>CAJNDT010005847.1:662500-758186 GCA_905221615.1 Symbiodinium sp. CCMP2592 | reverse complement strand
AGGTAACAATAATAAATGATCGACACGACTGGCAGCAACGTGGTCGTCTTGCTTTGTATTATTTCAGTTCCTGCACAGAACATATACTGGATTCGATTCAATCATTCATGCATGTTCAATTTCCGACATCATGATGCCGCTAACTGTTATTCTACAGTGGCATGCGAGATTTTCATTGCTAAAAATACTGTGTCTGGTTAGTTAGGCAAGGCATGTGGCGTAATACTTGTTGGAACCGTTGTCAATGGCCTAAGCCAAGTCACTGGGCGATAAGGATTGCTCGATTGATTGCTGAATGGTTTCAGGTTTGGATGCTGTGCAGAGCCTGACTTAAATTGATTCAGAAGTGTAACTTCGACCAGATCCAAGCTTGCTGCATCGAATCTTGCAGAACACGAACGACACGTGCGCAAATAAATTAGACGACATAGCGAGGTATGCATGCATTCCGGACATTCACCTGCGGGCATATCATGTGTTCAGCCGTGTGTCCTCGTTCGCGTTACTAGTGACCACACTAGCACAAACAGTTCGAATGGCAGATCAGATGCAAGGTCGACGTATTAACTTGTTAACATCTATCTTTCAAGGCCCAGGCATGATGCAGTAACGTCGGTGTGAACTCTCTCATACATATATCTTATCATAACATAGTGCACACATTTTACACTACCTGGATCTTGATCGTATTCAGGTCGGTGTCTCATGAGTGGCTTCTACAATGAGGAATTCTTCCACAAAATCAGAACACGATGTATTTACATGCACATCAAAGCAAAATCCTCAATAATCCGCGTACTCTTGCGAATTCAGCAGGACTTGATGTGGTGATGGAGCTGGACATCGACGGCCCAAGCGACGGCGAGGAGGGCCGCCGAGAACTGGTGGCCCGAGCTGAGCAGGGCGAGGAGCCCTTGGAGGGCGAGGAGTCGGACCAGGTGCTCCGAGCTGCTGAGCAGGGCGAGGAGCCCCGGGAGGCCAAGGAGGAGAATGAGGTCCCGGACCAGGTGGTCTGGGAAGGGGACGGGGAGTCCTGGGAGGACACATTTGAAGCTGGATTGGAACAGCAGCAGGACGTTGGATTCCGGGACTCAGTTGGCATATGATTATAAATGCTTTCTTGTAGACTTCGTAGTAGTAGAGTTAAGTTATGCAATTTTTTTCTAACATAATTTAAGCGTTGTTGGGGTCATGTGCCATCAAATGCAAACATGATCGGAGTGCAGAATAAACAAAATGCTAAAATCTTAACATCACTTTTAATTTAATGTTAACTAAATGAAAAACTCTAAAATCTAATGACTAAGGTCCCCGAGCACCTGATCCCCGGGAAGAAGCTTCCCAGTGCTGTCAGCTCAAGCACGAGGGACATGTGTCCCTAATCGTGGGTTTGAACGGGAGGAAGTTCCTCTGGAACGAGCTGACAGGGGAGAAAAGACTTTGCGCTGAGGACACGCAGCTATTCTTCCGCGAGGGGTTCGGCTACCTGGTTGGGTCCGACCAGGGGCGGGGCGTGGAAACTCGATGGGTTAAGGAGACCCTAAAGCAGTCTGTCTGGGAGGATAAGAGAACAAAGGCATTGTTTGCCTTTTCAGCAGACGGGGAGCTGAACTGGGAGTCTCGATGGCTGAGCGATTTACAGAAGGATGTGTCATTCAACATGGTGCCATGCCCGGGAGACCAGAGGAGCGAATTGCACATGTGGGCGTATCGAGTCCCCACAAGTGAGCGTCAGTGTATGATGTTCTGGGAGGTCAAAAGGATTCGGGAGGTGTTGCTCCGGGCAGCGGCTGAGGAGCCGGACTGGAGCAAGGATGGGAAGAAATTCCGGGACTCGTGGTCCAATATGCTGAATAGGTTTCAGCTGGCTGGTTGCCATGTCTGGCAGAACACGGAGGGGTCCTCCGATGGAGCAGGGCTCCACGTGTCGCAGTCTGCACTGGTTGCTTTGCTGGTTAGTTGGGCCTTGCACGACCAAAAATGCCAGCAGCAATCAAGAAACCTTCTGGAGGCAATTCTGGCGGAGATCTTGCCAAGGGAGGGGAGACTGTTGGCAGCATTAAGTAAGTGACGAGACATTTGCGATTGTGTGGCGGTAGCGAAATTAATTACTTTGAATCGCATCCTTTATATTATCACTACTGTAAGTAAGTACTAGTAGTTTTTTAACAGAAAGGTTTTAAATCCCTTTTTTTCATCCATGCTCCAGTGCTGAATGATTCATGATAAAGCCTTATAATAAACTAAGACTTAGTAATTTTACATTAATTATAATTTCAGTTTACGATGCTGTATGACTATAAATAGCTAATCTGATCTAAAGTTTTGATTTGATTGAAAGTTAACCCGGATAAATGTTCAATTTAAGCTTTCTGCCTAAAATCATCAATGACTAGATGAATCAATGACAATGAAGCTCATGCTCAGCTCAGACTCACTGTTGACTATAAATAGCTAATCTGATCTAAAGTTTTGATTTGATTGAAAGTTAACCCGGATAAATGTTCAATTTAAGCTTTCTGCCTAAAATCATCAATGACTAGATGAATCAATGACAATGAAGTCATGCTCAGCTCAGACTCACTGTTATTAGATTAAATACGGTCTTCTGATGATGAGCCTGGTCATGCTAGATCAGCATGTAGACGTTGTTATCGTTTGGATTTGTATTGATTGAACATAGCACTCAGTACATTGTTATTATGACCTGACTTTATCTAACTGTTGGCATCATAATAAAGTTACCAACAGTGTAGTACAGATTGACATGCATACAGCAAAGCAGTCAGTCAATAAATGTAAGAGGACCTAAAGCAGCCCAGGAGTTCCCGTGACTTTGGAACAAAACTTCCAGGGAACATTGTTTCCCGGGGCGAGTGACGTCCAAGTGGAGATGTCCGGGAAGTACTTGGACCTCCGGAGTTTGAGAAGATGTCGGAAGCCTCTTGCCTGCATGAAGTCACCTTGCCGTTACTTTATCAACTTTGTTACAAATGGAATCACCACACCTTTTTATGATTATTTTTATTTTGACTTTAATTATAAAGAAGAGGGGGCAAGTAAGTAACCGAATGATTCAAGTAGCTGCTCAAGCTACTAAAGCCACAGGTTGGTAGGACAAAGGCATTGCGAGTGTAAGAAATCAAGTGGCATAAGGTTCAACGACCTGCCACGGGGTGTCAAAAACCAATTGCCTGCGTCGCGTGTCCATGTGGTGGATGCACTGCTTGTGTGGGTGAAGTCACCCAATCTGGCATGGCTCTTCGAGCAGGTGGTTGCGTATATCTCCCTACAGTGGCAGGAGAAATGGATTGGCCAGGAGAAGGACTTCCACCGGGCGAGTCGTGTGGCCGGATGGGTGGTCCGCAACAGTGGGGAGGCCAGGTACTTGCAGGCTGCATCTGCACTGGTCCGGGCAAGGGAGGCCCTGGGGAGGAAGAGGGCGGCGAAGGCGAAAGCAGCGAACCCTCCCAGGAAGTGCACTGCTCCCTTGACCGAGCCTCAAGCACAGCGAGTACTGGTTGAGTACTGGGAGGAGTCTCGGAGGAACTTGGTGGATTGCAGGCTGGTGTGCCTCGTGTCGGACGACTCCCGGAAGGGAGGCAAGGAGCGAATGGGGAGTGTGGTGATGAACCTGCGCACAGGGAAGACATGCTTCGGCCCCCCTCAGGCCAGTCCGAGTGCGAAATTGTGAGGTTAACTGCTGTTCACTGTGTTCACTCCGGAAGCCTGTAGTTTCATTTAACCGGTTGAAACGGTTTAAGTTGAAACGGTTTTAAGATCGGTTTTAAGTTTTAAGTGCAGCTCCGGGTACCGGCTCATTGTGTCACTCATTCAAATGTTAATGATTGAAATGTTAAACTTTGATCCGAATCCATTCCGATTCTAAATAATAATAAAGTCGCCCTTTCAAAATTACTGACTTCCTCGCTGACACACTCTGCTTCTATGTGACTTACGTGCTGTGCAGGAGGGCAGGGACACCCTCCTCAGAACGGAGGCGCCGGGGGAGAAGGTCTCCCAGCTGCATAAGGACCAATGGCAGGCATTGGCACAGGACTGGTTGGACTCTGAGATGGGGCGACAACAGCAGGTTCAGAAGACCGTGCTTGCTCAAGCCAAGAAAAACATCAAACGGCGAGCGGCTTACGAACACCTGGTCAAAAAGGACCATGTAATGCAAGCCCTGCTGGGGTATGGATACTCCAACTTCTTCCCAAAGGCCAAGGCCAAGGCCAACGAGCAGGTTGAGTCAACCTCATCGGGGAGCAAGGCTACCCGGGGTCGGCCAAAGCTCCAGCTGGCAGTGGGCGAGTCAGAGAAAGGCCAGGAGAGGGATGGTGACGGCAGTGTGCCGTGATCTGCATTGGACAATCTACTTATTATGATGATCAGTGTATCATAGGTCCTACTAATTATTATTAGTAGGACCTATGATACACTGATCATCAAGATGCATCCATATATTTTCTGCAAGATTGAATAATTAATTAGTTTTTACTTTCTAATCTCGATTCCTAGTGGCCATGCTGAGCTGAACCTAGGACCTTCATGTCATGAATGAACTTGATTGACTTGAACCCAGCAGCCCAGGGCTGGGACAGTCGTCCCACACTGGTGGAAGTGGAGGACTGCCACTCCGTGAACCTGTGCGGTGTTGCGTTCAACCTGTACTATGCCAGGGCGAGGCTGTTCTGGGTGCCAGACCCATGGCATTTCTGTTGGAACTGCTGCATTAATGCTTGCAAGGCCGGAGGAGTGTGGGCGTCAGTCTTGCTGACAACCACATGCTGCAACCTGGCCTACGGTCCCTGGAATGGGGAGAAATGGTGGCAGGTGCTCCGGGATGCCACAGAGGAGTACCTCCAAACTGTAAAGGGGTCAGACGACCCGGTTTTGTCGACTTTCCGGGAGCGTATCCAGATAGAACGGGGGGATGTTGAGGGGAGCAGCGACGTCTTCGAGGCGTTGGGACAGGCGACATTTCTTCGGCGGAAGCAGCCGGCTGTAGCCACGTCGCGGTGGTGGTCCTGGATGGCATCCATGGGGCGCTGGTTCGGGTACGGTTACCTGGGTCCAGATCCAGAGGGTGAGTCAAACCCCGGCGTCGGGGAAGAGTCTTCCATGGAGGTCAGGGCGGAGTGGAGCCTGCGATTGGTGCCCCTGGTGTTTATGGGAGTGAAGCTGGGCTTCCTGGGGCGAGACAAGAGGGGCGGCCTTGTTATGGAGTCCTTGGATGGATTTCGGGCGGAGCACTCGGGGAGCACGAAGGTGGATAAGCAGGCAAATGCAGCTTTGCGGGCACAGTGTAAGAACACCTTGCATCTGGCCACTGTAACTTGGATTGATTGGAAGAAGTCTTTGTCTGAGTCTACTTACGCTACATTCAAACTTCCAACTTGCCTCTGATTGAATTGTTAAAGGCAGTCCTCAACTTATGCGAAGCTCGTTTCCCTTGGTTTCTTTTGAAACTTTAAAACAGAATGACTCGACAGAGTTCATGCTTTATTAATTGATGTTCTGTTATTCATTATTCGCTACTAGTTACCTTCATTGGGTGCTTTGCTGCTGGGCCTGCAGCTAGTGTTGACAAATATAAATAATGAAAGAATCAGAGCAACTATATGTAAGTTTGCAGGCTAAAACTTCCAACAATGCTGTTCTCGTTCATATGTTACGGTAATAATAGAGGCAAAGATAATGACAAACACTAAAGTTATTATAAAGTTGCTGAGTCTATCTTCTGAGTCTGATTCGTAGACTTGTCATGGGTGAACCAAGAAATACGACATTTAAAACATGTAAAAATGCAGCAATGTCGCTGCACTATCACTCTTATTATTTATTGCAAAAATCTTATGTATTTCTTATGTGTTCTATATTTGAATATAGAACACACCAGCGTCGATGACAATGACTGCATATGTCATGCCATATATAGTAGTATAAGATTACCTCACTAATGTACATAATAACACAAAGACCAGCAAGTCCATAAAAAAACTGTAGGCTACAATAATAAAAACATACTACACAACAGTACCATCAGTACGTTATATAACATCTACTACAGCATAGTCACACAACAAATATCATACAATTTTTTATACAATGTATTTTAGTAATGTACTACAGCAAAAGTTGTTGATAGGATAGTATCGTCTGATATAGAAATATATATATATATATGTATATATATATATGTATATATATATACACACAACATCCAAAATTATGGCACAGGAACCTGCTACTGCCAAGGACATCCATAAATTGTCGGACTCAGACCAGCCTTGGTTGAAATTCCGGACCCGACGATAGACACACCAGATGATAATCAGTCAATCAACCAGGTTCATAATAAATAATCCAAAGTAGTCTCAATTATAACTAGTTAGGTTCAATCTTGCAGATCCAGAAGATTGAACACAAGTCCTCAATCAATGTGAAAACATCTAGACATTCTGCTTCTCACAAGCTGACTCTGACTCAAGAGTTACTTCTTAATCAATGTCTTACCCTTTTACATTATTCTGTCTGTCAATAATAAATGACCTACACCCAAAAAGTTTACATGACTTAGCTCAACGAAGAAATGCATCACAATTCATTAGCAGAGCAAGCGAGCAGTGCTGGACCTGACTGAAGACAGGCTTGCTTCCATTCATTTAATCTCGCAAGCAAACATACATGTAACTTGTGCTTGAGTTCAAATTAAAACTCTCACGAGCTCAGCTTCAGAAAATTGGATGACATTGTCGGTGTATGCTGCTTGTATTACGTATACTTTAGACACTTGTTTCGGGGCTGGTGGACTGAGTGAGAATTCCCTGATTCCAGATTGATTGAATTAATTCATTCATTGAGGCCGAGGCAGCACTTAAGTCTGATAGCTGCTAAATATCCATCAATACTACAGCAACTGCTTATGCTTGCAGTCAGTGCTGGCGTAGCACTCGAGAAATCCCTGGTGCCAGCCAGATGCTAATTGGCTGGCTCAGACTGCCGGTTTCGGTCCTGGCGGACCAGGCGAGAAATCCCTGGTGCCAGATTGACAACTATATGTTTGATTAAAACGTTGTTGAGGCTGGCAAGTCACTTTCATTAAGCTGACTAAGTTTGTTTTGTCTATAACACTCCATTTCATGGCAATATAACAACAGCAATGAATAACTTACTTGTCATATACTTGCTACTTAGTTACATTCTTTCAGATTCAGGTTCTTATTATAAATAACATTCTTTCCTAAACTGTAAACTAACTATAACAAAGTCTAAACTAACTTAACTACCATAGTAATCAATTAGTGCCAGGTCGAAACACAAATCTGATTCCAAAGCCCAAACTTCAAAATGGCGTACCGAGCGAGAAATCCTCGGTGCCATGCCTGAGAATGAATCAGATCACAGAACCTGAAATCAGTCAACATGGCATTGTTAGTTCATTAAATTTACATTTGATTTAAAGTGGAGACGAGAACTAGTTCATAGTGATTCGAAGTCAGCACTCAAGTGTATCTTGCAGCTGTTATTAACAGAATGAAGATAATAATAAATCAAATTATTTGTATGCCGCTCCTATTATTGATTTTCCTATTCTATATAGTTTCCTCACTGTGTTTGTACTTGGAGCCACCTGCATCCGACCTCACTCAGATTCAGACCATCAAACTTTATTTGAATTAAGTTCCTGACTGACAGACTCCTGGACTCAGGCTGTCCACGCCAATCTGGATGTGTATCGGGATGTGCAGATCGTGCTTGGGGTGAGTCACACCTTGAGGGTGTGGTACGCTGAGACACGAAAGGAGATGAGATCCCGCGAGGGCACATTCGCTGCGTATTTGAAAATGGGGACCGGTCAGTCCCTCGCACACGTTTCGGGCATGTTTGAATGCGGCTCAGGGAGCCTGCAGAACGAGAGGCTTGGGCTGAAGAGGGAGTCCCTCCAGGGAGCCAAGTGGGCCGGGAGGTTGACGGTGAGTTCACCGTGGGTTGGTAATCAGGACCTCATCGCAGATCGGGTGTGGAGGTTCCGCTTCGCCCTCATGGCAGAGAGACTGAAGCAGCTCGCACTGTGGCTGTTCGTGCCCCCGTGGTCGACAATTCTCATGGGGAGTGAGCGGGAGGAGGCCTGCCGTCCCGAAACTAGTTTTAGTAACTTCGTAGCAGACCGAAAAGTGTAAGTGGGACTCACCATTTCTGCTGCTGTCGTGTCTGAGTCGGTAAGAAAATGGCATGTTAGTTTGAATGAACTTACTATTAAATAGTAAGTTCTAGCAATAAATAAAGTAGGTCACAGCTAGTAGGAAGGCGATTGGTGCTAATCCTCGTTGAACTTGCTTAGTGGCTAATTTATTTAGACTCACGTGAATTGGTTAAACATGAAAATATTAATAATAATAGTAATTAAAAAATGACTCCTAAGTCAAAAGACACCAGCACAATGAGGAACAATCCGTAAAGAATCCAAATGACTGGCCGACAGACTTTGTCACACTTCAACTCCATTACCTGTGGCGAGACCACCCTGAATTAATTAATAGCACAGACGGAGCCTCAGGCAGAGACTCTCTTTGTTTCAGTCTGAGTTGAGTTTAAAGTGCATGGTGACTGAGCCTAGGCCATTGTACGTACTGCCACGCAAAAAATGAAGGGTGCAGGCTAGCAATATTTAATAGGCAGGGAAGCGGACACTAATTCAGATAAATAATACAGTCAGATATAACATCAAATTAAGCAAACCTGAAAGACAAGAGTCCAATTAGTTAGTTCCAGAATTGGAGTTCTTACTACATTATTGGTGGCTACAAATAATAACCAGCTGCAAAAAGCCCTTCACTTCCATTATGATGTTGCTGCTGGAGGACCGGGATGCTGGGCTGAAGCACCTCAAGGAGCTGTTTGCTGCCTATGGTGCCGCCAAGCGGGAGGATTCCTCCCTGGTTCAGAAACGGGTGAAGCGGTGCTCCCTGGGGTGGACCCTGATGCAGGACATTGGCCAGGAGTGCCTGGGGGCGAGTTCCGTCCCGGACGATCTGCAGAAGTTCCTGCGACAGTTGCACAGCAATTTGGGGACTACAGGGGTGATTGAGGATGGTTTCAATCGAATCCAGAGAAGACTGGAGAAAAGATCCAACGGGGAGCACATCACGAGTGCGGAGTGCTGGAGGACATTGTTGGATTCCGACATCCTGGGGGAGCTCTACAAGTTTTCCCATTGCGGGAGAGAGGCGGCAGGCCTGGGAGCTGCTGGAGTCAGGGGGGAGCAGAATCAGAAGCTCCCAGACACACTCTACAACTGCAAATTCTTGCAGTGCTCCACAGAGCTTTACAAGCAGAAGCTCCCAGGGGCAGGGCCCCCAACTTGGCAGACATTGACGCCGCCATTCTTTTGGATGGGAGAGGATCTGGAGCTACTGAAGTTTTTGCATAATAATCGGGACGGCAGTGACAGTGACCCCCGGTGGGAGGATGTGGGATGCTGCTGGCGCTCCCAACTGATCCAGCCTGGGATGATAGTCAAGTCCCAGACCTTTCCGGAGAAGTTCTCCGGGGTCGCTGCTTGGATGATGATGGGCACCAGCAGCGGGTTGAACAACCTTTACTGGCCGATGGAGCTCCTTGACGACTCGGGCGGCGGAGTCAAGCTGTGGACCATGGGAAGAGTAACTTCCCGGGATGAGCTTTGCTGGATGCCAGTGGTGAAGTGCGAGGATTGGAAAGTCGTCCCTTATGTCGCAGCAAGCCCAGCAAGGATGTGGTTGGAATTTGGGAAGAAATCGGGAGGCGTTCTCCCTGGGACATGCCTGCTGCAAACAGGCAAAGCAAAGACGCTGTTGAAATACGCGGCGGGGGAGGCCTTCTACGACCTGGGGAGTGACTTCCTGGACAAGTTGTGCCGGGACTGATTGCTGTTTCTTGCACTTGCCTAGTTGACCGATTTAAGTTAAACATGACATTGACATAGGGCCGCCTCTCCGAGGCCTAAGACTATTATTAAGAGCCAAACGGTTTGATGATGTGTTATCCGAAGTCACAACATTAATAATTAACTGTTATTGACTGGACATTGATTGCTTGCTATGACTATGGCCCGATATGCATCAGGCATCGTCGTGTTTTGCAACTCACAGTCTATGTTCAGTTCAGCGAGCGTGATAATCCCAACTTCGACTTTCGGATTAACTTGAAGAGAAGAGAAAGTAAAGTAAGGCTTCGGAATCCGGAAATAAATCTCCGACGTAGTAGTAGTCTAATAATGAATAACTAGTGGTAGTTACTTAAACAAGCGTCTGGGCTGCTGACAGCTCATACCACCTAACCCACCCGGAACAGTGAGCGCAGGATGAGCTGGATGTGGCAGTGCCACAGGGCACACCGCCGGTGTTCGCCGCAGTGAAGAAGTGCTTGGGCGAGGACGACCTGGGAGCAAGGCTCGTAGTGGATGGGATGCTGACGAAGTACCGGGAGAAGAGGGACCTGGCGTACTTCGGGGACTTGCTGGATGCAGCTGCTGCAGCTTCCACAAACCCCGCGGAGGCGGAGGAGATGGCGAAGTACACCAGCAGCATGCGTGCATCTGCACGGGGAGATGCCGATGAACTTAAGCGGCATTTGAGGCGGTGCAGGGCCCCTGCCTCGGGAGGAGACCTCCCGGGAGCCAAGACGAGGAAGAGAGCCTCGGTCAAGTTTCCCTTGGTGCAGGACTGGGACCCGGCCGAGGCGGAGCGACTCGGCCCGCCGGGATGCAAGTTTTTTCGGGACGAGTTCGACAAGCGATGGAGGGTCTGGTATGGACCCGGGGAGTACACCCAGAGATGGTCGAAGAGCAGATCCTGGGGAGCTGTGGGGACAGATGAGGACTGCATTGAGTTTTTGCTGAAGCAGGCCTGGGCGAGGCATCAGGACCTCAACGGGGGAGACGGCTACCCCTATGCTGACAGGGAGGAGTCGCCTCCCGACAAGCGGGGAAGAGGAGGAGGAAGGGGAGCAGCAGCGAAAGCGGGAGACGGTAGGCCCAAGGGAGGAAAGGGAGCATCATCCCCTAAGGCCAAGGTATCCCCAAAAGTCAAGGCGACCGCCTTCGTCAAGGCAAAGGGCCGAGGAGGCCGGGGACGTGGATCGGGTCGAGGCTGAGTCACCCAGTCAGTGAGATGATAGAGTGAAGCTGCCGAGAATGTGAACTTTGGATTGATTGTCCATTGAACCTCAGGATCGATTCGATTCAATTCTCACTCAGTTGAGTCAGGGAGTGGTCAGCTCCTGCGAGTGCGCACTGCAAATGAGCGATCGAGCTGAGCTGTCGAGTGATAGGCCTCAGCCAAGTCAAAGCGTCTAGGGACGACACAATTTTCACTAAACCCTCAGGACTCAGACCATCGATCATCTTGATTGAAGGACTTACCGGATAATATTTTATAATGAATCCAGTCCAGGGCTAAGGGGTAGGGAATTTGGGCTTTGGGTTGCAAGGCTTGGTGCAGTTGGTAGTGGTATTTCTGCTGCCACTACTTACATCAACTTACCACCGTACTGACTAAAACGACCACCGCTACTAACTAACTAATTAAACTACTATACTACTACCACTACTACTACTACTACTACTACCACTACTACTACAACTACTACTACTACTACTACGACTACTTACTACTACTACTACTACTACTACCCACCACCACTACTACTACTACTACTACTACTACTACTACTACTAGTACTACTACTACTACTACTACTACAACTACTACAACTACTACTACTTACTACTACTGCTACTACTACTACTACTACTACTACTACTACTACTACTACTACTAACTACTAACTAACTACTAGTACTAGTACTACTACTACTACTACTACTACTACTACTACTACTACTACTACTACTACTACTAACTACTACTACTACTACTACTACTACTACTACTACTACTACTACTACTACTACTACTAAAACTACTATTAAAACTACTACCCACACTACTACTACTACTATTACTACTACTACTACGATTACTACTATTACTACTACTACTACTACTAATACTACTACTAATACTAACACTAATACTAATACTAATAATACTAATACTAATACTAATATTAATACTAATACTATTACTACTACTAATATTAATACTAATACTAGTATTAATACTACTACTAATACTAATATAAATTAATACTAATACTAATACTATTACTGGAAATACTAATACTAATACTAATACTAATACTAATGCTAATACTAATACTAATACTAATACTAATACTAATACTAATACTAATACTAATACTAATACTAATACTAATACTAATACTAATACTAGTACTACTACTACTACTTTACCATTATTCTTCCTACTACTGTTACTTACTAACTTACTACTACTACTAGTACGACTACTACTAGTACTACTAACTACTACTACGACTACGACCACGACCACGACCACGATTACTAGTACTACTACTACACTACTACTACTACTACTACTACTACTACTACTACTACTACTACTACTACTATTACTATTAACTACTGCCACTACTACCACTACTACTACTACTACTACCACTACTACCACTACTACAAATACTTACTACTACCACTACTACTACTACTACTACTACTTCCAGTCCTTCTTCTACCTTCTAAGTAAGTAGTAGTACTAAGTTTATACTGTACCAACGTTAGTAGCAAGTACGTGGATCGAGTGCTTATTCATTTTTTTTCAGTCGTAAGTGGTAGTAGCACTCCTAGTAAGCCCAATGGGTGTTGCTGAGTGCAACCTGAGCAACCGGACCGGGAGAGGAATCCTCGGTGGTTCAACTAACTCAAGGTGTGTCTTGAGCAACCGGACCGGGCGAGAAATCCCCGGTGGCTGCCAGTGTGATTGCCCCTTCGAGTGCAGACGTGACTAGACTGTCATTACTACTATTAAAATACTGTCAAAATTGGTAGCTGCAGATTTAATTTCAGACTATTGATGATATTATGCAATGTTAATGTTGTTTGCCAGTGTGTGGTCCTCAGTCGGGTCCGGGGGTTGTGGTGGCAGGGTGAGGGCTTCCCGGTTTAATCGGTTATTTTTGTCCGTCGGTGACCCTGGGGTAAGGGATACGACGAGAGCACACACACAGACACGCTGCAGGCTTTGCTCGAGAATGCCTGTGGCACATAATTTAGTCTTGAAATCCGAATAAACTATAAATTAATAATTATCATGAATTAAATTAGTTCATGAACGTTCTTAGATACACACAGCAATGACAACAACACTACAGACAACTGGGTCACGATGCAATTGTGCAGATGCCTCTAGTCCAAGCAGCCTGCTAAGTTTACTTAGTGTCAAGTTCGACTGCTTATTGCCCCCCAGTCAGTGTGTGAGACTGTCCAGACCACGAGAGAAATCCTTGGTGAATCAACAACCCACTAGAAACTATGAGACACTGAGACATTGTCTGAATCTACGATTGCATACTGGCAACACACAGGAGAATAGCATATTATGAGTTTTTGTAAGTTGTTGACAGGTAGCCATACCTGGAATTCCAACTCCGAAACATCATGCGAACGAGTCAAATGAATGATTCTAATTATTTATCAATTTTCTGACACAAGATTCTATTAGTAATTCAGGCTTCTAATGGTTCATAACACAATATGCTAGAACTGTTACTTAAGGGATCATAATATCAATATTGTTATACCGTGCGAGTGTATTCTGATGTACTAAGATAAATTACTAGAGACAGGCATTGTCTTCAATTTTAGCTAATAGGTATGTGGTGGAAAAAACAGTATAATACGAAACTTTTAAAAAAGCTCCTGCTGATGATGATGACTCAAAAATGAGCTAATCCCCAAGGATATACTAGACAAGCTAAGCGAGCGACACACATGAGTCATGAGTATGCCATTCCCTGACTTGGCCCTTACCCTGCAGTAGGGAGTGCACAACTCAGGGCGAGCAGTTCCAACCAATTCAATCACCCATCACACCCTCCTCACCTGATCTTGCATTATTATATTTAAATCAAATCCACAGTGCATCGGCAAGCGACAATGCAGGACAGCATCACATGAGTCATGACTGAGTAACTATGACATCTGCTAGCAGCCTCCCTGATCTGATCCGGCCTCAGATTGACACACCAGCGGCAGTAATTGACCCTACAGCCTGGGCTTGTTTTGCTTCGTCATAACTTCATAAGAATCACACTTTGTTGATGTCGATTGGGAATGTCTTGATGCCATGCAGTAATTAATTAGTTAATTATGAATGACATCGTCAATTTGACATACCCTCACCTCCTTGGCCTCTTGATGCTCACACAAGAAATGTCTGTAGTGGTTTTAATGAATCTAGCCTTGACCAGCAGGACCACCTCGCTCCTCGCCGACTTCAAGATCCGGACATGCTCGTCTCAGCTCAGGCTCGGTGTCACTGGTTGAATCAAATAAAATAAAATTCAGTGAGACTTTTCTGCAGGGTCTGACAGTCTCAGCTCAGTAGACAGGTGGTGTGTCGCTGTTGGCTGTGTCAGTCATTGATTTCATGCACCTTTGACCGCTGCCTGAAGATCTGATCTCAGTGACGTGAGTGCTGACCGTCCGTATCAGCTAAGACTTTAAGAATCAATACCCAGGCCCATCGAGGCCACTGCTAGTGATGTTAAAAATTTGATAAATATGATACTCTCGATAGTAAATGATTTCATGGGTGCATCGATCATCCAACCCATCAATGAAGTAGCTTTCTGGCTAGGGGAGACACCCAGTATTATTGAATATATTATTCAATTTAGGACTGGCTGAGGCCCGGGAAAGAAATACATCATCAGACTATCTCTGTCAGACAGTACAGTACAGGTAACACTAAATTGTGTGGAATACTGCAGCTCACTTCTTCGCAACCCACCAACAGCTTTTCCCGGCCTTGGCCTCATTTGTATCATAACATGTAGATTATACTCACTTGTTTGACTGGGGGAATACGGGACCATCCAGGTTTTAATCTAATATCAATTTATTATTCGCGGGTTGAATTAACAAACCCATCCCAAGGGAGTAGTTCTCCAAGTGGGTGTAGTTAAACATTTAAACGGAGTGGTTCTCCAAGTAGCTACAAGGGAGTAGTTCTCCGATCCAATAATAATACAGGGGAGTAGTTCTCCAAGTGGGTGTAGTTATTATCCCGAGCCGGGCTGAGTCAGCCATGGCCTACGAGAGGCGAGTTGAGGACTGGGTAAAGGCCATCCTGGCGGAGGTCCGCCAGGATGGCCTTGCCTGGATCGAGCTCCGCTGTCAGGAGCAGGTCTTGGATGACCTGCGGGATGCTGGGATCTGGCTGCTGCAGCACCTGCCCAGTTACATTGGGCGCAGTTGCGTCCTGGAGGTGATCGACACGGCCGCCACGCTCTCCGATGCTATTGGGAGCGATGGATGGGGGCCAGGGGGCAGTGGCCCCCTTCCGCCCCCGGATTCGCGGGTGAAGTTCACCCGAGGAGTTGGTGCAGTGGGGCAGGTGCCCCAGAGCCGGGGAGACAGTTTCTGGGCGACTTGCACCAGAAACACACGCTGGAATGCTTTCCCGGCGACTTACCTGTTGCAGAAGGGCAAGGATGCCATGCACAGGCTCCGGAAGTTTCTGGAGATGGGAGGCACAGACTGTCGGGCAGCAGTTGCTGCCTGTCTGGCTTTGCTGGAGGATTCCTCCACGATTGCGACCAGTGTGCTTGCGATGGCGGTGGAGGATCTCCCTGACGAGGCGCCCGAGGACGAGCAGCAGCAGGGGGAGCAGTCGCTCCGGGAGCAGTCGCTCCAGCCGTCGTCCTCAGGGGTCCAGCAGGGGGAGCCGTCGCTCCAGGGGGGGCAGTCGCTCCAGCCGTCCTCCTCGTCGTCGGGAGGTTATCACAGGCCCACTGAGACGGTGCGAGTCATGGCCCGGATCATGGAGATGGGCAGGGGCTTGTCGTCCCACCCGCGGGGGCAGGGGCCCCCGGTGGTCGTGGATGTTGACGATGAGGATGAGGACTGAGGAGATGGTCAGGGACGAGTCGTCCCAGGATGCACAGAGGGACGTGTCGTCCCGGGATGCACCCGGAGACCCGGGAACAGGAGGGGGAGTCTCCCTAGTATCTCACTGTAAATAATTATAATAATTAATAAATTTTTAAACAAAAATAATGGTAATTGATATTAAATATCAAAACTTGAATGAGACAAAATACTAAGATAACATACTTCCAAGTTCACCAGTCTATGCAGCACAGATCATCTCAGAGAGACTCCCGGACTCCTGGCGAATCACTCAAATGAGGGGCCTCGACCAAAATGATCATCAGCCGAGTGAGTGCGAGTGTGTGAGTCTAATTATGAGTCTCATCCGATTCATCTTATAATATAAGACCCTGCCAGGCCACGACATGTTGGTCATCCACCTGGAACAACAGCTCAGTGGCTTGCCGAAATTTTCATTCGACCTGTCTGTCTGACTGACCTGCATCTCTGTGCTTAGCTGTCCCTGAGGTCCGGTGGCTGACAGCATCCTCGCGATGGACGGAGTCATCGTCATCCTCGTCTCGTCGTCATTATTCGTCCGTTTCGGTTCGTCAAGAGTCCTCATAAGCCATCATAACTAACTAACAGACAAACAAACAAGCAAACAAACAAACTAACTAACATTAATATTAACCGCAAATGGGCTTCAGCATATTATATTCGAGTCCAGGGGGGCTGAGTCCTGGGATATGATTTCATTTAAACAATTTAGGGGTTGAGGACTTAGTCTTAAACTAATTATGAAAATGATGCCTCAGGCTGGCTAGGGTTGACGACCTAGGTTGGGCATGTTGGGGGCTAAGGGCTTAGGGGCAGATTGTCCGGTCCTGTCCTCTCTTGGCTTCCTCCTCTGACTCATGTTTGCTGTTCTGCCTCTACTGCTTACTGCTGCCTGTTTCTGGGATGTTTGTCTTCTATTTGTTTTGCACATTTTGGACTTATATACAGATTTCCTTTTTCCTCAGGAACCATCATTGATTTAAAACACTTCGTATTATACCACCCACGAACCAGGTTTTCTCAGATTTATGTTTTGCAGGACTGTTTTTCTACCAGTTTTAGTTCATTTTGCACACCGTCAGATTCCTAGACCCATCAAAACATGCTTATGTCACTTCCCACGAACTTGTGCTAAATAGCAACATGGTATATTCCCTAACTTCTTGACACGTATGTTCATGCTGAACATGTTGGGCCTTGAAACCGTTTTGCATTTGCGAATGAAAACAGAGAACCTTCTCAGAAGCATGTTTTCCCAATTTTGCTTCTGAGAAGGGGCGCCGTGTCAGCCCAGCCCCCCCAAAGTTGTCTCATCACCGACAGTTTGGCGGCTCAAGGATGGTTTCAGGCTTGCGATATGTTAGTGAAGCCGAAAAAAAACCAGAATGGTCGTAGTCCTCACCAATTCCGCGAGCTGTAAGAGTCGAGACCGAGAATCGCATCCTTCAAACGATCCTTTGAGGCAGAAGTCCGAGGGCGAGCTCGAGAAAGAGGTCCACCTCCTTAAGGAAACTGCCGCCGAGACGCTCGCCCCTGATTTACGGCTCGTCGGGCGCTTAGGGATAGTGGATTGAGGTCGTGGCCCTCGCCGATTTTGAAACCCTACGCTGAAGTTCGTGATTTGCTGAAAACTTGGGCTGGTGCTGATTCAGCTTGGTATGCTTCCGGTCGACCGCACGATGTTGGCCGAATCCTGAGACTCCTCACACTTTCCCTATATGCAGTTTGGATTCCGCGGCTTGGGTTTTGTCCATGCAATTCCTGCTCTGCAAGCAGCTGAGGATGGAGGTGGCTGCGGCCCAACCCTCAGGGGTTTGCTGGCCTTGGGAGTACTCGGCCCCTGCTGATCTGCCGGTTTACGTCCGTCTGTTCTGATTTTGCATGAGCCTTGAGAACACGAGCTTATATTGTAGCTGTATTGATCTTGGCCCTTCCTTCTTGTGAGACTGGGGCCGGTTGAGAACTTCGATGTTGGTGTGATTCGGATCTGACAGACCATCGGGCTTCGTTTGCCACTGTTACTGCTGCTGTTCGTCCGTTCCCTGTTTCTGTAAATGTAATTCCGAAATTCAGGAAGCCGCTTCTGCTATGGCTTCCTGCTACGAGAAAATTGATCACGGCAAGAGCTATTGGGACGAATACTTGGCAGGATTTGTTTCACAGGCCCCAGGGACTGTGCAAACCGTGTTTCACAGGGGGATATATGCTGAGGAGAGCCCCTCCAATCTCTTGTCGGATCGGATCGTTGCGCCCGAGTTGCCGGTGTGTGGCCCAGGCGAAGGGCAAAGGCACGACTGAGAAGCTGCAGAGCCTGGAGAAGCAAAGCGCTACTCGCCGACGAGAAAATGAAGGTACGGGAAAGGCATTGGGACGATCGGACGGCCTTACCCCCTCCTTCCACTGACTTCAAGACATCCCCGTGTTTAATGCGGCTTCACAGTGGTTCCTGAGGTTCTGGATTCAAAGAGGGGCTAGCTGAACAACTTGTGAGACGCCTCCAAACGCACGCCAGTCCCCGGTTCTGCTAGCTGACCCAGGAGGGCCTCGAGAAAAGGACTTGCGACGCCAAAGCAGGCGCTCCTCTCATGCTGCGGTTTCAGTCAGGGTCTTGCGAGCTTCTCCGCTTCCCGAGCTACATGCACAGAGGTGTTTCGAAGGCACGGCTAGCAACGGTGGTACCTCTTTGGTCTCAGATTCGGTATTTTGCCCCAAGCACCCCGCAGGCCCTCAGATCCACACTCAGGCCCCGAGAAGCTGAAGAAAACAGCTGCACGAGCAAAGATCGGAGTCGCGATGCCAAAGACTACTCGATGAAGCCTAACTTTAGGAACGTCTTGGGGCCTCGGGGCCCTTGCCCGGACAAACTGCCGACTTGTTGCCACAGAGGCTGCGGAAATGAGGCCGGGTTTTGAAGCCAGTGCAACAGGCTTAAGGATTAAGGAGCCTTTAGTATAGGCTCGCCTGTCAAAAAAGCACAATGAGGCCTTCAGACTGAAAAACCTGAGGCTCAAAGCCCGAAGCTCACAAGCTTTGGTCAAGAGGTCGCGAAGCAAAAGGCTTCCGTGAAGTCATCGCAGAGGTCACCAAAGGCGAGCGGCTCAGGGCATCGGAGCCCGGATTATCCGAAGGATTTCGCTTCGCTGCTGGCCTTCTGTGTAGGAGCTTTTTGCCGGGACAGGGTTTTTGCATGTGAGTCCTGGGCTATGAATTGAAATCTTCCTGGGCTATCGGCGATGGAAGCCCAAGTCGACGCGCCAGTGAAAACCGTTGAGCGAGTATCATGAAAACCCCGCAGCCTGCGGCCTGATCAAGAAACTCTCAATGAATCGTTTGCCCCGCAACCTCTGGACCAAGAAAAAATGCTGGGCAAGACCTCGCGGCTTTGCCCAAAAGAGGTAAAATCCCACAGCTTGGAATTCGCGGCGTTGGCGGCTGGGCATCGGTGTTGGCGGGAGGCTCCTCGTCGGTACCTGGTACTTCGGACGGTTCCAAGCCATACTCATGAGCCGCAGGCAGCCTCGTTTGTGACGAAGACTTCAGACACAGACAGTTTTCCTTCGGTCATCAGTGTACCACAGAAGGCCTAGTTGTAAGTTGTAAAATTGCAAACAATAGCTTCGATGGCTTGACAGAAGCACGATTTGTAAAGGAAATGACGCGAGCATCCCTCTGCTTCTTACATAATGGTTGCCTTAAGGGACCGGGTCAGCAGTTTAGCGTCTATACGCCAGGCTTTGGGGTCGAGCCTGGGTCTTCAGGACTGGAAGAGGTCATTGACTTCCGCACCCGCGAAATTGGGCTTTTCGCGACCGGCGGAGCCGTCGCAGGAGAGACTTTGACGGTGTTGGGCAGCAGCTTGGATCTCCTTCCCGCTTTCATCCCGGGCTCCAGAGCATGCATACCGGTTGTGGGTCATCCTGGTGAAGAGAACGCGAAAGCGCTCGAGGGTGTACCTCTTAAATTTCCATCAGTTACAGATTTCAAGCATGCATGCCCGAAATCCTCGAGTCCGACATACCTCGTGCAAAGAATACTGTGTATCCTGCCAAATTCCTATATATGACTATGTAGCCGTAGCCGGGAGGACCGATATGAGCTCTAGCCACAGTGGCGTGCGCCTTCTCGGGATGCGAATCATCTCACTTCCCCAATCCCAACAGGAAGCATTCGTGGCCCGTGACCATGCCTCTGCCCATACCTTGCCCCGAGAAGGGTACCACCCTACCTCTAGGTTTCTTGCACTTGGGGAAGCACTGGTTCTGTTGAACTCGGGTTCAGCGGCTCAATCTGCGTAGGAACATCCATGGTTGGCATCTCGGCTGGCGGCTACGTCGGCGTGGGGTGGAAGGCAGCGCCGGCACCGCTTCTTCTCCTGTGGCAGCCATGTATGCTCAGATTGTGTGCTCAAGTTGTTGCTGGGTGGCAATGCTAATCAAGCCTGACCCAATGCAAGTATGACGACTCTTTGACAATCTTCAGGGCGCCTTACCACAAAGACCTGCCATTCGGAAGCATAAGGCCGTAACGCCGTGCCAGGGCGCCAGGGCTTTGAACCAATCGCTCGGGGACTATGGCCCAGGCTGCCATGATGCAATTGTTGAGTCTTTCGTGTTGCAGCGCTCCTTTCGGAAATTGGTATGCCTTTTCACATTTGTTGAACAGATTGCATGGGCTTGCGGGCATCTTCAAAGCTTACGTTCTTAGGTGGAGGACGTGCAATGGCATCTGTCGGGTCTTGATTAATTGTCATGTGAGCAAAGTTCTTGGCTGACCTACCAAGTGGTCAAATTAATGTTTGCAAATGTTTACAATCTTTAAGCAAAGCGAACTCTAAACAATTTTTGGCCTTCCGACGGAAGCCCGGGTGTGCGGCTCGTGTGCTGGAATGGTGTGTCACGAGAAGTGGAGTTGAAAAGCTCAGTTCTTGTGTCTGTACGAACCTGTCTGCATGGAGAGCTTAGAATGAGGGATCGCAGGGTTGAGGATCAAATGCCGACCCTCCAACCCCTGACGCTGGGGCGACACCAGCAGGTTGCCGACTGCCCAAGTTTCTAGACTCCCCCAACCCTCCCCGGTGTCGATTCTGGCAGCCGGATTCAGCTTGTGTTTGTGGGTTCTCTGGGCACTTGCCGGGGCCCCTTCCCCCGAAATAGCAACTATTATATCTGGCACGTGGTGGAGGAATCGAACGACGACCCCGATGTCAAACCGTAGAAGCCACGTTAAA
Organism: Symbiodinium sp. CCMP2592; assembly: GCA_905221615.1. Lineage (NCBI taxonomy): Eukaryota > Dinophyceae > Suessiales > Symbiodiniaceae > Symbiodinium > Symbiodinium sp. CCMP2592. The sequence goes on along the minus strand of CAJNDT010005847.1, from coordinate 736,878 downwards.
ACAAATAAACACTGACGGAGGCAGGAAACCGCAGCCACTCGGAGGGTGAGCAAGCCTGAAACCTAAAAAATTCCAATCATGTAATACCCAGGCCCCAGCATCTTCGCAGCAGTGAGCGCTTCGATTCCGTTTCCCATACCTGTGGCATCGTTTGGTTTGGCCATCACCTACGAGGCTCTGCAGAGGGCGACTTTATGAAGTGTGTGGGGGGTATAGGCTTGTGGGGATGTTTTCGGAAGATGATTGGCGGCGGAGGTCTGGCGAGACTTAAGCCCACTGGTGGTAACAGGGAATATTTAGAGGTAAGTGATGGTTGGCTTTGTACTGTGAAAGTTGCCATAGAATGAGTGTCCGGGCCGGCAGATTCTAGTAGGGAGTTCCTCCCCTTGATACTCCTCCGCAGCTTAGGATGTCAAGGGCTGAGCAGTAACAGGGCATAGGACGGGAAGCTGCGCAGTCTCCCAACACTTGAAAATCAGGGATGGGCCTTAGTTGTGGTGATTGTCTGCTGCCAAGGAATGACTGAGACGCCGACAAAGGCTTAAGTAGGAGTCAGAGTGAACTTAGCAACTCGGCGTGCCGTGTGTTGCAGGTTAAACGTGTGTTTCAAATTGGTTCCCTTCGTCGTGCCCTGTTGCGCAACTACCGACCATTTTCTTCGTCTGAAGACAGTCATGGCCCAAATGATAGTCCAGGGACCCCTGGTACTGTTTGCATATCCTGGCAGCTGGTAGCACTGCTTGTGGGAAAACTTGCAAGAGGTACTCAACGATCCTAACCCTCGGGTGCGAGTTCAGGATTTATACGGTTCGTCGCACTTCCGGCAAGCTTTGAGCCATCGAAAGTCGTCCCACGCTGCGCAGATCGATGGAGATGAGCGCTTGGGCGGCCCACCATACAAGCCTCTTACTCGCGATCCAGGCCGGCGGCCAGGTTGCGAGAACGAAGCTTCGGAACAGGAAAAGGGTCTTGCTAAATCTATACTGAGTAGTTGTACAATGCGGGTTGTCCATACTGGGGATGTCGTTGCTAGTAGAAAGCAATCATACTCCACGCAGGGTTCAATTCAGTTGGCAGGCAACGAAGCTCCCACGCCACCTCAGGAAGCCAGGTACCCAAGGCTGCGAGACAATTTGGCTTACGGTGACATCCAACGTTCTTTTGCTTCGGTTCTATGCTGAAAGTCACGTTTCAATTTGTGGGTGAACAGCGAAGCAGGGAAGCCTTTCATCAGGCCTGGCTTTACGCAGAGTGGCATCAGTTTGCGAAAAAAGGGCAAGGTTTCCAGCACTAAGCAGCCGACCGGGATTCAAAGACTTTATATAGCGCTACTTGATATCGAGGGCTGGAAACCAAAACCTTACACACTCACTTGTCGGTCGTGAAGAACCACCAGGTCGACATGACTTGTTAGCTTTCGCAGAGGCTTGAGCGTCACATGTGTTCATTCAACCTTCCTAAGGCCTGATAAAGCGTCTTCCTCATATGACTTCCTGAGCCGCGCATATCCTGAGCCTTGAATAAAACAGCCTTCGCCAAGTCTTGAAGCAGCATCCCGAAGCGGTAGACCCTGATAATCCCGTATTAGTTGTTCAGTTCTCGTACTCTAGTTACAAGAAACAAGTGCTTGAACACGTATGGCAACGTGTGAGGATGGAGAGTGTGCGACAATCTTTCCGACGTCCTGGCATCCCGAAGAATCGATTACCTTTTCGATGTGCTTAAACAAGCCCTACAGGCACCTACATCTATGCTGGGTGGAGCTTGAGTTTGGGACTATATACTGGTCCTGTGGGCTTTGACGTCGGCTCTTCGCGACTCAGCCGAAGAGCGTTCTAACACGAGGAGCCGCCTCAGTATTTTCAACTTGTGTTTCCTGGGAGTTCTTTGAGAAGTTTGAGCTGAATCCTGCCGTCGGGGATTTTGAGAGGCTGGCAGGTTGAGACGACAGCTATAGGGTTTCCAAGCCCTTTCGGCAGAAAGTCCTGCCGTGCTTGCTTGGGGTTGCGATGCTGAACCCCAAACATCCCACCGAATCTTAACACTGCGTATCACCCACCGTCCTGGGTCGAGCTGGCATTGTTTGTCCGAGGCATCATCGAGTCAGCCCGAACGTCATCATGCGCACGGATAGTGTGTGCGGGTAGCGACGCGAAAGTCAAGAATACTCTGCGCAGTGGTGCCGCGCAAGCGCTACGCTGATTGTCACGTGAGAGGGCGAATTTGTTGTTCCGTGAGCGCTTCTACGAGTTTAGAGCTTATAGAAGCTATCTTGTCAGATGCATGTATCGATCTCTGTCTCCAGTTGCACAGTCTCTCTCTCTCTCTCTCTCTCTCTCTCTCTCTCTCTCTCTATATATATATATACACACATATTACGCTTATCTATATGTACACGTTTCTGTCTATATGTTTACGCTATTCAGGGCATGTACGTGCGTGTGGGTTCGCTCGCACGTGGGTGGGTGGGTGGGGGTGGGGGTGGGTGGGGGTGGGTGGGTGGGGGTGGGTGGGGGTGTGGGTGTGGGTGTGGGTGTGGGTGTGGGTGTGGGTGTGGGTGTGGGTGTGGGTGTGGGTGTGGGTGTGTGTGTGTGTGTGTGTGTGTGTGTGTGTGTCTGTGTGTCTGTGTGTCTGTGTGTCTGTGTGTGTGTCTGTGTGTGTGTGTGTGTGTCTGTGTCTGTGTGTGTGTGTGTGTGTGTGTGTCTGTGTCTGTGTGTGTGTGTGTGTGTGTCTGTGTGTGTGTGTGTGTGTGTCTGTGTGCGTGTCTCTGTGTGTGTCTGTCTGTGTGTGTGTGTGTGTGTGTGTGTCTGTGTCTGTGTGTGTGTGTGTGTGTCTGTGTGCGTGCGTGTGTGTGTCTGTGTGCGTGTGTGTGTGTGTCTGTGTGTGTGTGTATCTGTGTGTGTGTGTGTATCTGTGTGTGTGTATCTGTGTGTGTGTATCTGTGTGTGTGTGTTTGTTTTCGCTTGGGGGTTGCTTTAGATACGAGGCAACGAGGCAGATGCTTCCAGCATTCATGCCGAAGTAGATAGTTCTTTTGCTGGTTTCTGCACACGTCTGCGAGCCCGAAGACAGGCTGAATATGCTTTTCTCTATTTTTGTTGCCCTCTGATGCGCGCCGTTGCGGCGGGCATCTCCGTCAGGTTAGCCAAAGGAGCTATGCACATTGACTGCTTCAACGATAGCTCGCAGCTTCGTTGGCACATCCCGAAGGTGACGTGCAAGGACTGCGAAAGCGCGCCTTTGCTGCGTGATTACCACACATGTCTCATGCGCACGAATGAAGATGTCAAAGGAGGCTTCTATGCACATACATGACATATGCGGGACATGTGCTTTTTCTCTCCTTGCATGACTCCAGAATGAGACACGGCATAGGTTCGTAGTGTTAGGTGCTTCAAGGGTCGGCTTCAGGGTGGTGTGCCTTGCCCAGAAGCACTGTCTGCACAGAAGTGTCAAGAACTTCGTCGTCATAGTCAAGTTTCTGGACGGCTGGCTATGCCAAAAACGCCCCGCCAGTTTATTCCGTTTATACCCACCACGAGCAAACCTAGTTCGGAACCCTCAAGCGCTGGGTTCCTTATTGAGACCCATACCATCTCGGGGCTCAGAGGTTAAAACTTGGAATCATCAGGACAGGATTGGAACCCCATGAACATGTTATCCCTCCGGAAGTCCCAAAGCACTGAGGTTAAGATGCATGTGGCTGTTACAGCTCTGCGGACGCTCCAGCACCTGGCTACATTTCCCATCATTACCGCCTCTTGCTCAAAAAAGAAGCCAAGAGAGCGGCAGTTTTCCTTTGTGGTGTTAGTGTTCTTGATGTTCCTTGGTGCTGCGCACATACACTGCCCCATATCTATCAGCAGTCGTGGGTCTTGGGAGGTTCCATCTTGTCTTTCTCGTTTGGTGAGGCCGACACAGTCCTCGCATGCAAGTCTGCTCAGTCAAACTGAGCTGCGCCTTACTCCGCGTGGTCTCTGAATCGCTTGCCCTCACTCTCACAGCAAAGTCGCAGAAGGGAAGGTTCCTCGTTTGACCTCCGAGGGCCGAGCAGAGTTCAGGATTTCGGCCGCCCTCCTTAGAGGTTTGGGGCCGAGGTTTGCTATGTGTTTTTCTGATCTGGGGCCTATGACAGGATATCATCACTGAGTAGGACGGTGTGTGACCCGGTGTTTCAGGGATTCCGGCATCCGTGCTTTCAGAAGGACAGAGCACAGCCACTTATCTTCTTCTAAGCCTAGACCTCGGCCTTCCCAGAATCACCAAGACCGTGAGTTGCGACGGCCACTCGAAAGCAAACACGACACTAAGTTTCAGGGCTCCCAAATCCCGAAGCCAATAAAGAGGCAGCTTTTGCAGCACTATAAAGCCTGAAAGCCCCTGCGACCTCGTCTGGGTTCTGCGAGTTGTGCAAATCCCTTGCAGCCGAGGATTTCTTCTTCATTTTTCTGGCATACGCCAATGACTGGCCCGAGAATCGTCAGGGCTTCGAAGGTACGCCATATCCTACCCCAATCCCGATGTGTCTGTACGGACGGACTTTTGGATAGCAGGTTTGTGGCCTGATAGTCTAGGTTTTAGGTGAGATCAAAAACAGGTGAGATAGCGCTCAGGGTATGAGTGAAGATAATTGCAGGGCTTGTGGTTTAGATTGATACTGTGGTTTGGGTTACAGATGTTTGGAGTGAATGACGAGCTGCCAGCAAGAGTCTTGCCAAGCCTGAGCCTTGTGATACTAATTAGACAACTTGCACAACACATGTGTAGGGAGCCAAGCCTGCAACTCCAAGACTGCACGTGCTGCACGACGTAGACGTAGACTTCTTTTTCAATTTCACGTACTGCAGATCGTTCCAACCTGGGTTTATCCGACGAAACATGACGAAACTGTATTGTGAGATCTTGGCAGTCAGGTGCATGTTCCACAGAACCACACAGCGTTTTCGTTTACGCGGCTGAGATCCTCCAAGAGGCCGTCGGAGTGCTCACGGCTTAGAGTCGCTTGCAAAGTTTTCAGATTCGTTCGTTGCGCGTGCAGGGTGGCTGGTCACATGCATATCTGCGAGGGATCAATATAGAAAGCGAAGCACATGAATCGCAGTCGTGAGCCGCAGCAATGCTGTATTGGATGTGGAGCTGTCGGGTTGACTGGAGCTCTTTGCCCAAGAAAGCAGCACGCGTGCCGTTGATTCGCTAGCCGCTAGCCACCAGCATCGCAATGGGATCCGCCATTCAGGTTGCGTTGTTCAACATTCTGATCTTCCAGGTCTGTGGGCACTGCCTGTTTGACAACAAGCCCAAACTGCAGAGCTGCGGCGGACGTTGCTTCGGTGTGCCCGGAGCCGGCAAGGCCACGTGCGTCTCCAACTGCCTCATCGGCCAGGGCGTGTCTTCTTCATGCGCTTCTTGCCTGGGCAGGGGCTTTACTTGCGGTGTCAGCTCATGCCTAGGCTCCTGCACAACTGGCTTCAACAAGCCAATCTGCACGTCCTGCATCAGCTCGAACTGTGGTCTTTGCAGCCGAGCTCGCTCTGGCGAGTCCGAGCCGCAGGATGCCGCAGAGAACGCTTCCACTCTCGAAGCGCTCATGGAAGTTTTTGCTGGGGCCCAGGAGGCCCAGGCCCAGGCAGCCAAGGAGAACGCAACGGTCCCGGTCGAGTTGGAAGAGCCTTCGACTCGCAGCGGTTGCTTTGAAGTCCAAGCCTTGATGAAGACATGTGGCACCCAATGCTACTCCTCCAGCAACCAAGCAAGCTGCGCGGCTCGATGCCTCACCGGAAAGGGCGTCTCGCCAGGATGTGCCAGCTGTTTCGGTCGGAAGATCAGCTGCACAATCAAGAGATGCCTCTCGGGTTGCGCCGCCAATGCCAACGGTGCGGCTTGTACCTCGTGCGTCAACAGCAAATGCGGTAGCTGCCATGCGGATGCTTGGCGCAGTTGGTAATCTTTCTTGAACTTCAGCATAGTCCGTCGTCACACAATTACTATAACAAAACCTAATAGTTGAACCTGGAATTGAATCAGTGCATAGGCAAAGTCATTGGATGAGCCCGTGGGCGAGGAGAGTTTTGTCGCTGCTTTGGTGGAGCTGGCAGCTCAGAAGGCAGATCAGAGCGCCATCTTTCCCTGAGGCAGTCGCCGTATAGCCTGAATGGCGAAGCACAGCCTTTGTTCTCATGTTAGTGCTGGAGCGCTAATAAGTTATAGGCCCTGACTGGTAATTCGTGAGAAGTCTCCGCCAACTGGTATCAAAACTTTTGGCAGTCCATACCAGTTCAGGGCCATCTGATCTCATCACTCTTTCTTTTGTCCCGACCAGTCTGTCAGCACACACGTTGCGACGCCGTATAGTGAGCAGGCTGCAAAGCTTTGCCCCAATCGTGCCTGGCCGGTAATTCGCTAGTTTTCTGCATTTGCCCGCAGGGCGTCGGACTTCTCATGAGAGTGCTGAAAAGTTCCACGCGATGCCTTACCCGAACTGTCTAAACATGGGTGGCTCCTACGAGATCAAAGGCTCAGGTTTTGTAGTGCAGCATGACAACGCATCCACACTGAAGCCAGGGGACAACCGCTGGTAACAAAGAACTTCGGAGGGGGATCCTCCGAATTCCAACCATGCCAAAGCCGACGAGCTTTCTCCTGCACGCAGGCTTTCGAGGCCCTTGAAACTTTGGAGGAACACCTGAACAAGCTGGAACTGGCCATGGATGTGCGAAACTTGCTTGGGACCCGGCTGGGTCAGGGTCCCACTTGGGTTTTCAGCTTGTGTGCATCGATGTGTGGTCTTCTGTAGGTTTGGGCCTTCTGTACTTCACGGTTGGCATAGCTGATGCATCCTGAACCTAGGGACTCAGAGTTCAAAAATGCTAGAACTATGTCTGCTGTCATGCTATTTGCTCCTGTCGCATATTGCGATTAATACTCGTATATTTGCGCTTGTCTACTCGTGGATTTGTGGAGTGTGCGAGTCGAAAACGACGAGCTGGGGCTCAAATTCACCCTTAATGTTCGTAGGTCCCTGGAGGTTCTGGCTCGAAAGACCTCCAGCTTAGAAACAGTTTAGAAAGATGCTGCGTTCCTGTGGTCATTTTCTCTTGGAGCGAGCTCAGAAAGTAACTCTTTGCTTGTCGCCAGTGTTTAGTGCAAAAGTCAGTCTTCACTGGCCCCTTCTCCAAAGACTCCTTTGCACTAAGTGTCTTCAAGAGATGTCAACTGCTGAGGCGATCAGAGATTCCCCACTCGGCAGAGTTCAAGAAGCTGTACGAGGCAGGATTCGGTATCAGAGCTCGGGCTCAATCGTGTTGTTTTAATTTTTATATTTTAGTCATGATTGTGAACATACTAGAGTACTAGTACGGAATTTTGGGATTAAGTAGATAAGGACGGGTGCAGAACCGTGTAGGCTTCAACCGTAGGCGATATGACACGTTTTCGTATGTCCGCATGGTTTCATATGATGCTGGCTTCTCAGAACTCGATGTCACATCGGACTTCTGTCAACTTGTCTGACTGCGAAGTTCCTACGTGTTCGGACACAGAGCTTAGAACTCCTGAGACTTCGATACCTTGTAATTTCTTCTTCGTGTCGGTTGAAGCCAGAAGGCTTCAACCCATGCCTGAATCTGCAGCCCACCAAGCCCTGCACCTCAGACGCGAATTTCGCGCCGTAGCGAGCCTTGAATCCTTCGTAATGATTTGGACATGCAAACCGAAACCCTCTCAGCGAGTCCGAGTTGCGAGAGCAAACAGGAATTGGAGAACCTCAAGGTCGTCAACGCAAGGCTCCACAGCCGCTTTCAGCAATCCGCCTGTTTCTCTTGCAGAGTAATTTGTTTGCCTTCAAATTCAGTGTTCAGGGCGACAGGTTTCCCATCTTAATTCGTTTTTGAAGCACCAGGTCTGGTCGGATGCTTTCTGCACACTCCGAAAGGTAGGTTTTGCAGGTTTGCACGTCGACTTGGGGTGGAGATTCTGCGTCCGCCTGCTAGAAGGCAGAGTCAAAGTGAAGGGCCTCCCCTCGTTTCATGTTCTCTCTGGTAGTGACTCCGAAGCCTATGTCAGCTTTCAGAGGAGCCGCTGCCCACTACATCTCTTGTGCACTCTCGAACAGCCGGGAAATACCCGTGCGAGAACGAGAGGAAGAGGAACGCCAAAAGACACACGAGGAATGAGAAGAGGCAACTAAGGACCTTAGAATCACACCTCAGGATCACAACATCTGACCCACCGGCCTGCAGAAGCATAGCAGAAAACAGCGACATATCACTGACAAAGCAAAGGACTGTAAGCTGCGGACCCCCTTCCCGGAATTCGGAGCCCCTCGGAGCTGTAAATGCAATAACACCTTAACACACGAAACCCCAGACCCCCCCCAAAAAAAAAAACACCACCCTACTATGCGGGTTCATCCTTGCGAGGCGGAGGGAAAAAAGCAATAACCTGCCGCCCTTGTGCTCGGTCGCATCACGAAACCCAGCAAGTATTGTAATTTTCTGCACATCTGTGATTTTGCACATGTCGGCAATTCGAGGGAAAGCTTCGATCGCCATGCAGTCAAAGAATTCAGATCGCATTCGACCATGGACGTCACCATGGTTGGGCCATGGACGCTTCGAACGGCTTAGCCCATAGATGTCATGATGGTCAGGCCATGGTTTCTTGCGAAAATAAGCCCCCTTTTGAAGGTTCGCCTCCTTAGACGATTTCAGCCTGTCGCCTCGGGGAGCCGCCAACATCACGGGCCGCTTGGATTTCCGAGGCAGTCAGCTAAGGGGTCTTTTTGAGAAGGCCTGGATTTTTTGGACTTTGTAAGGTTTTAGACAGGAGTTGCGGAGGCTTTTTTCTAACAGGTTCACAGGGTTCTCTGCACTTTGCATACGGGCCTCAACGATTATAATTATAACAAAATCTGGGACCATATACTGTAGTAGCATACGCACACAGGGAACATAAGGGCATATGCTTTCCCGGAATGGCTTTGCAAGAGGCTTTAAGAAGGATTTCTGGGGTGTCTGTCGAAACTCCTGGATTGTTGTTGCAATCACACGGAGTTCCATGCTAATCTACGATAGCGTTTCCTGAATGCCTTAGGTCCTCATGGTGCCGGCTGGCTTCGCCACTCGATTTTTCGACGATGGCTAAGGCTACTGGTTGCCGCTGCTGTTTCTTGCGAGTCACGCCTTGCAGAGGTTTACTGGAGGCTGCCGTGACGTTAGATTCCGTTAGATCCTTTCAGAGCTTGCCCGAGTTGAGCCGGAGTCACGGAGCCAAGGCTTTGAAGACTTCCTCATCTGGTGGGGCCTTCACGCAGAACAGTCGGCGCGAGCCCTGTGCAGGCAGTTGCACATGGCGCAGCTTTGCTTTGACTTTATTCTCGGGGCGGGTGCAGGCAAGGAGATTTGTCAGGCTAGCAGCGGCTAGCACCTGTTCCGCTGTTCGCGGCATCCTTTCGTTGCAAAAGCCTGAACGAAGCAGTCCAGGACCCAGGCAAGTCTGGTGAAAAGGGCCTTGTGTGTCTTCGCCATCGACACTGTTCTATAATTACAGGTACATGACAATGAATGAGGCCATCGAATAATGAAGACGGGTTTGCATTGGCTGGGTTGTTTCTTGTGAGTTCGGGTATACGTAGAAGCTCATGTATGTACACGCGAGAGAACATCTTAGAATTACATACTACTGTAATTCGATGTGCTGCTCGTCGGCAAACAGTACCGCATCCATGACGTCCAGAAGCCCTAGCCACAAACCCCGATGCGGAAAGGTGGCCTTCACACCCAAATGCATTGATCGGAGGAGCTCGCATGTCGGGGTGTCGCTGAGATTGGGTCGACAAGAATCCTTCGCCGCAGGGTCCTTTGACAGTCCTTGTACATCAACATCGACACACCACATCCGATCCCCACTCGCGCCACATCCAACCTTTCGTAGGGCTACGAAGCCACAACCCACTTCTCCGGCTCTCTGCCGCTTCTTTCTCGTAGCCTCGAATCAACGGATCGCCGGTTGTGGTGACATCTAAGAGCAGGGTTTTAGCGTCCAGCAGTTAAATGAGGCATGATCAGTGCAATGCGCACGATGTGTTCGACAAGTGTCTTGGCAGCCAAATTCGAGGCAAGCCGTGTTCGTGGTCCGGAATCCGGAAGATGAAAAACCGCAAGTTCTGCCGTTGGAAACTGGTCTGGCTGCTGTCCTGCGAACCCCACCCATTTGCGCTCAGGCTAAAGATGAACGAAAAGAATGGCAATCCCTTCGGCTTCTGTCACAAGTTCGCGAGGTTCGAGCTATATGTGTGTAGTTGTGGCTTTGAGGCCTTTTGCTGCCGGCTGCTCACAAAATTTTCCTTACGCTGGCAGGAAGTATGATGTTTTCCGTCTATAGGACATGAAAGGACCCAACGCTGTGAGTCCTCAACTGTTAGACATCGACAATCCGACTGCGACACAAACAGACTGTAAGCCATCCCCAAGCCGATATGCTGAGGCAACTCATTCCACCCTGAAGGGCTTTGCCGGATCATCAGAGAAGGTTTGTAATCGGGAACACGGGCAATAGATCCTCAGCATCTGAACTCTCGACAGGGGATCATGCCAGCTGGAGAATGCTGAATGCAACCTTCTTCCATGGGGCAGGTCCAAGAAACTTGTCAGCGAGGATGTGAAGTTCGTGGCTTTGGGGTGGAAGGATATTCTTGCGATTGGGATACTGGTATTAGGGCAGGCTTGAATTTGGATTGGTAGTGTCCGTCTGTCCTTTTTGAGGCTTCGGGTGGCAATGTTTCGCACTTCTGTCAGAGTCAGAGAGCTTGCCGTGTTAATCTGTACCGGTGCTGGGATCCGACAGAAGGCCGCAATTCCCGGCCATCACTAATTATACTATAGCTGCTACCTTCTTCTGTTGCTGCTGCTACTGCTACTAGTGCTGCTGCTGCTACTACTACTACTACTACTACTACTACTACTACTACTACTACTACTACTACTACTACTGCTACTGCTACTACTGCTGCTGCTGCTACTACTACTTCTACCACAACTACGACGACGACTACTACCACTACTACCACGGCTATACTGCTACCACCGCCACCAGCGCTGCTATGGGCCGTTGCACCCCACTGCCATTGTTGGATGTGCCAAAGAACGAGGTTCGGTGATCATCTTGTGTTAACAGTTTTTCCATGTAAGGCTGGTTCTCAGATGCAGCACGGCCTGTTGGAGAATCACAAATGTCCTGTGAAGGAATGGTAAAGCGACGAAGTTTGACCATGTGCCCGGGCTGCAATTCAGACTTTTAGTAGCCCTTCAACTCTGAAATACATTGACAAGACATGCAGAGCATCTAAAATACGGCTAGTTGTGGGGGTGGTCCGCTGGTTCCGGATGTCGGACTTTGCCGTTGAGGTTTGCCTGTGCCTGGCCGTCGGAGGTTCGCACATTTCTGCAAGACTGGCTGTAACTGAGGGCAAGATCAGCGTACTGGGCCAATGCCTCTGCGGTTCTGGATACTACTACAAGTGGCTCGACCGACAGAGCTCGTGATCACTTTTAAGGCGTGGAGTCGGAAAGGCCACAAGTTTAGAAAAAAACAAAAAGAAAAAGTGCAACGTTCCGACACACAGGACACGAGTATACCAAAATCGCAGACATGATAAGCTGATGCCTGCTTTTGCAGCGAAAATTGGGGCAGAAACCCACCAACTACAGAGCTTTGCTGCTAAATACGTAACAGTAACATGTAATCCGTGCGCTAGGCAAGGGATTCAGGAGAGAAGTTGAGGAAGGCTCCAGCGGCCCGTCAAGCCAAATTCGTCAGGCTAAGGAAAAAGAAGCGCTTCGTGAGCTCTCTCTCTCTCTCTCTCAGCGCTTGCCATCTCTGAAGTTCGGCCCGCGGTGCCAGGGTTGCCTACGTCTCTTGGGGCTTCAAAGGCTGAAGGCTAGAAACTGAGGAAGACTTGGGCCTAAGCACTGGACTTGCTTAACAGCTCTCCCCTGACCTGCGTCATTGCAACATGTTGGCACCCGCAACAGTCGGGGGCGCACAAGCGCGCGGCGAGGGGGGAAATGCCTTTCACCACAACCTTGGCGGCAGGGGGGGAAATGCCTCTCACCACAACCTTGGCGAAAGAAAAGCTCACGAGAGAGAGAGAGAGAGAGAGGGTGGCCTGCACCCGCCTCAAACCCCGAGCAAAGCAAAGAGAGAGAGAGCGAGCTCACGCAATACTGTACAGGTTGCTTCTTGCTATCTTGGTTATCTGTCTGTTTGTCTATCTATCTCTGTGTGCCTTCTCTGCCTTCATCTATGTCTTTCTGCCTATCTATCTGCCTGAGTGCATATACGAGTCTGCGTGTGCACAACTCGGATGAAGCCCAACTTTAGTGCAGAGTTTGATCTTACTTCTTGGTTCATAATCGAGCATACTTGTATCACTTTGCAGTTGAGGCTCCATCGGTTCTGAGTCTCGTTTTGCCCGCGTGTCCGGGCAAGAGGCCTGACCCCCCTCCTTGCACACCGCAAGCCCAAGGCTTTCAAAAACAGGGGAGCCCGAAATAAACCGAAAAGGAGTCTGGAATAGTCAGTCGTATACACCCTAAGTGGTGTAGGCAGCAGCAAACCCTGCACCAAGCAATTGTGTAGTACAGGTGTTGGATAATTACTAAGGGTATCCTCATCATGCCTGCGCAACGCAGCCCTAAACCCGAAACCCTCAGCCAGGGTTTATAAGGTTTAGGGGCACAACAGCAAGCCCTAAACCAAGAAAGGTATGACAATGTTTCTGGGCATCATTGCGCCAAAGTTCCGGACCAGGCATCGGTTTTCGCATGTTAAGCCAAAGCATCCCGATGTCCTTCAACTTTGCGATTCACGATCAAGGTATCCCAATTTGGCCGAGCCTATCGCAAGCCCACCTGGCTTTGACAGGACTTCCGGGTTCAGCAGCTCTTCGCAGATGCGAGGACCAGCCAGGGAGGGAGTGATCTCGCTGTAGCTATTGCAGGAGTTATCTTAGGTTCTGAACGACGGCTGTCGGGTTCGGATGCTGTGGGTTCGCCACCACCGGCTTTAAACAGGTCATGGAAGAGAAACAGTCTTGAGGTTGGAATCACAACGCACGAAAAATCCGTTTAACAAAGAAGCCCGAGCAGAAGCCTCTGATGAGCTCATTGTCATGCCAAGAGTCGAGTAGGAGAGCGGCATCCTGTAGAAATCTGACTATGGTAGAAAGTGGCTTGTAGGGCAGTACCAAAGGGTCCCAGGCTCCGGTCCTATTCGGGATATTTTGGGGGTTGTTGGGTTTTAAGCGGAATCGTGCAACATTGCCCATACTGCAGGAGGTGGGTGGAAGTGAGCCTCTTGTTGGCAAGCCTGCGATGATTCGAAGCCGTTGGCCTTCCTTTGACTGTGAAGGTTTCCTTGGTTTAAACTATATAGGGCCATAGTTGCGGGCTAAGGCTGAGGGCTTCCGATGGGTAATTGAGGGTGCCAGGTTTGCCAACTCAGCCTGGTTGGGGTTCCGAGAAGCAGCGACCAGAAACACGGGAAAGCCCACGCGCCCAGTCCCAAGGCTCAAGAAGTCCAAACCTAAGTCGGACATCTGTAAGCCTCTACCAGAGACAGGCTGAGAGTGTGGAGTGTCGGGTCTTAGGTGTGCTGGTCGAGAGAGCCTGGCTGTGCCGAGGGTCGAAGCCCTAAACCAAAGCTTTATGGAATGTGCGTATATATATATATATATATACACACAGAAAGCGTCGCATATATATATATATATATATATATATATATATATATATTATTACACATATTGCTATGTGATAGTATGTAATTTTATGTCATACTTAAAAAAAACATATCATGTCACATTACATCTCCCACTATACGATCGTCAGGAAAGCTGGAGCTTGGAGGCGCCTTTGCCACTCATGTGCGATGGGGGAGTCAGATTTGGTTCTGGCTGTTTTCTGGTCTGCTCTCCTGCAGCTTCGCAGGCCTTTAAACAGCGTGCCTGCGTCCAGAACTATCTGTCAATAGGCTTCGATGTCGGTGCCGGAACTGACTCAACTTCTCCAGCTCTTGTTGCCGGGGACCTTGATAAAAAAAAGATCGCGGCCTGTCCAAGATCCCGGCAAACCCCAAGCTGCCAGGCTATGTGCGCGACTTGCTCATCTCTGCTTCGGATCACTGATCATGCAGCCGAAGAAGCATGCACGGTTCACTGTATGCCGTATAGTGACATGTCTTGGTCTTGGATCTGTTTCCAAGTCCATGCAAGCTCTTCTCAAGATGTTCGAGGTTCGATGAACTTTCGAGCCTGGAGGCTGTTTGGACAGCGGCAGCGGAGCAGACAAAATGGCAAGTCTGCACTGGGAAAATTGGCTGCGGGTGTTCCGGTGTTCCTAATTATGGTTGAGGGAGATCTCCGGGTCAGGGGAGGCCGACCATCTAGACTTCGCTCCTGTCGGTACATGTCAATTTTGCGATTACAATCCCGACGCTCGTGTTGGCCAGCCTTTGGTGTTGTACGGAACACATCATGCCATGCCAAGAATCGCGAGAATTGTTTTATAGCTCTGCCCACAGTAGCTTGTTGGCCGTCGCGTCTGATTCTTGTGTACTGCTTTGGGTTTGCTTCCATCTGAGCTCGAAGGCTTGAATCATTGAAGGACTCCGTGTGGAGATGCCCAGCCAGGCCGTACTGGTTCTTGCTGCAGATCCCAGATCCCTGCCTGCCAGGCTGCTATGCTGCCCCAAGCCAAGAGCTCCAAGCTGACAGCAACAACCAGCCCAGAGCCCCGTGAGGTCCCTGAGAAACCCCTCGAAACCTCAAGCGCCTCCCCAAGGATGGATCTGAGACGCAGCGACCCCACTTCTTTGGACCGGGTGCGCACCACACATTTTTGAAGCTGACCTTCCGAGCATGGGCTTGTGGGCTTCCACGCTGAAGGTTGCTTGTAGAATTAGGATCTCTCTCTCTCTCTCTCGCTCTCCTCCCTTAGCATGTGCGGAATGCTGGCCAGGGACTGTGGTAGGTGCAGCTCTCACGGCCTATGGCCTCCTGCCTCCACCGCTGTTGCCACTCATACCGCCGACCCTAAGCACCCGAAGCGGTACACCCTGCGCATTCCTGCTCCCACCTCAACTTGTCCGCATGTCCGCCAGGCGCTGGAAGTCTTGTGATGGCCTTAGTGCAGTGCATTGTCCCATGGTTACAGGAGATCATCCTGAAGCGCTCAGCAGCGCAATCTTACGCGCAGCTATTCCAGAATGCGCAAGAGATCAGGTGTAAAGCAAATCTTGAAGCGGATGCCCCACAAAAAGCCCCGACGCTTGAAGCCGCCATCTAACCAGGAGACTTCCCAGGCTTCACTGTTTAGCAGCTAAGGCTCGCTTGGAAGGACAAAGCCATGCCACAGCCTCGGAATGTTTCCGGCTGGGTCGGGGTCCGGGCAATAGATTTGCTATTTGCTATGTAACGGTTCCCACCCCGTTCAATACCCATAGAAGCCACGAAAGACAAGCTTACAGGCACAAGAGCCCATGTACATGCTCAGTTGAGCTGTTTCTGCGCTCTTTGAAGCAATCCGCAGAATTGCGCAACCCGCTCTTTAACTGCTCAAATGTGCTTAGGGAGGTATCGGGCGCATGGATTTCACAGTCTCCTCTTAACAAAAACGGGTGGCAGAACTCGTGGACACCAACATAAAGTTGTTATTTTCCTGAGCATTGTCTCGAGTTGAAACGCAATTCTCACGGTTGGCATCAACCTTGGACTAGCACCGCCGCCGCCAAACCCAACACCTGACAGTAAAACAAGGCTTTCCCCGGTGGCAAACTGAAGCCTTGTCGTTTTCAGCAGCACGTCAGCACGGCTTATCACAGCTTCCCACATTTGCAACTGCCGACGAACTTCAGCAAGACTGCTGAGAAAATGATTGGCATCATTCTCGTACCTTCTAGTGGCTGATGCCGTTAAGCTTGTCGTTGTAGCTAGTCTTGATTTTGCCGCAATCGTATCTGCGCCTCCTACTCTTGCTCCGGAGGGTGTGCCACAACTCGGTGCAGACGCTCATCGTGCAAAAGGCACAGATGCTCTTCGCGGGCTTGGGCATTGAACACGTTCAAGCATAAATGCCTGAAGTCCCTGTTGAAGCAAGTACCCCGCCATCCCCCGTCTCACCCCATACGCAGGATACAACAGACTCAGACAGAGATGCCAAGCATGAGAAGCAACAATACGATGTCGCTACAAACATACGACAAGACATCGCATGCAAAAAATTGCAGCTTGTCACAACTCCTGCTTTTCGGCTCGAGTGCTGCTGGGGCTCACGAAAACCGCGCAGAAGCGAAGTGCAGGGAAGCTTTTGCTGTTGGATTCCGCCGCTCGTCTCACCACAGTGGCAGACTCTGTTCAGAGGCTTGAGAGTATCAAATCCGCCAGTGTTTCGGAATGCATCATGACTAAAGCGACGGTTCGGATCCCGACAGGCAAACCCGCGAAACCAGTTCCCGGCAACTATAACCCAATAATTTGAATCCCTCGCGGTTGAGCTCCAAACGGCCAACCAAGTCCTTTACCTGCACCCCTGAACTTCAGAAGTTCAGCACTAGCTTCAAATCTTTAGCGTTGGGTCGCTTCTCTCCCTCTCTCTCTCCCTCTCTCTCCCCCTTTGTGTGTGTGTACTCGTTTCTTAGCATGCATGTTATATCCGAATACTTCCACTCATGACAATTCTTGAAACCTAGTGGTTGTTCTCCCGCACGGTGCAAGTTTGTTGTTGTAAGAATATATACAAAGAGAAGTAGCCTACTATGATACCTTCGTCGGCGTTTGTGTGTTGACATGCATGCGCATGCAATCATGCAGACATCGTTGGCCGTAAGATAAGAACCAGGAGTAGAAAAGGGCAGAGACAGAAAAAGGACGACATCAGAAAATGTGCATGTGTGCATGCACACGCAACCTTGCACAATATGATCCTGCATCCAGCTACATACAGGCAGCATGTGTGCACGAACACACACACACACTCATATGCATGTTTGTACATATATATATATATGTGTGTGTGTGTGTATACATGTATATACAAACATGCATGCAGGCATCAGTCCACAGGTACATACGTAGCCACATGCATGCATCCATGCATGCATGCATGCATACCTGCATGCGTGTTTATTGGTCGTGCTTTTGTGCATGCAGGTTTGTGCGTGTGTGTGTGTATGTATGTATGTATTTATGTTACCTTCGTGCTTTGTCACATGCTGGAATCCAGTGTCCTTGTCACTATCTGATGTCTTCCAAGATCTGCTGTCCTAAGTATGGGTTTCAGACGTCTGCTGGGCTTTTAGTATGGGTTTCAGCCGTCTCAAGGTGCCGGGGGGAGTTGTGTGTCATGTCCGCGGGATTTCAGCAAGCAAGGAACCCCACACCAGGAGCCATGCTGCTATGCTGTGCTCGTTCATGCAAGTCGAAGGTTCGTCCACCATGGCCGATGTCGCCTATGCCCCGCTTCAAGAGTCGATCCCCTTCGAGAAGAGGGCTGCCGAGGCTGGCTGGGTCAGAGCACGTAATACGACTAGTAATTATCCTATAACTTGTGATGTCTTCAAAACACTATTTCTGAGGTTCCAGCCAGCAACGTTTTTGTCTTGATGTTGTGCCGCGCTTCAAAGTTCTCAGGAGCAGCATAACTTTCGAGGATATGGAATTGTTTGGAGTCTTGAAGTCAAAGACCAAGTGCAGAGATAGGAAGGGGCTGGACTTGCAAATCCGTCTACTGAGACATACCGAGCCACAGACGCGAGTCCCGCCTTCCCCTAAGCCGATATGTTTTCGAGAAGCGGGAGGCCTCCCGGATCTTGGCCAAGTACCCAGATCGCGTGCCGGTGATTTGCGAAACTTGGCTTTAGGGTTTCCACGGGTTTAAACCCCCACAAAGGCAACTCCATGTGTGAAAAGTTGTCTTGGGTTGTGTACTTGGCGCTTGCCGGTGGTCTGCAGCGGCTTCCGGGGTTCAAGTTGGTGGGTGTTTCCTTTCACGAAATCGTCAGCACCAAATTGACAACAACACCAGGCCGACATGTTTGACAGTAGGCTTCTAAGCTCAGCATGTTCCCGAGGAGGGTGTCTATCGTCATCGAAGGCCAACCGCACAGCTCCTAAGCCCTAAGCTGAAGACTGCAAAAAAGCGGCGCTGAGGAGAAGTCCCCTTCGACAGAGCTGCCGGAGATCGAGAAGATGCCCGGCACGTCGTGGGAGTTTCAGTTTCAGGGGCGCTGAAACCCGAGGCCCTAAACTCTTAGTGTTGGTTTCCTTGCTATGGCTTAGAATGACTTTGTGCACTGGGTCGTGATAGGCTGCTTGGGTTCCTTCCATCTCCAAGGCCGAATCAGATATCGATGCAGGCGGTGGAATGTTACCCTAAGAGCTTCGGAGCTGTTTACCTTGACGTCAGCAAGGGTGTTGCGCTTGTCGCGTGGTTGCGTAGTTGAAAGATGTGCATGGAAAGCCCCATGAAGCCGCATGTAACCCTAAGCCCTAAGCCACAATCTCGAGGCCGTAGTCCACTGTTTCTTCAGACTACTCCGCAGTGCGGGCTTCGTCCTTGCTAGAAGATTCTTCTTTTCAACTCTTCGTGGCTTCCATGCCTAACATTGCCTTCATCGACCGAGACCGCCTTGGCCCCTGAGAGGCAGAAATTAGCCATTCATTGCAATAAGGACGCGAAGAAACCTGTCGCCTTGAAAGATCAACCCTAGCGAGTGCACCATGTCGTGGTTATATCATATAGTATAATATAGTTCAGTAAAAATATAGTATTTGATGGGGTGGTTTCTATAGCCGACGGCCTTGGCAAGGAGAAAGTTCCTGGTTCCTGCCTCGATGCTTTGTGCCTCTTCTGCAGAAGTCTTGGGGAGATTCTGGGAACAGTGGTCTCTCGCTTCGTGGATTTTGTTTATACCGGCAGCTCCCACTTCAGGTCAGAACTGCAGCATGGGTTTGAAGTAATTGTAGTGTACGGGCTCAGAGGAAGTTCATCGCGACTGGCATGCCCGCACTCCCCCGGAACCCTGTTGCTTCGGTGCAACTCCGGACAAATTTTCCGTCCATCTAAGCACAGAGTAGCCCCGAGTTCTGACTTCATGGCAATCGATTAGGGTGGGGCTCAGAAAAAATTCAGAAAGGATTGAACTTCGTGGTGCAGGACGTAGTCTATCGACTGCAGTGTTTGAGCCAGGTGCCGCCTAGTTCGGATTCAGAGCTCAGAATTTTGGATTTGACGGGATTCCATGTTGGGTTTGTCAACGGGCCTAACTATATTTAAGTTCTGCGAGATTCGCCGAACTGCGTGAGCCCTGCGACGATAGGGAGTGACAGTGGATATGTTCCCGTACTCCGGAGTTGTGCCTGGAGTGTATTTTTGAGAGGAGACAGGAGACACCTGCCAGCTTCTTATCTGACGGTGCCCGCCTTTTCACGACCAGCATAGCATAGCTAGCGATGAGTTCAGGGTATGGGCAGTGGAAACCCACGTTCCACGAGATGGCAGGTGGCGAGTTCAAGTACATCGTCCACAAGCAACTCTTCCACTGAGGACTAAAAGCCGTAACACATCCTGAAAACCACCTGATGCGTTAAACTGCTGGGAAGCTCATTCGTAAACATTTTCAACTCTAAGCTAGCAAGCCCACCAGGCAAAGACCTGCAAGATCCGGTGCGGACCTGGAAGATGGGATTTCGAAGAACAAGTAAGAATGGATGCACGACGAACTCCCCCTCACGTCGTGCCTGCCGAGACATGCCGCGATAAACCAAACTCCTGGGATCTCGAGTCTGCAGGGATTTCCTAGTTGTGTTTGTAAGGGGGATGCAGCGATGCAAGTTCAACATGTCTCGCTGGCTTACAGCAGGGACGTCCGTTTACGCTGGTTGGTTCGAGATCTTTTCAGTAGACAGCTCGAAGCATCTGCTTCGAAGCCTCAATCTGGAAGCCCTCCTCCCCTCCGTGCACTTTGCCATCCCCAATTATGCTGGAGGCGTCTACTGTAGGGAGTGCACGGGAACTCAGGCACATCCAGCAGGCCTCTTCCGGTAAGGGCCTCGCAGCAGACCAGGTGCCTTCATGACACTCGTGGACCCCATTGACTTGATGCATTGGTTTCTTCATTTTTTTCAGTTTCTAGCCTGCCGGATGGATGCATGTTAGCCTGTGAGCTTGATAACTGTTGGGCGTTCGAGAGCCGGAGACCGGAGAAGAATGGCAAGAAATGCGTGATAGCATGCCGCAGCTCAAGTTACATCAACTACAAACCAGCTCGTCCCGATGGCTTTCTCCTAGGGTTTCAAAGATTGGACGTTGGGACCTGGGGTGCCAGCTACAGAAGCCCTGCAGGTCATCTACCTCTTTACTCGGAAAGACAAGACCAAGAAGGCAGCGACCCGGTCAGCACCTTCACTTCCGGCAGCCCGAACAGTGTGTCCGTATTTGTCACATGTGCTTCGTGCCTGGTGTGATGCCTTGCGCCGGGCGGCTGGAAACTTGGCTGGGGGAGCTTGGTGGGTGATCCGCTCGGTAACACCGACACCTGCAAACAGCAGCTCCGGTGATGCCCTCGAGACCCACATTCGTGAAGCTCAGTGGCGATGTTGCTGCAACTTAAAACAATCTCAACGGTAACGCATCGCGCCTCTTCATCGACTTGAGCTTGCACTCTCAAGCGATGCAAAACATCGTGCAAATTGCAATTGAGGGTGTGCTTGCGGCGGAGAGGAGGATCAAGCCGTATCTGTCAATCAACAAAGCAGACTTTGAGCTGAAGCCTAGGTGAAGACAGGAGCGGTGATGTCTGAGCTCTATGACAGCAGCCGGTCAGAAGACGGGCCAGCATCCCAGACTTTGTGTAGCAGAAGCACATGAATGTGCGTGCATAGCTGGAGATGTTTATGCCTGTGCGACTCTTATGTTCATCTGTATCTGTACAAGTATCTGCATGTATGTACGTACGTCTGAAATGCAATGCCACGCGATTGCGTGGTGTCGTGATATGTTGTGCTGTCAACTGTCATGTGTATGTATGTATGTACGTATGTATGTATTTGTGTATCTGTATATATATATACATATATATATATATATATATACATATATATATATATATATATATATATATACATATATATATATATATATATGTATATATATGATTTCATGGGAGCGAGAGCATGCGTCGTGCCTGTCAGGGGATGTGTGCACATTTGTTTGCATGTCTGTGTGTGTGTCTGATGGGGCTGCATGCATTTCTGGTGTATATGTATACGCACATTCATGTACGTGCGCGTGCGCATAGTCATGAGCATAGACATGTGCATCTGAACAGGCATTGGCATCTGCATGCGCCGCCTTCAGTGCGCACACGCGATGACAAGGAATCATGTTCACCAAATTCCTTGCCTGCCGAACCAGCTGCGATTCACCGTTCCGTTTCTGCACATGCAGCTCTACAGATAATCCACATCACATCTTGCAGTGTCTTGGCACAGACAACGTTTAGATAAACAAATGTGTATAAGCACATGCTTATAGACACAAGCAATCACACAACTTTGCGAGTAATTGCATGCAAGCTGCATGCACTGCACTCATACCAACTCCATGCCCCCGCATCAAGTGTATGTGCGTGTTCCAAGGGTCTTGTACTGTTGTGGTCCCGTTTCGAACCATGTATCAGTCTGCAAGTTAAGGTGGTCGCAACGAGAACGAAAAACACGCAACAGATTGCAACATCGCCTTTTGTGCTTGTCTCCGTGGCGGCTTCCGAGCTGCGAAGATTCCACGGTACTACAGGTGCCTTAATAATTACCTACACCGTTTTGGGGGTTCCTTATTGCCATTGTAGTACGTATAATGGGCCGCATAACCCTATTCTAGAATTACTAAGGCCCCTATAGTACTCCGCACCAGGTTCTTGTACATCATCTACAGCGCGGAAAACACCCTGGGCTCCCAATGAGTGTCCTGGTGGCCAGTATTGCGCGGGGTTCTATTCGAGGACAGTAGGTAGAACCTGCGATGTCGGAACAGTATGTGTCAGTAGTTTGGTTCTTTAGTCTGTCATCGCCTAGAACTACTGTGACAGCAAGGGCATATCACAACTACAGGCATGCAGCTTAGCAAACGCGAGATGCTGCGGAGCATCTTTTTTTTCTCCTGCTGGCGTGGCATGCTTCAGAGTGGGGCGGACCAAGGAGCTATGGCCAGGCCGTTTAAGGAGTAGGAACCAAAGTAAGAGGCTGACCGGTTCGTTTGTCGGCGGTTAGTCTTTACGGTTCAGGCTTTAGGGCCTTTAGGGTGCTCCGTTCAGATTCATATATATCTGCAGCAAGCAAGAGAGACAGAAAGACAGAGACAGAGAAAGATAGAGACCCCCAGCCCTGAGCCCTGGCGAAAGAAAGAGAGAACACGAGAACACCAGAGAGAGAGAGGAGACTTCGAGTGCAGCCTTCTCCTGCAGCACACCAGTCTTCAACGACCCCGAGTTCGGCTGAGGTTGCATGAAAGATGCTCTCGGCGGAGCTCACGCTGTGCAGGTCTTCCGACCCCTCTGAGGTAGGGCTTGAGACTCACGGCCAAGACCGTAGAGCGAGGCTTAAGACCTACAATATTACCTCGTGCAGATGATTACCCATGTATTTGTGTCTGTATGCTGTTATTGGTAGGTAGGTATGTGGGTATAGACCATCGCTTGGTCGTATAGAACAATACCTAAGGCTGGAAATCCTTCCCAGTTAGTTTCAGTCGTTTGAGTCCAAGCCCCAGGCAAAGGGGCTTAGGGATGGGCGCGAGCAAGCCCTATGCCTGTCCGTCCGCCGTTGTCACTGCGGGTGAAGCTTGTGACTGGCTTACGCGGGAACGCAGGCAGACTGCTCATTGACGTGAACCAACTGGCCCTACAGCAGACACGAGATTTACTGGAGTCATAAACACGTTAGTATGCCGCCAATCGTCCTGTGAGAACCGATGATCGTGCAGGCCTGAGTGACCTGCTGCAATCTCTTGTCAGGAGAGGGTGTAAGTGTGCACGCCAAAGTTTCTGGTGCGAATCTCTGCCACCTTTCATCATGAAGGGCTTCGTCACAGAAAACAACATCGCTCGGATTTGGAAGGGTTTCTTCTGACGATACCGGTGATATACATTGGTTGGTCTCTCCAGATCAGTTGTTCGATGTGAACGTGCGGCTAAGAGTGGCACAGAGTGGAGTTTCCGCGTGGGTCGTTAGAGTCTCTTGGCTCTCTTGTATATAGATGCCGAAGCTTTCCGCCAGCCCACAAATTTCTTTGCACTTCTCTGCTAAGCTGCTATGCACTGTACCAGTACCAGGTGTAGGTGGCTCGGTAGGTGGTCCTAAAAATTCCATGGCTCGTCCGCTCCATCTCATGATGCATGCTTGTGGAAGCAGATGATTGAGGGGCAAGGCCGCATCTGGTCAGCGACATGCACAAAGTACTTGTAGTGGGCTGTCCAGACCTTTCTAATTATAAATCCAGCGTAATCGATTCTGAGGAATCCCAGCAAGATATAGCAAGATGACGTAAGATGACACATCGCAGGGCTTTTCCAAGTTTGCTACAAGCTTTGACACCAAGAGATGAAGTCCAGCTGGCTAGCTGTCTAACTCCTCTACCCCCTCAAACTATACAGCTAGGCCCGAAGCCCAATCTATCATGGCTAGGCGCGAACATACTGTTCCAATGCCTTCTCTCACGTGATACGTCCAGCAAACCCTACACCCCAGAAAAGCTTCATTGAGTCACATGCCGTGCGGTCAACTTCGGCAGTCGCACCGGCCGAGACCAAGGGAGCTCAGGCCAAGCGAAACCCGGGGCAAACGGTCCCAGGCGACAGGGGGCTGCAGAAAGGAGCGCCTTTTCCTCTTGGCGTAGATGGGAATGGATAGACTGCACCAATTGCTTAAGATTCGAGCAGATTTGAGTTTTAATGTTCATAATGCAAAAGCCCACTGTGTGGACGGCTTGCCTGACATCATCCTGAGTTCTGACACCCTGAACGTTTACAACTGTCGTTTTGGGGAGTCGTCGCCTTAGGGCTAAAGCGTGAGCTCGTGAGAGTCCCCTGTATGTCTCACGCCAAGCTATTGGCTGCATGGCCTTATTCCAGACCGGCTTCGCACAGAGCACGGTAAGGCCACAGACTTGACATGCTGCTCAGGTTACAAGTCAGGCGCAACATTATCCAGCTTTTGTTTTCCTGCGACAGGATTAGACTGCGGAAAGACTTCCATGTACCGGCTCCTTGAAAAAGTTGCTGCGTCGCCCCCAGGCCCATGACAACCGTTTCGAGTTTGTGGCCGGCAAAGGCCGTGGTCAGGTCAACCAGAAGCGAAGAAACCTGACAGTTGCATGATGGCCACCAGGACCTTGTGGCCAGCTTTCGATGCCTATGCGCAGCATCATTGTAGCCTAGAGCTATGGCGGCAAGCATACAGCCATGAGCTTGCATCACTCTGGCTGCTATTATAAACGCCACTTGGGCTAGTCCCTCATCCTGATTTGGACCACCTCCTCGCACTCCCTGACCACCAAAATCCACTCACAACCGCTGGCTCACCACTTCACTACCACATGTAGCACAAGCACCACCCCGCCAACCACCACAACTGCCCGCACCATAATCTCGGCTGTTGCTGCTGCTGCTGCTACTACTACTACTACTACTACTACGACAACAAAGGATTGCCTACTACTACTACTACTACTACTACTACTACTACTACTACTACTACTGCCTCACTACTATTGCTACCAGTACAACTAGTTGAGTTATCTTCTTGTTCTCTACCACGACTACTATTAACTACAACAACAACAACTACTACTACTACTACTCCTACTCCTACTCCTACTCCTACTCCTACTCCTACTACTACTACTACTACTACTACTCCTATTTCTACTCCTACTACCACAACTACTACTACTACTCCTACTACTACTACTACTACTCCTACTCCTACTCCTACTACTACTACTACTACTACTACTACTACTACTACTACTACTACTACTACTACTCCTACTGCTTCTCCTACTGCTACAGCTACTACTACTACTACTACTACTACTACTACTACTACTACTACTACTACTACTCCTACTGCTTCTCCTACTGCTACAGCTACTGCTACGGCTACTGCTACTGTTACTACTACTGCTACTACTCCTAGTGCTGCTCTTACTGCTACTGCTATTGCTACTGCTATACTACTACGACGATGACGATAGGCTCAGTTTTGCGTCGGCGAGTTGGCGGCTATCCGAACGTTTCCGACAGTCTGCGCTGTACCACAAGGTCCGTGCTTAAGGTCTTGAGGAACTTCGTGTGCGCCCGAAAACATGGCTTTAACTTGCCCGGGGGATTTGACATGTTTACCACCTTTGTACAACATCTTACGAAGTTCCTGAGCCGAGAAGAAGTTGGAACATGACTTTCAAGCAAATTACCTGAAGGAACGAGGGATGCCTGGCTGCCTGCACACCAAATCAGTCCTCCGACTTGGGACGAGATGCTGAACGGAAGCCATCCTTTGTCAACGACTCGTGCAGTTTAGCCAGTTCCGTCCAGTCGCCCTGGGCTGAAGCCTAGACATAGATGTTGGACCTTGGGAACACAGGAGCGAGTTCCCAAACCCTAAACTCTCCACACCGGCTGAAGCTTAAGACCAGGCAGCCGAGGCACCCCGGTTGGTTGGTTAAAGAGGAGGAAGAGTTCAAGCGCATGAATACACAAGGACAGCAGCAAGCACCTTCGAAGAGTTCAACAGTTGGGTATGTCGAGCCGTTGGGTTTACGTGGTCGCATCTGGTGGACAGTTCGGAGTGTGACGGTTCTTCATGCTCTTAGGCCAAGAAGGTTATGCGAAAGGCATCGAACGGCACTCCAGATCAGACTGAGAGTATGTGCTTGAGCTGGGGTGCAGAACAGATGTCGCAAAGGCGCTCCTACCACCTGAAAAGCATCTGCCGCGTGAGCTTGGGATGCAACTCCAAGAAGAAACTGAAACATTTGAAGCTTTGGTGGAAAGGTTGAGTGTCGTTCCTGTCAACAACGAAGACCGGAAGGATCGTACTGGGATGAGGAATTGGTTATGGTGAACTTAAATCAAGTCGAGCCTAGCTCATCCTAGCTCCGTGCCAACGCATGACCTGGTTTGCAGTTTGCGCTTGAACTGCAGCCTTTTCACCTCAAGTCCAAGAGGCACGACCCTCTCGACTGCGCATTCCCTGATTCGAGCCTTGGACATATGCTAGGGGGCCCACCAGGTGTCCCAGACCCCTGAGGTCCAAGTTCAGGATTTAGACGCCTTAAGCCTGTTTCAGTGCGCGTCGCGAGCAGCCACTTGACGTCTTGCCAACCAAGAGCTGAGGCACGGCTTTCACGATGTCGCTGAAGGATTGCGTCCCCAGAGTCGGAGAAGCGCCAAAGCCCTAAGCCCCTGACCGCCTAAATGCGTCCCCCAGGGCTAGGTCGCAGCATGCGGTAGGCTTACTGCCATGTCAACCCGTGTTTGCAAGAGCCTGTTCCCCATATCATGAGCTGATACCTGGATGATTCTCAGCCATGCATATCCTTTGCGAATTTGCTAGGCTGCTAGGCAGGCTGGAAGCAAGTCTCTCCCAAACATGACCATCACAGACGTTCTGCAACTCGATTGTAGCGCCACTCCTTTGAGTCTGCAAACGGTTGATCCACTGGCCAGGTTTGGAGAACTGTCAAGCACAAGGTAATGGCCAACCTCCGCACAACCCCATCTCGAATTTTGCAGCTGACACTACAAACCAAAATACCTCGTCGTCCCATGAAATTGTAAGCATACAGCCGAAAGACCGTTAGCTGAGACCCAACCACTCGCACATTAGTGCTAAGCACCGGTCATAGAGTACAAAATTGCTATAATCTTTTATGTGGAGCTGTTTCTTCTTGTTGCTGCTGCTATTCTCATCATTTCTGCATGGTTCTTGCTGTCCCGCGGCCAGGAGACGGTTCCCTTCGAGAAGCGCGCGGCAGAGGCTTCGAGGATTCTCAGTTCCTCGGTAGCCCCAAGGTTTTTTTGTTCGGGAAGCCCAGTCGGGCGAGCGCAGGAATTTCTTTCTTTGCGAGCGTGACCTGTGCTCACATGACATGCTACAGACACAGAGAATCATCGGCCTGCGTTGCAGGTGCCTATTGCTAGGACCGGACTCCCGATTCTCGACCCTCGGAAGTGCTGCCAGCCCACCCCAGGCAAGTATCCGGATCGCGTGCCCGTGATCTGCGAGAAGGTCATGCGGGCAGCAACTGTGGGATAGATATGACTGTTTGCTTGGTGTTTCTTCCTTCTCTCGCTCAGCCCTTATGTCTGTCTGTCTGTCCGGAAACTGCCACACACCTGAGCCGAGACATTAAGAAAAGCAGTCGTTTGTTCTTTCAGAAGGCACCACGCACCAACCTGCCCGAGATCGAGAAGCCGCTCGTTCTAAACCAGTCCGTGCGCGCGGCCGTTTGTTGCCTCCCGTCCCTTCGAGGAAGAAGTTCTTGGTGCCGGGTTCCATGCAGCCTGGCAGAACGGGAGAGAGCAAAAGCCACAAGATGCTACAAGTTCCCAATGACCGTAGTCTTGGGAAAATCCTGCACAGCCATTCCTGTTATGCTGCAGGCCGCGGGTCCCCAAGAAAGCAGAATTACTCTCTACCCCTACCTTATGTGTCCAAGCTCCAGCTTCCTGGAGTCGGCCACACAGTATTCTGATAGTTTCAATAAGCTTTCTGCAATCCTCGCTTCAGGAGCATCGGTGTTGAAATCCTAGTAGTCTCCACTTCCCCAGGCTCTGCGGAGAGTTTAAGTACATTGTGCACAAGCACATCCAACAAGCCGCAAATGGAACTGGCCTCGCTGCAGACCAGGCCCGTGTGATTCCTTCGTGTCCTTGCTGCTTGGGCTTGAATGTCGACTCAAATCATACGAGTAGCAGATATTCAACATCATGATAATCGTTGTCTTTAGCGTTCTCATGATCGCACTGGCGTCATTTGCAGCATTGTCGCTATCACGGACGTCAGCAGCACCTTGATCCGCAGAACTGAAATCATAATGCCGTCGTGGTTCCACAGCGATGAGTGTTCATGGAAGCTATACTGGTGTTCATCATTACGAGCATTGCCTCAAGGCAGAGTCAGAGTGTATTTTCAACAGGCGGCTTGCGCACAGAGACAGCTAACGGCAGCAGCGAAAGGTGAACTTCGCTTTTGGCTCAAAGGCAGGACACTTTGAACTTCCCGCTGCCTTCGACCTTAGTGCGACGCTATGCAGGACCGCACGGAGCTCTCCTCTTACGTCATAGCCCGCCACCATCGGCACGGATATCTCGTTCTACGCACGAAGTCGGAGAAGGAGAAATGTGGACTTCCATGTGGTGTGGTGGATGCTTACCAAGCCAAGTTCGTGGGAGTGAACCACGCTACTTTGGCAACCGCAGCACGCGTCCTTTTCGAAACCACCGGTCTGGACTTCAGTGAGGATGCCAGTCGACTTCACAGGATTCATTTCCCAGCGGCCGTGCAATCCAAGCTTGGCTCGAACCACAACTTTGTCGAATTGGAGCTTCGAGATGAAGATTCCCTGCATCTGAAAGGCAACAGTGAACGTTTAACTTCGCCCAATACGGGCCCGAAGAACTTTTTCTTGCAGCTATCAAACGAGTATACAGACTTCTATTTTGAACCGGATCGTCGTAAAGCAGCCGCTGCTGTGAGGCACCAGTCCGAGGGTAAGCCGTCAAAGGCGGTTTGGGGCATGCAGGCTGTGTACAACCCGGACAACTGCTGCTTCGCAGCCATTTGGCGTGCATGCTTTGGCTGAATACGACGGTTGGGTCGCCTTGCACATCGCACCAGCAGCATGTGCCGACGTAAACAAAATCACGTTTCTGTCAAAATGAATATAGCCGCACTAGCCTTGAAATAGGGGACAACAAGGACGGCCGGGCAAAGATCAGCATGCAGCCAAAAGATACAGCGGATGTCCGTTCAAGGTGTTTTCAGAAGTAGTGGCGGATGATGTTTTTTGGAACGATTCTGCCACATGCCGGCCGCAAAACGTCATGATGGACGATAATTCATCTTCAACTGAAAAAGCAGTTCGACCATGCCTTGTGCATTTTTTCGCTGGATAAAAGAGACCTGCAGGCAGGCTCCACTCCCCACGCATCATGCTGAGACTATGTCTCGCGATCGTTACCTGCAAGAATGTCTAGAAAGCCGCGACTAGCAAGTCCGAGTGCCTGTGCGGCGCTGCATGCAGTCGCAAGTACGCAATCTCAGGCTCCGGGCTTTCGTGCGGGTGTACCGTATGCACAGCAATGTTAATTTGTGCTTTGTACATCGTTGGTATGCTGTTTACGGTATCATGGCATGCTATGCCTTCATGCCCTCAACCTGTGCCTGGGACGATCGTGGCAGGTCATCTACCTCTTTACCACCAACGGACGCAGTAACACCGCGGTAAAGAGGCTCAGCTGGCAGATTGGCATCGCCTCGAAATCCCATCCTTTTTCGGTCAGACAAAAGCTTTAACCAATCATGGTCACGAGCCCTTGACCACATGCTGCCATCAAGAAACCTGTCACCCTAACCTTAACACTACACTACACTCCAATAGCAACAACATCATACAGTACTCAGATGATGCTCCTGATTCTTGAGGGTTTGGAGGTGGTCGGCCCAGGCCGCAGTCTTTGCAAGCACCGGTCACAAGTATGCATGACTATGTTTTGAGATGTTATATTTGGGATGTTTGTGTCCGATGGAGTCACAGGATTCTGCTGCTGTGTTGGGTCTAGATGATGGGAGTTACACCCGGGAAGCAAGGCCTCGTTATTAGGAGTGATGCAGTAGTAGTTGTTGTTGGACACGTTGACGGCTGGATCCTGCGCTCGCAAACAGTCAAACCCTTCAGTTACCCTGCTGCTTGAGTTCCAGCCCGGCAGCTGGGAATGCCAAGTTCCGTTTGGGCATGCTCTCGCGCAAGCACGTTACGCTGGATCACTTTATCAAAACCTTTTTGCTACTGATGCTACTGATGCTGGAGCCGAGGACGGGTGCGCTGATGTCCGAGGCAGGCAGAATGACGTATTAGTGATAGTGTAGTGGCGGTTTAGTTTGGATACACCCGAGACCCTGCGTGCCACTTCAGATCAAGTTCCTTGTCTTATGTAAACCTGGTGAACTGGCTAAACTCGATGTGGAAAGCTTGCGTGTCGTCGAACTTGACACGGCGAATAAGCCTGGGAAGATCTATGACGGCTACAAGTCCGACGATGGTTTCTTGTACATCGCTTACAGTGCTGAGAACACGCTGGGATGAGGGAGGGCCCCCAGGTCTTTTCCTAATCCGGCACGATCGTGCCTGGGAGTTGTAGAACTTTCGCAGCCGTACTATTACTACTGCTGTTGCTGCGCTGTGGGGACGACGACGGCTAACCGCAACGACGCCGGGCACCACCACCACGAAGAGCATTATACCACTACTATTACCAGGACCACCACCACCAACACCGTGGTTTTATGATAACGACCACGGCGACGATTGCTATTGCTAGAATACTTATATTGCTACGACGACGGTCTAAGGTTCCTGCGCCTCTGGATCTTGTTACAGCCTGTGCCCTAGAACAACCAATGCCTTGTCCAAAGCAGGCCGAAGTGTGTGTAGATGCACACGGGCCAACAGAAGCACACATGATGGTGCCGATTGCCCAGCGCAGCGCTACAAGTTGCCTGGGAATGTTGCGTGGTTCAACGATGATGCAGATGCATGTTTAAGTTCAGGGCCACTGCCAGACTGTGACAAGGGGGCCTTCCGGACAGAAATTCGTGCGTGCTGTGGCCAATCGCCCAGCTGCCGTGTGGACAACATTTGCTTTGCCGGAGCAAGCGGGGATCCACCTCGCAGTAAATGAACCGTAGGGAGGGCTTTTACCTTTTCTTCTTGCCCGTATATACTTATTGAAGATTCCGCAACATGCTCAGGAGAGAAGGAGAGAACAGAACAAAACCGTTGCATGGCAACAGGGTTCAGCTTCGCTTGTGATGCGCGAAGCTCCGAGGCACAGTAGCACAGTCAATGCACAATGCGCCAGCGCCAGAGCTTCGGACCAAGCACAGCAACCACGCACTCTCCTTGCACTAAATGCAGGTTTAACCGAATGAGGACTTATAGTTGGTTGTTTGGCTGGCGAAGGTTGTTAACAAACGTGTTGCTTTCTGCAGGCCTTCTAGGCGAATTGAAATTCATCGAATTGCGAAGCAGGTATAGTTCTGTACAGTGTAGAGTCGGTGAATGCCATTCCGCTTTGGTCGATTTGTGCTACCAGGTCCACCTCCCCTTCCTGTGTAATGATAACTTTAACGAAAGGGTATGACAGCGGCAACGCCTTGCAAATGGCACGCAATGCCGCGCATCAGCCGTGAAGTCTTTGGACCCTAGTCATTGTAGCGCCAAGCTAGTCGAGCACGGCTGGCTCGAACGTTGGTTCAGGTTGATGTTTGAGACTTGTTCATGAAAGTAGAAAATGCAGCATGTGCCGGGGGACGCCAGCTTGCTCTGCCATGCGTCAGTGCCAAGGGTCGATTTCTGTGCGACTTCCTCGTGACACTGCGGGCATGCTTCCAAGATACATTGAACTGCAGCCAAAGGTGACCATTCCTACTCTAAATTTCAGTGCCAATGCCACTTAAATGGCTAAATGCGTGCAAGGCCGTCTTTTGGGTAGTCGGAGCTGAATGAATGAATCATGAAACCTGCATGCTGGTTCTTAATCTCTCGTTTTTACGAAATCTTTCGCAAAGGGGAGCAATTATGCGAGAAGTCGTGCAGGAAGCAGAACGGAGTGGGATCGGAGGGGGCAGCGCAGAGCACAAGGATGCTCCTGCGCTTTCTGACGTCGCGTCTGTCTGTCGCTTCTTCATGGTGTGCTTACTCTCAGATGATACGCACATTTCAGTTCTCTACCAGCGATGTGTGCCAATCCTTGACTAGCGGAAATATCTGATTTGCTTGCTCCTTCAGACTGCCCACTCTTCCCATCAAGAGAGCTTCGAACCAGCATTTGTACAGCCTGGGAGGCTCATTCTCCAAGGGTAGGATCGCCGCCTCCACTCCTACACTTCGTAAGGGTGTGACGATACAAGCAACATACCTGCCGACATAGGAACATCATGCTTCTGGCCCTTTTTTTCATAGATTCACGGAGAAGCTTGGAGCTAATCTCCGTTGTACAAAATTGGGTAGTCTTTGTTTGAAGTAAGATTGAAGAGCCTGGCCAGGCTCTTCATCTTCGGGGGCTGAGACGCAAATCCGGAGGTTGCGTGTGTTATTTGTTTGATGATCTTCTGGGAGCATCATCTTGCTTAACGACCTTGTCTATCAGCAACCGGTATGGTGAGTCTTCTTATGAAAGATATGATAAGAGTTCTGGTTGAGTGAGCGGGACATGACCAGGTACATAATATCATTATGGCGACTGCTTCTAGTGAGGATGATGATGTGATGGCCGTAGGTTTCACGACAGAAGAGATGGCAGTGGTTTTGTCCATTCCACTGCTCATGATCATCGTTGACACAAGTTCACTAGCCTTGTTCTGTATGTTCCCCCTCCTCCTCTCAGCTTTCTTGGTGTTTTTCCTTCCTCTGCTACTACGCCTGCTGCTACCACCACCACCACCACCACCACCACCACCACCACCACGACTACGACTGCGATGACGACCATTACTACTACCGCTACTACTGCATCACTATACTACGACTATTGCTACTACTACTACTACTACTACTACTACTACTACTACTACTACTACTACTACCAGTACTAGTACTAGTACTAGTACTAGTATACGAGTGGGAGCCAAAAAGTACCAGTATTAGTACTAGTACTAATACTGTTACTGCTATTGCTATTATTACTACTGCTGCTCCTGCTACTACTACGACTGCTCCTATCCCTACTACTCCTACTGCTGCTACTACTGCTACAATTACTACTGCTGCGGCTGCCATTTCCACTGCTACTGCCACTATTTGCCACTGCTACTGCTGCTGCTGCTGCTGGCGACCGCGACCGCGACCACCACCGCCACCACCATCCTGTCCCGAGTGCAGCATTCATAGGTTGCTTTAGTCATAGTTATAGTGTTGTGCTTGCCCTTTCGGAGGTACTGACAGGCATAGAAATGGCTGTCTTTAGCATCCACGGGATCCTCCACCATTTGCGACTCCGCCCTTGCATCTTCAATGGCTGTGCTTGAACAGACAGTTGCTGCCACATTCCACGGTGGAATCGTAGGCGCAGGCTGTGGCAAAGCCACTGCGTAGACTCAGATGCAAGTCTACCGGGCAGTCTACCAGATCGACGTGCTGCCGGACAGTTGTTGACATGTCTACCTGTACATTTGTAGAATACTTATACGTGTATATATATATATATATATGTATATATGCACACATGCATTTATACACATACTGCAGGAACGAAAGATATCTCGACGAAGTTCAAGCGGAACCCATGCCTCAGCAGGCATGTATGCAGGCACAACAATGCCCCGGCGACTGGCAATAAGATGGGATCGCGCCGCTGCTCTGCAGCCAAAAAAGCTACAGTGATCCGGCGCCGCTGCAGCACAAGATACCAGCGCGGCACCATGCAAATGTGCATTGAACGTCGGCTGATGCGCATTCATGTCAGGATCGTGCCACAGCCAGTATGCTCGCCGCAGCTGACACTCTTTTCCAGCCGCGACCGTCGCTGTGTACAGTGCTTCAGCGAGGCCGAGGGGGGCGGTGTAATTACTTGCGCAGGGAGTTAGTTGGTGCCGCTCAAGGGCTTGCACGTGTGGAGCTTTCCGTGCTTGAAGGCCGCAGGCTCGCCTGATGATCTGAAACTCCAGCCTGTCTGGCTGACTGCACCTAGCTGCCTAGCTACCGACCTACCAACCTACCTACCCACCTGCCTATCGCAGATCAAGCTCTGAGTTGTGCAGGTCGACCGGCAAGATGGCAGCCACCAGCGTGAAAGAGCAGCTCGGATGCTAGTTTCTTAGTTCTCGTGTAGCCAATCTTGTATACATGGCGACATGCTATCGGCAACCCTTTCCATGCGGTTCCGCGAGGTTTAGGTCTAAAAAGCCAGCCTGTTCTCGCAGTAGCTTCCCAGCAAGCCATTCTTAGGCTGTTCTGCTTGCTCTACTGTGCATATGTCTCGCCGAGCTCGGACTATGGCCGTTGAAGGCACTAGCCTCACTGTGAGAGGGCCTCACAAGCCACCAAGGAGCATTCCTTTCGAGAAGAGAGCGGCCGAAGCAACAAGGATACTGGCGAAGTATCCTGAGCGGATTCCGGTCATTTGTGTCGGGCTGAGCAGTTTCATGTGCAAACAAACCGGTCTTTGCTCGATCAGACCCAGGGTCCATTGGCAAAGTCCGGGCTCTATACAGTGCCCGTAAGGCCTGCTGCGGATCAGGCGCAAGACTCATTGCGTAATAGGCATTGATGTCTTGCTCAAGAAGGGTATGAAGGCCATTGGCCCAAAAAGATATCGTAGTCATAGTCGTAGCTTGGAGCAGCCCAGCTTCTGAAGCCAAGCTTGACAGTCTAGAGAGGGGAGCTGGGCAGCAGCATTTCTTGTTGGGTTTCTGACACGATAGTGCGATAACCCCACATGTAATGCGCCCTGATCGCCCCGCACTCTCATGAAAGATTCTTCGGAAGCCCGAGGTGAGAAAGCACCGACGTGCACTCTCCCGGAGATCCAGAAGAAGATCCTCGGCTCTGGCTTGACTGGTGTGGTTTGCGATTTCCCTCTGACCTGCTACTGACAAACCCGTCATGTAGAAAATCGTAACTGGGAGGAGCCAGTCAAGCGGTGTGCTTGATTGATTATGCTGGCTTAGCAAGTGCCAGCCCGCACTTTAACCAAATGGAGTCTAACACAACTGGTGAACAAAAAAGCAGGTTGGCATTGCCACACAGAGTCTAGTCCCGACAAGCTTGGCCCTCAATTTCGCCCCCCTGTTAACCTTCTGCGAGGAAATTTCTCGCCCCGTCGTCGATGCTGTGTTGGGAATTCAAGGGCATCGTCCTGAACAACATTCACCAGGTGCCATGATGATGGTCAATCGCGATGGTACGTTTGCCAGCAACAGCAGCAGCTTTTGGTGGTGGGCGTGGCGGTGGTCGTGGCGGTAGTAGTAGTCGTCGTTGTCGCTGTGGTCGTTGACGTCGTCCTCGTCGTGGTGCTGGTGATGGTAGCAGCAAGCAGCACGAGTAGAACTAGGAGGAAGGAAGCAGAATGAGGAGTAGCAGGAACAGGAGTAGCCGTTAGCCGGAGTAGTGCCGCGTGGAGGAGAAGCGTCGCCAGCAGCACAAACAACACAGCTAGGAGGACAAGACGATGAGGACGACTAGTAGCCTTTCAATATTTCTGTGCGCGACCGTAGTACCAGTACAGCATCAGTCTTGTATTGTGCATGTCCTGTAGCCGCATCGGTCCGGCTCCTTGCCAAACCGAGTAATTTAATGCACTTCGGTTCGGGACTTGGCTATTGAGTCGGGTTGGCATGGCACTTCGTGTATCAAGCCTCCGTTCCAGTTGCAGTGTCAGCAGGTTCAAGGTTGATTTGAGGTATGGATATCGGATATCGTTTGGAACCGGGATGGCGTGTCAACACAACTCTGTGAGAGTTTAGTGAGGAGTCATTGAGACACATGGTACCTGTGGCGGGGCTTTATGTTGCACAACGGTGCGTGGACACCGTTCGAACCAACAGTTTACCCAGTCGGAAGTCCGAGCTTGAGTCCCCAGTGACTTGAAGGTTCAGCTAGCAGCGGGGGGAGCTATGTCATCAACGGAAGCCGCTTTGCAGCTGACGCGAGGAGAAGGGTCTGGTCATTTGACTAGGTTTTCGGGCAGACAGATCGAGAATCAGAGCTACGATGCCGCCGAAACGATAAGGACAGTCTTTGGTTGGATAGTTGGGACAAGTCGATTTTGTGCATATATTCGGTTACATGCAAAAATGACAAATGCTTGAGGTGATCTATCTGCTGGCTGGCAACAAGGCAGTTGCTACTTGACACACACCCTGTCCGCCAGAAGTGTGATGTTTCAGCCTGCGGCAGGCCACAAAGACCGGCGCGCCGCTGGCAGAAATCTACGAGAACCACAAATCCGATGATGGCTTCCTGTACATGACATACACAGCCGAGAACACCCTGGGTGCCTGAGGCTGAACTAATCGATACTGAAGCGGCACATCGCACTGAATCAACGCGTGCTGCGCAGTCCCAAGCACCTTGGGTTTTCCCCTAGCAGCTATAGAGGTTGCCAGTGCGTTAAACTGCCGCTGGCATCACACAGTGCTCAAAGTCAGTGCTTACCATGTGCAGTGGAGGCCGACGAGCGGGCCGGCAATCACAAGTAAACTCGACATGCAATCTCGAGAATCAACCGTGGCCACAAGCGGTGCAAAGGGGCGCTATCTGCCAAAGCTCACGGCCCATGTCTTGCCCTCAATTCGGAGCCTATGGGCCAATGGGCCAATTCCGGAAGAGTCCCGATTCACAGCTGCCGGAGCAGTGCCAAGCGGTCCGTGGTACCACAGCAGTGACATTTCGAGTCTCGCGGAATATCATGATTATGATTATACTCATTGCTACTCTCATTACCATATTAATAACGGTGATGAGAATAATATTGGTTAGTATTAACAGTAAAGCTCAGCGGTTCTTTGCACGGCCTAGAGGGGGTGCTTCGGCTGTCTGGCAGGGGAATCGTGCTCCGTTCCAAAGCAAAAAACTGCACCGTGGCTTCTGTAAGGATGTAGGGTTAACCAGGTAGGAACAACCGGGAACAACGACAACTACATGTCTTGCAGTTTTGAGGGACTGATAAGTAAGTTCGATAAGTTCACGAAGTTTGCAGCCTACTCGCAGAGAGTGAGTTGCCAGATTCCAAGTGGCGTGGAGTATTTGCCTTGAGCTCACCGGAGATTCAGTCGTTTGTTTCAAGAACCTTCCGCATCTGGCAGCCTTTGTTCAAGACATGTGCGCAGATTCTCCCAGAGCCCCCACGCTTCTCAAATCCGAAAGATACTTTTTGCAGGTCATGCGGTGTCAGCAGCCGGCGCCCCTACAGCTGTGTCTATTGCACTGATGACGAAAACCATGATGTCGGCAGTTCTATCTGCACGCCAGCCTGGAGCAAGCATGATGATGTTTTTGGTGGTGCTTGATACCTTTATCGGACTCTATCGTGAGTTTACAGTGGCTGTCGAGTTGCTTTTGCTGCTGCTGCTGCTGCTTCTACCGTGCTCCCACCGCTGTTGACGTTGATGTCAGCTTTATGTAAGTTCGGTGTGTGTTTCGTACTTCGTGCAGTCTTTGCAAGATTATGTTACTGCTTCACCGTTCAAACTTGCTGAACCGTGCCAGTGAAGATCGCGGTTAAAGAATGGCTTTGCTCATGTTTGGGTCAGGAGGAAGAAGATGTTGACGATGATGACGATGGGTGATAGTTGCATTGCTTGCCAGTGATGCAGTTGTTTCATGTGACTCGTTTCATCGACAGTGCTACTATAAACGCTGTTGTTCCCGTACACAGTGTTTCTGGATGTGCACAATGAATCGTCCGCTTAGATAGAAATGATCATGTGCTCCTGTGTATAATGCATGTGTCATGACATGTCGTTGTAGGTCTTCCTTGAAAACAAAGACTTGTTCAAGTTCAGGCTTGGCCCTTTCGATTTCACCGACTTGGACATCTGCTGGGCGCTTAGCCCTTCGTGCTGTTGGGGGGATGGGGGATAACTCCTTGCGGGCTTGCTAGGGCTTGCGCCACTTCCGTGGCCATGAAGTTACTTAACCCAACTTGTTCAGGCTGGGTCGTCGTATGCCTAGAAGGCAAGCTTTGCGTGCTACAAGTAATTACGGCCATGTACGCCCCAGCCGACAGAAGCGGACCTGCTTGCATCCCTTTCCGGACCCTAAGTTTGTGCATCACAGGTTGTGCTTCTGCTTGTGCTCCAGAAGCAGTTGCTTCCTTTGCATTGCCTGAGAAAGGCCTGCGCTTGGTCGACCGCGCAGAAGACG
The DNA here is from genome assembly GCA_905221615.1 of Symbiodinium sp. CCMP2592. Taxonomy (NCBI): domain Eukaryota; class Dinophyceae; order Suessiales; family Symbiodiniaceae; genus Symbiodinium; species Symbiodinium sp. CCMP2592. The sequence goes on along the minus strand of CAJNDT010005847.1, from coordinate 698,680 downwards.
GAGTCAACCAGGTGCTGGCAGCTTCAGGGTTTGCGTTCAGTTCAGGGTAAGCATATTCCTTGGGTTTCCTGGAAATCTCGGGGAAGGAGCTGTGGCTGAGTTGGCTCAGTGTGCAGTGATCTCTGGCCGCTAGCGGGGTGGTCATGGATGGGGATTCTTTCGGAAGTGCCTTTTATTTAGTATTTGCATGCGTTCGCGCTTGCTCTGGACAGAGGGGTCGTAAAGAGCCCCTGGACTCTGACGTCTTAGAAGGTACGACTATAGAACTGGCTGGAGTGCGCTTGAGGCGTAGCATGGGAGTTTCCGTCCTTTGCTTCAAAACCTTCAGAGACTCGCAGGTTCCTTTGAGGAGATGGCATGTCAGCTAAAGAAAATCCTCTACACTACCCGGTCCCTAGCCACGAGGTCGCCACTCTTATGCTCATGCCAACGAATAATGAATAATGTAGGGGCTTGAATAACTTGTGAGCTGATACTGTACCTAGACGCTCATGCCCTACCCCTGTTTTAGGGCACCTGTTTATTTAGTTAGGATGTGTTATATAGACAAGTAGGTACGCTAAAAACGGGTAGGGTACGAGCCTCTAGGCAACTTACAACGAAACCTGATTCTGGGCATCAAGGGCCCTGTACTACTGCAGCCCTCTTGGACTGAAGGTGTTCCTGTCGAGGGCCAAGGTGTTGGTGGAAGACGAGGCTCCTCGGGGGTTTCCGGTTTGCTGGTAGAATATCATGTAACATATGATCAGTTATATAGCAAATTAAATTAGAGAATGATGTAGCATACTATGGCAAGCATTGTCTGATATACTCTAAGTAAGCTATGAGGGCTTATAGATACTAGGGCCTTTATTTATGGGTGAAGGGTTTGGGGTTTCTGATCCGGGCAGGAGTAGAAGCTCCTAATGCAAAAAGACCTTGACCCTGGTTGAAGAAGGGTTTAGGCAGTCGAGGGGTCATACAGGATTCATAATGATTATAGTAGTGGCGTAGGGTCTACTTGAGCGAGAAGCTGCACTTACTCCCCTCGGTTGAGATAGGGTTAGAGGAGGTAGAGATTGATAAAGAACGGCACAACGAACGACAAGCGGACGAAACGAGGGCTAAGAGAGAAGAGCAGACTAGCCCACAATCCTGAAAACCAGAAATGCAGAACCTGAAAAAATAGATTCGACCGCAGCCGGAAACAAAGCGGCCATACATCAACGACAGAAGCAAATTCCGAATCCAATCCAATAGCCTGACCCACCTGGTGGATCCTGGTGGAGTGTCACAAAAACCACGCATGGGATCCTGCTTCCTTCGCTCAGAAAGTGGCGCCCAAAGACCTCAAGGGTCTCCTGGCGCACCTTGAGCCCGGGTCCCAGGGATGTACTACTGAGGCTTGAACAACTACCTTAACTGGTTTGGGAGCTCCTTATTATGATTATAATATAATGGGCCCCAAAACCCCGTTCGAATCATTAATGTCCCTATAGTAGCTCTCATGAAGTTTTCGGGTTGTGCTGTGAGGCCTGTGAACTTTGTGGGGATCGAGGGTTTCGGGGGACGTAGGATGTTCTATTTGTTCAGTTCGCTTCCCTAGTCGTATCGGCCTTTCGCCTGCGTCTTTGATCGGTATTGACTTTTCATGGGTGCTTCTTCGAGTAGTATTATTGTCGTTTACTAGCTGATGCAGGATCTGAGCCTGGGTTCAAAAGTAGTACCAAGGTTATATAACTATTCTCGAACTGCTTCAGTCAGCTAGGGAGTTTTGATATGTCTCGACACCGCAGTTGTGCTTGGGCATCTTGGCTGTTGAGCACGCATTTTTCCATCCTACATCCTAAACACCTTCGGGACCCAGAACCATCTTTGACCTAATTCAAACAAACCCTGATGGCCAAGTCCTCCCAGTCGATCTGTCCCAGCATAGTCGGGACATGAGCACGGAACCCTTGCAACAGCCGGATTGAAGAGCTGATGACTGATGTAAGGAAGAGGACGAGTGGTGACCAGGGCCATATGAGTGCGATTGTTGCTTGTATGTTTTTGCTACCACTGGTAGTGTTACCAAGTTTAACTCAAGTTTGTTTTATCATTTACGAGTCATGCTTCAGATCAGCATAACATTCATATCATCATGATGACATTCCTGTTCTACTCCAGCCTCCAAACAATCATGGGGTTCTCTCCTTGTGTTCTTCCTCTGGTGTAGTAAGAACGCAGGAAACACCAATTGCGGCTCGCGTCCTCGTATTGCCTTCAGCTATATGAAACGAGAAAAACAGCTTTTGTTCTACTAGGCCATCTTGCTTGTCACTGACCACTCGGATTCCAGGACCATGCTCTTTTTCCTCAAGTATGCCAAAAGCGAGGACCTTGCTCTCACGCACAAGGAGTTCAAGAAGCAGGCCGGGTTCAAGGGACGTGTTAGCCGGCGGTCCAGGCCAGACTCATATTTTGAAAAGCTTCGTCTTGTGCACGGCTTATCAAAGCCAAAGTCCTGGCACCCACTCAACCGGAAGCTCGCCAACATTAACCCCATGCCAGTCCCAAAGCCAGAAACATCCAAACCCCACCGTTCGTTCTTCAGCCCCCGCAAGCTGTGCCTCGGAACTCAAGGACCTTGACGCCTCCAAGTCTGAACCCCGACACCCTTCAACTAAGTCGCAAAGAGTGAACCCTGAACCGAAGCCCCACTAAACCCTAAGCCCTGTCCTGAACCCTATATGTCCGCAGACTTATCCTCTACACCCTGCAGTGTCCAGTTACTTGGACTGGGTCTGAGCCTCGGCCACAGGCAACTGTTGGTGGCTAATGTCAGTTGTACACATTTATATGAATGTTGCTCGTATTCTTGCTGTTCTCATCTCATTTTCTACCCAATCATAGAATAGTATTCTACATTTTCAATAAAGCCAAAGTTAATATCTGATATGTATTTGTATATACACATGTGAATATACATATATATATATATATATATATATATATAAATAAATATGTAATGAATGACATATCTATATATATATATATACATACACATATAAAGAGTTGCATGTAGGAATGTTTTCTTGATTGGTTGTATTACATTGAATTATATACAGTATGTCTGTATTTACGTATGTATGCATGCATGCATGCAGACGAGAATGTATCTGTTCATATGCATGCATGTGTATAGACACATCCTGAGACGGGTACATATGCATATATATATATATATATATATATATGTAGGTCTGTATACATCTTTTCACATAAACATGTACATATACTTGTGCATGTGCATGCCTATGCTTATATATATATATATATGTATATGTATATGTGTCTATGTCTATGGTTATATACACAAGTCTCTACACACACATATATATATATATATAGACACACACACACACTGTACACAAGTTGAGAAGGACGAGCAAATGGATAAACAGAGCAGTTCCATACGTGTATATGTGTGCAGGTAGTGCACGCAGTGCGTGCAATATATGTATGGCATGTTATGGCTGCTATAGTATAGTATGTATGTACACTTTGTCTGCATGTATGCATGCCTTTATGGCTGCATGTCTGTTGCCATGGTATGTTATGGTGTGTATGTATGTATATTTGATAAGAGAGTGTGCGTGTGCATACACAAAAGTCGTACAGTTGTTGGTGTGTTCGTTCCAGCGAGCTTGTTCGTGCAGTTTTCAGGCTTCGAAGTGTTTAGGTTGGCGGCCTCCAGGTTCGGGGGGTTGAGCGGTTGCGGGCCGAAGCCTTTTTGATGAGCGTGTTGTTGTCGTGTGCTCGTTGTCGATCCTCCAAGAGCCGCGTTATTTATTGGGCTATACGCCGACGAATGTCCTTCGTAGGAACCGACCATGGTTTGCGAGTCGTCTTAAGGGCAAGACCATCTTTGCTTCTAAACTCATTTGACCGGGCCTCGACTCTGTCGAGTTTGGAGCCGGGCTCTTCATGGAAGCCGTCGGCGCTTCGGGTTCTCAGATATATATATATATATATATATATATTTATTTATTTATTTATTTATTTATTTATTTATTTATATATATATATATGTATAGTGTGTGGTGTGGTGCTTGTTTTGGTATTACTATTAACAGCCTGCACAGGCCGAGAGCATGTACCGGCCCGGGAGGGAGCTGGTGGACCTGTCGCGAAGCCGAGAGCTCGTTGGGGTGGTGGCAGAGCTTCAAGTTTAGGACTAGCCGCCAAGCATGGTTCATGTTGATCGCTCTTCCACAGATCGAAATCTGACCCTGAACGACTGCTGTTCATGTGCCTTGTCAGCCTCATGACTGCTGCCGTTAAACTCCCATGTCCTCAACCACAGTTTCGAGTTTGCATGGTAGGCACCGACCGCGGAATTTGCAGTTTGCTCCCGATTTTGCCCAGATTTCCAGATCTAAGACAGCTTGCCGAGCTGATTCACTAGGAAATGCTTTCGAACTGATGAGGTCACAGCCTGATGGACAGCACGGATGTGACGGCAGTCTCGCCCCTAACAAGCTTCTGCAGGTTCCCTTTGATCCTGGATGCTCGGGCATTTCTGATTCAAAGGGCCTCCCACGGACCTGCCCGTTGTCTTCATTACATGACACGGCCACACACTATTTACTAAAGCATGAAAACTAAAGTAAGGATAAGAAGAGCTAGCCGGCAGCAATGTGTACTGTTGCTGCTGCGTTTTCATTCTGAGTCGTGAGAGTTGCAGTTCCCGCCTCTGCCACCTCCCATCGAGGTGCTGCAGGCAATGCGCGTGCCGCAGGGAGGTTCCCCTTCCGGTGCCGGACTCGGCGGCATCGACGTAGCTTGAGTCATCATGTCAGGGGTTTCGGGTTCGAGCAAATAACGTAGATCAATTCCCAAGAGACTCTGCGAGCATCGTGGAGCTCTACCGTTCACAATCGTGCAAAGACTGGTAGATACCGACAGCATGCAGCAGCTTACAGGCCCCGAAACAAAGGGACCGGAAGGGTACGCTTCGCTCCCGCAATCCACAGCCGACCTCTCATGGCAGGCCTCGACATGTTTCGCGAGATCTTCTACCAGCAGGAGCCCAAGTTTCCCGGGGAAAACTCACAGGACGTCATCCTTCAAGTCCTTGACACAAGGATTTTGGGTGATCGTGCGGCTTGTAACCTGACTGGCAGCAACACGTCACTGGAAAGACCTACAGAGCTCTGTAGAGCTTTGCCGGGAAGCCTCACCAGCGCCAAGTTGTGAAGGTGGGCTGTCGCGATGCGCCCCAGGCTCAGAGGCTTGTTAGGGCCATGAGTTTGGTCGGGCCGAGCTCAGAAGCCACAACCTGATGGAGATACACTCTGCATGACCGCCTAAGGTAAACAATTCAACCTCCTGGTGCTGCCTCACCACACACAGGTGGAGAATTCGGATTTTATGTGACTCGCTGCCAGATGTCGTCATGAACTCACGTACTGGCCGTCGTCGGCCAAGCCCCTTGCAAGCAACTCCTTGCAAGCTACGACTCAGTAACAGGTCAATTGTTGGGAGAAGTCGTGTTTGTAGAGCTCGTGAAGTGGGTGGCGCGCACACTAGCAGACACTACTTGGAGGGTCGGGGGACTTAGTAACTGGTTACTTTAGGGACTTATAAGTACCATAACCCCAATTAGGGTTCCTTTTAGGGTACTTATAAGTCTACTTACTATCTACTTACTAAGTCCCCCGACCCTCCAAGTAGCGCATAAACAGAGGGATGTGACCAGGCCCTTCAACAGACATGCACTGACCCACGATGTCCCACAAGTAATTATTCTGCCATTGCCGATGCACCTCAACTGAAAAGCTGGTAAATCTTAGCAGTTGAGACTGGGACGGTGACTTTTACAATTTATGGACTTCTTTGACCCCGGGAACTCAGCTAAGTGGCAGACCTTGGCAGCACCCAGTGTTTGATCCGACTTGTTCCGTGTTGACACAACAGTGTTAGTCATGTGGCCCGGCTTCGTGGCACGTGTTTCCGTATGCCCGGATAAGGAGTTTCGAGGAATCACATGATTCTGATTTTGTTTTTGAGTCTACGATTTACGGCCCATGGCAAAGAATGGAGTCGTGATCACGACATGCCCATGATTGGCCGATTTCCGTGTGGTCCATGGCTTGATCTTCTGAAGTGCCTACTCGAGTTATTCTTGGATGTTTGGCGTGTAGTGTAGGCATTGCGATAATTTGGACCCCACAGATGTTGCTGTTTATTTTGACGATCATTGCTTCTTCCTTCAGGCATGATAATGGTGCTGATAAAGGATTTGGGTTGTGGGTTCAGGTGCTGGGTGTAGGACACTGGGGTTGGGTAGCAATTCAGGGACGGGGTACTGCATGGACCACTCGCCTCTCAAGCGTTTGCCAGAAGTGTTTGGACATGCATCCCCAGCAGTGAGCAGCCATACAATCCGCCAACAGAGCTCACCATGGCTAGCAAGCATAACAACTCACACCCGGAACCCTCAACCCGAAGCCTAAAACACCCCCCAGCCCCTAAGGATTTCGGCCCTTCGACTTCGCACTTCATTTCGGAGGTAACCCGAAAGCTTGGATTAGGAATAAGAGGCTTGGCGCCTCAGGTCTTCAAAGTTCGGTGAATCTGACATCTGACGAATCTGATGTGCAACCCGTGGCTTTCGATGATGTAAACCGAAACCCCAGCAACCAAGACAGCAACCAAGACCATACATCCCGAACCCCCTTTAGAGTTTTAGAGGTTTCGTGGGAACCTCAGCGTCGTAGCCATGGCTCCTGAGGCAGACGTCTTCTTCCCACTGTGCTCGGGCTTCGTGTGACGAGTGTTTTTGGTGAGTGGGCTTGGAGACAGCGTCGGACAACGCAAGTACCTCCAATTGGGCAATCTGTTTCGTTGCTCCGACATATTCAGATGTGAGCATCTCAGAACAGGAACGCAGTATTTTGAGTTCAGGGGTCCTTCTCATCAACATTCTTGGGGCCCATGTTCCGAAACTGCTGCCAGACCTGTCGGGGGAGCCGTGCCTGCCGGGTGTGAGTGCGGGAGTCGAAGCCCTTAAATAAATCCCCGCCCCAAATCCCAAACACCCCAAACCCTAAAGCCTAAATCATCTGTATCCGGAGACGAGGCAAGAACCCCAGCCCTTCGTGGCACCTCCCCGTTCCGGCTGGCTGGAGACGCTTTATAAGTGACTTGACGGTTTAGGGCCTGGGGTTGCAATCTTCGGCTGTGGGGTTTAAGGATGTAGAGGTGTGGGTCTGAGGGTTGTGGATTTCGGGTTTCGGGGTGTTGGGCTTATAGGCTCTCAACTTGAGGGGTTGAAGACGTTGAGGGGGGCGGGCCTTTGGGTCCAGGGTCTGCTTCTGAAAGCATAGAAAGCATCGCCTCTGGGCAGGAGAGGCCTTCTCTTACACTGGCAGAGTTGATGACAATCTAACCTTTTCAAAGTTTTGTTGGTTCAGAAGTTCCGTATCTTCCTGGTCTTGCAGGGGGTCATGGATGTATGAAGTCTTTTGAGGCACAGTGGAAGAGGAATTTGGGAGGCTGTTCTTTTTGGTGTCTGCTGTCATTGCAGCATAGGTCTGCTTAAAGTCTTAAAGGTTGCGGTATCCAAGAACCTGTACCTGCGGTCTGGATGATGCCGTGAGTCCTGTGCACATGTCGCACGGCAGCATCGACTGGCCTTACAATTGCCCAGGATTCTGCCCATCGTCGAGTGGCTGCCGGCTTACAGCTGGCAAGAGCATGGGGTCAAGGAGAGATGCTGCGAGCTAGTAACTAGCAGCGCCTGACTTGACAGTTAACAGTTGCTTCGCAGAATGTCCCTGAAGCTGGGCGACTGTTGGCTCAAACAGCTTCAAAACTCGCCGGAGAAGACTCAGGGCAGACCGAATGACAACCTGCACAAAGGCAAGACAATTCCGTGTACGATCCCCCTGAACTCCAAAAAGGCTTCAGGATCTTCAATCCACAGTTCTCGACCCTCCGGTGTCGTTCTGCGATGCTGCGAGCTCTGGGACTGCGCCAGAGGCCCAGCCTGGGTTTCGGCTTCGGAGCATGCACCCGCAGCTTTGCCAAGTATGCGCGGAAGGGCTTCTGGGCACGTGGCCCAGACTATGGACAGTACACCCTGGACGACCCGCGCATCTTCCGACATCAGATGCGGAGGCAGTACCCATACCACAAGCAGCGGCGGTGGAGTAAACCCTACATGTGCCTACAGCACTCCATGGCTGCGCCTGAAGGGATGGCAGTGCAGTTGGCGATCGTCTACAGGAGCTTCGAGTTGGCCCCGGCCTTGTACGAATTGAGCCGAAACTTGAAGCAAAGGCTGCCAGGAGCGCAGATTCTAGCAGAGGCTGTGGACGAGAGCGAGGAGAAATGGCTGAGAGTGGTTCGCTTGAACGACAGGCAGCTGCTGTGGAAGCCTTCGCCTGAAGAAGAGACACTCCTACAAGGGGAGAAGCTCCTGCAGCTCCGCAAAGAGCTTTCGCAGCAGCGTCAAGGCACGGATGCTCACCGAGAGAAGCAGGAGGCGGTACGTGAAGAGATTGACAGGCAAGTAGGGGATCTGCAAAAAATGCTCAATGACAGCTTGGACTCCATCGTCGGAAAAGCTCTTGACCACTTCAAGAGCCGCTATGCAGCGCCGTGGATCCAAGAGCCGCCAACGTGGGCTCGGCCCCGACAGGACAGAAGCTCGGAATGACTCTCGAAGCAAATGGGCTAAACTCCGCGACCTCTGCGCCTTGTGGATTTTTCGGCTTCTGCTTCAGAGCATCAAGAGCATTGGTCACAGGACAGAATCATTCATTTGTCATAGGGCTAGAACGCCACGGCCTGGCTTAGTTTTGCGGCCGTGCCTCACTCATGCTCGTGATGCTCCTGACAAGTTTCACCACCGAGACACCTGCCAGGTCTTCCAATGCAAAACGTCCAATGCTCGCTGTGAAAGACCATGCACTGACAATGCATGTATCCTAGTATTCCGTAGCACTGCAGAGCTGCGCTTCGCAGAGGAGACCAACATACTTGTAATTTAATTGCTTGCAGCATTCATCGAGTGCTTGTACATTGTACATGGGTAAGACGGACACCCTGTATGGATGCACCCTGCCTGTAATACAGGAAGACCTTGATGCAGGAACAGGAGTAGTCATGAGTGCAGTAACTTCCTTTAGGTAGCTTCGATGTGGCGACTTTGTCCGCCGTATGCTTCATTAGGGTTTTATGGTTTCGGGTTTTTTCTAAGGCAACCTGATTAATCATTCCACTGACATGTCCAAAGTCCTACCCGCTGGAGGACCTCTCTGGCGGCATCACTCTCGGATGCATCCTTGTAGCGCAGTCCCTGGCACACGCGGACCTGTGCAAGGCACCAGTTTTTGGGTTCTGCCTGTTTGTTGCTTGAGTTGGACATGCGAGCTCAGTATAGGCTTGTGAATCGAACGGCCAACGCAACGACTTTGCACAGCAAAGGCCACCAAAGGTCCTAGCGAAGCACTACGGTAAGCCACATGACATTTGCGCGAGCGACTTGGAACCAAGACAACTGCCTCCTTTATTAAAAGTTCAACTTCAGACCAAATTTCCAACATGAACATCCCGAGGGTGTGACAAGATCTGAGACGGAAAGAGTGAGGAGGAATCTTCGAAGGGGCTAGGAAAAAGCGCGACAGGTCCAGCTCATCCACGGTCCCTACAGCTGCATCATGCCGCCCATCCTCTACTCCATCTTCGGGACCTGCGTCCACTCTTCCGTAGGCTTTCAGCTGTCCATGGCTGCGCGATGCCACTGTTCCCACTAGCATGTAGTTATTAGCTATGCTGCACACTATTTGTCCTTGCAGTGTTATGTAGTGTGTGTGTGTGTGTGTTGCTTTTGCGTGCGTGTGTGAGTGTTGGTAGTGTTGATTTTAGTTCGTGTGCTGGTCCATTCCTGCCATTGCTCCAAGCTGCGGCTACTTGGCGATTCCTCTGGGTCTGGGTCACAGCCTGTAGGTCTTCGTCGTAGATGATAGGCTCAGTTGCAGCTCACCAAAGCAAGCAGGAAGTGCTGTTTGGAAGGCTGTAAAAGAAGCCAACAGCCTTAAAATGCATCTGGTCAGACACATTTCGCTAGAGGTCTGCAGGCAAGACTTGACTCGAGTGGACAGGAGGCGTGACTCGCAGGCATGCCCCAGATTGCTTCATGCACTCCCTACATACTCCCATGCTGCAAGCAAGACCGCGCAAACTGTACGAATCCCAAAGCCGCCAAGCCCTAATGTCAATGCATGTTTGCACATGTGCAGAAGCCCAGCAAACGTCCCATACCAGAGTTGCTCGTCCGACTGCGGCCCGCAACAGGGACTGGCGGCTTGATTTCTCTGCTCACCGGGGAGCAGCCACTTGGCGGGACTGGTTAAGCATTGTGGGATGCTGGGTCTGCCGGGTCGTGCAGAGAGGGAGGAGAGAGAGGGAGAGGGAGAGAGAGAGAGAGAGAGAGCGAGGGGTAAAACCCCCACACCCTAGCCCTGGCGAACGAGTGAGAGCGAGACACAGTCCGCGGCCATTTAGGCTCAATCAAAACGTCGCCGAAACCTCGAGCATTTCGCAGCCTCGAAGAAGGGGAGCTGGGGAGCAATGCCTCCTCATCAGAAGAGCAACTTAGCCATCCCAGCACGTCCCAGGGATCGTACAATTTTCGAGAACAGTGAGGGGGAGTTTCGGTCCGCGACTTTACCGTCCTAAAGGGAGGGAAAGCGACGTAGGCAAGCGCACGGGAAACGGAGGGACAGAGTAGGAGCAAGACCAACGATTAAAACCCCGGCCGGCTTTGGCATCTCTAGCTTCGTTGACGAACGGAGGTGTGCCCATTTCGAAATACATCCCTGATGCGCAGTAAACGCAGGAAATTCATGTGATGCAGTCGACGAGCACGTGCCTGCAGTATTGTTTTAGTACCCAAGCAGCGTGGTATCTCTACGGGGTTGGACGGGCTGCTTTTGGAATGGTATTTGGGCTTGGATGCAGGGTTGTGTTTGGGTCTATGCCAGCAGAATCTGGGAATGTTCCTTGACTTTGTCTCAAGGCTCGCCCAGTATGGAAATCTGGAGGAACGAACACATGCAGGCAGGAGGCTTTCGGGTTTGGGGTTTGGCAGCGGGTTTTGGGTTCGGGTATGTGCGGCCTGCGGATATTGACACTATTTCAATTTGCGTGTGGGCCCATTTCAGCTGATGAGACGTGATCAGCAGCATGAGGAAACTTATGCCGCTAGTTGTGCTGAGGCCAAGATAGGTGTGTTGGCTAAAGCAAGATGGTGGTGTCCGAATTAGGATTTGCGGGGCAACTCTTGAGCGTGTGTGCCGGTGGACACCCTCAGCAAGCTGTGACTCGACGATGTTTCCGCCAATTTTCGACGTCCAATTTAAGCATGAAATCCAGTCCCATAATCTTGAGGCTGCCTTCACCTGTCGCAGAGAGTCTTTTCCCGACTGCCCTGCCTACCGGACTTGGTGGTAGGCCCTCGAGCTAACACCGAAGTAGACCCCCTTGATGCTCCCGATCGCCAGGTGCCATTTTTACTCTGCTCGTGGGGATCGCCTGGCACTCAAGCAAACCTGGGTGCACGGAAACTTGACTTTCCCGGCATTCTTTCGGTAATATTCGACTGTCGATTGTACTTTCGCAGGATCCATTTGGAGGTGTGTTTAACTTGCTTGCACAGCTGTCGAAGCGGTGCGTTAGACCGAATAGTGGTGTTATTCCGAGTGGTTCGCAACTCTGCCGTGGGGAAAACGGCTCGTTCCAAACGCGGCCGAACCTCAAGTGTCCTGCTCTGTCGTTTTCTATCCTGAGTTCGACTGGTGCTTGAAAACAAACACGCCGCAAAAAACCCTGGGAACCGTGAATGGTGTTATGCTCACATTTAGACCTCGACTCGAAGCCCACGACTTTGGAGACCGGAAAGATTCACCAGCACCCCCCAAGCAACAGCACATCCGTTGGCCGAGGTCATCACGTTGATGGGAGTCTTCCGTTTGGCTTTCCTCGTGCGCTTCCTGTCCCGCCCAGCGCTCCTTGCCCCTGTTCACCATGCCAATAGTGTCAATAGTGCCGATTTGAAGAAGTCAAGTTACGAGGACCCCCGCACAATTATGGGATTGAGAGTTTGGATTCGAGTGGCCGCCACTCCGTTGCTACTGTAAGAGGTGTTTGGATATTATATCGAGCATATGTGTTCGAGGGTAATAGCTCTATTGTCAGGTGCACTGCATGTTTGGACTGGGTGAAGGACACCCCTACAGTTGCCGTGATTAACTTGCACCATCCCTACTACTGCTTAGAAGCCGTTACTTCGGGAGGTCCTCTAACCCCAGGCTTCATTCAATTCTTCCTCAATGCACGTGGATCGCAGCGGAGCTTGCGCCCTGGACCCCTGCAAGCCTCGGCTCTTGAGGCTTAGTGGCTTCATCACTGCGAGTGCCTTTTCCTCAGCAAATCAATCCTGAAAGTTTTTCTGTCCAACACTGCCCCGCCTGCGAGCCATCCGCTGAAGGCCATCCTCATCATGGCTTCGCAGATAAAGCCTATGCTGGGGCTTCCCAAGTCGGACACGGGTGGCATCTTTGTCAAGGGCTTAGTCTCGTGCCTGTACTGGATGCACAGCAGGATCAGATTTCCAAGAAACTGCAATTACAGCACAGGCACCGCTTACTGGCCATAGCTACACTGTCAATGATTCTGTGCAACCCGTGAAGGCCATTGCTTGGTCTCACCCGCGGGACCTCCAAGACGTTCGCTTGCCCACAGTCGCGATGAGTCTGTGTGCCTCGGTGGGAGTGGTGTTGTCAGAAATGGTTGCTTATTCAAGGAAACATCCCGACGAGGTCAGTCAGGTTCTTTTGGAATCAGGTGTTCGCTTTACCATTTCTGCAAGGATCCTTGTGCAGGCCACCCTTAGAGTGGCTTGTCTCAATTTCAAAGTCCGCAACAGAGCAGCACGGCCGAGAGTGCGATCTCCTATCCCGCAGGTTTGTGGGGATGCCTCAGCCCCACTTTCAAGCCTAGGCCCTAGGTGTCAATCCAATCCAAAGAGGCAGCGAGGGCCCCCTAAGCCCCAAGCAGAGGTGCTTTAACTTACTTGTCAGTGATCAAGAAGTTGAAATCTCTGCACTGGACTTTGCGACTCCTGGGCGACTTCAAGGACTGCTTGGGAGGGTCTTCAGCTCCCGCTCCCGGCATCCTTTCCACACGAAGCATGTCGGGGAGGAATGCTGCCCGGCCCAGAAGGTGTGGGGCTTCCGGTGTTGAGTATCAGCCCTTCGGTGCATTTGATTGTTGCTGGAGCTCTGGCAGTAGAGCAGAAGGAGGAGGAGCCACTTAGCAATGCCAGGGGCGAATGGCTTTGCTGCAGGAGCTCACGCTATTGGCGTTTTCTGCAATTTTTGCGACCAGGCTGGGTGGTGACGGCTTCTGCCCAATCTGTCCAGATCCTTCTGACTGTATAGTGTAGTTGTCGTAGTTCGTCGTGCCGTGTGCCGAAGAACTAGCCTGGCTCTTTTTTTTGTGCCAGGTTCGCTGCAGACTTTGGCATCTCGGTGGTGGGGGATACTTGGACGATATTCCCACCGCCCCCACAGTCGATGAATGCTCAGTGCTTTGCCTGGCAGTTCCTAGGCCACTGCATGTGATTGTGACACTCGAGAGCTGTATTCTTTCGCATCAAGTGCGCGAAGTTTACTTCCGTTGTTATTGTTCATTGTGGTGTGAGCCCTGCTTTGTTGTCCGAAGCGCAGCAAACCGCCGTAGGGAGTCTTGGCAAGCCCAGGATGTCCCAGCTGGCCTCCCAAGCAGCTCCTGGCCTCTCCGAACAGCGGATGACCTGGCGCTAGCACAGGCTCGGCAACCGGAACAGTTTCGAATCTCACCTCCTGAAAAATCTAGATTCCATGGCGAATTTCGGCCGCGAATGTCATGAGCAATCAATTACAGCTTTCCCCGTGCGCCTCAGGCTCTCGGGGGCTTTGGGATTTGCCTCGGTTTCTGACCTTGTTCTCGCGTAAGGGGCCCAACAGATGAGCCACGTGCGGAGATTCGAGTTTAACGGTAAAGTTTAATGCCCCGCAGTGCGCATGCTCGGACATTTCCATGTTTTAAGGCTTGTATAGTTAGACGCGGCACAAGTCGCAAGGACATGGGAATCTAATTAATGCCCGACGTTTGCACAGCCTCTGGTGAACTTCTAGACTGAAGAGTGCATGCAGCTAGCTCGGGACGGAGGAGTTTGAGTCAATTTCCGAGGGCATGCCGTCCCCCGGCACGGTCGTGTCAGGTCGTCATGGTCCTTAGCTTTGTTAACCCCTCAACTCCGAGGTGCGATGTCCAAGCCTTAAGTCGCAGATTTCCAGGAGATGCTCCCGGGGGCGACCATGGTAGCACTGGTCACCTTCCTCTCCTCCTTTGCCGGTGCCAAAAAGCTTTCTGGCATGGTTCACATCCGATTGATTTCCCATGCGGCTGCTTCCGAGTCTGCATAAGGGCTATGTGAAAGGGAAGACTTACCAGACTCTTTTGCCAAGTCGGGGGTTCCGGGTTCAATGCCTACAAAGCTGCAGACTTCAGAAGAGCTCGTCATTCACAGGTCGGAAGCAAGACGAATTGTCCTTCACGATTCGGGTCAAGCGAAGGAGCAAGGAGGAGATACCGGAGACTGGTCCGTCTGTCTGGTTGTCTCTCTCCCCCTCTCTATATCTCGGTCGTTCTCTCGAAACTAGTGTAAAAAGTATGTATGTATGTATGTATGTATGTATGTATGTATGTATGTACGAGTATTTGTGTGTGTGTTGTTGACAGAAATGACGTCAACAGAAGGCTGCCTTGGTGTTGAACCCGACGCGTCATGACTGGATTTTGCCGCCTTGCTTGCTAAGGTTTGCGATGCAGGCTGGCTATCAGGCGGCAAGCTTTGAAGACCGGCCTGCTATTTCCATAAAAAAATGCATGAATGTACATTTATGTCTCTGTGTGTGTATTTCTGCACCGGCTGTTTGCTTGCATTTGATCTAAAGTTAGAATTTATTTCCGAAACCTTGCGAGCCCAACCCCAACTGCAAGCTCCATCTCACCAAAGCTAGAACCTTGAAGCCTGTGGAGGAAATAGTCAAGAGGATCCGAGGATCTCTTGGGATATACGGCGAGCAGAATCATTGCATTAAGCATTAGATGCCAGTCGCACAGGTGATCGCGATCAACGAGCTTTTGGCTTTAGGTTTCGCGAACCTGGGAGGAGCCCTCTACGGCGCGGTACCTACCCAGATTCTCGGAAACAGGACTTACAGAGTTGGTGTTTTGGTGTTTGGTGATATGGCTCCGGGGAGTGAACAGATTTGGACATCCAAGCCCCGGCATATCCCCGAATCCTCGAGCCAACAGGCTAGCTAGACTTTTGACCCTAAACCTGCATCGAATGCGAGCCGAGGGTGTTTAGACAGAAGCCCGGACGTAGCTGGGTCCTAGGACAGGCTTCTGGTTTAACACTAGGAGACTTGTAGTGGATCGTTGTTTATGACTCTGCATTGAATTGGGGTATTTCGGGCTTTCGCTGTCACCAAACGCGGGGTTTGAACTCCTGTCGGCTGTAATTAACATATCGGACACGGCGTGGCGCAGATCCAGGCGCAAAGCCAAGGCTTATTGCACATCCCGACATGCAGTCGCCCCGACACATGATAAGACTTTGTCCCCAAAGCTTCTTGTCAACAACAAGCCAAGGAAGTCGCCTCATGCGCCCCGACAGCTACCGTAGCTCCAAGCCGTTCGCCCAAAGCGGTGAACCTTGACGAACCTTGTTCCGAGGATTGGCTTGAGCCGCCTCTTGACCGCATGCACGGGAGCATCCGCTCCCGGATTTCAAGGTTCCTGACGGTTCCTGGATCCGCCACTACCTCGGGGGTTGAGAGAATTGGGAGTTTGGGTTTTCAATTGGCTAGAGTCTAGCTAGAGAGAGAGAGAGAGAGAGAGAGAGAGAGAGAGAGAGAAAGAGAGAGAGAGAGAGAGATAGACGGCCGGCTCCTTGGACCCTCCCAGGTATGGGCATTGCTTACTCAACGGGCGTCATGAGCCAGCTTGGTGCCAATGTTTGGGTGGCCGCGCCCTGGCTCGACTACAGGCCTAAAGTGGCCAGTGCACCCGAAAGGTTTGAGTAGATGGGATGGCGCCAGCAGAAACGCCCAAGCATTGGAGCTCATCTTTTCGGCCCCTGAAGCTTTCACGCCCTCCCAACCCTAGCCAGCTCGCCCTCTCTGAATGAGAAAAAAGCCACAGCCGAGAACCACGCCCTGCATACCCAAAGCCTCTGCTTTGTGCATAGAAGAAGCTCCCGAGGCCCGTCCTCCCTGAGCAAGATTCAGATTGATGACCAAAGCCAAGGAAGTTTGAGGTCACCATTAGGTCAATCGATTGTGCTGACAGCCCAGGTCGTCGTGGCTTTGGTCCTCAAGCTCTTCAGTTCCTACTTGTGCCCTGGGATGTTCTTCCGAACTTCGGCACTATTGAAACGTTCCCCTGAGCACTTTCCAGATTCACCTGTCCACGTGCCCTCTGCCACTTGCAAACATATGTGCCACCAGACATGAGAAACATGCTTGACCGGAAGTACGGAAGCGAGCGGCTGGCTGTTGCCCACGGCGAAGGTACTTTGTGCCGCGATGTGTCCTCAATGCGCCCCGAAAGCAGAGCAGACCACGTGTCAGAGCTGAGGAAAACAATAGCTTTCTTCTGGATGAATGATGACCTTGTCGTTTCGACAGATTTCATTCCACTATAATTGGTCTGACCATGTACGCTCCAAGTGTGAGTGTCAAATGTTTCGGCACGCACATGATGTTCATTGGAAATCGTGCGCTGTTGAGCCACTGCATTGAAGATGGTTCATACATTTATTCAGAGCCTGGCAAGGTGGCTCTGTTGCCCCCCACCTGCTTTCAACGAAACTCGCCCTGCCACAACCGCAGCGTATTCACGAATCCGCCGTGTCGGTGTAATTCAAGCCATTTAAGAAGGAAGCAGGCCGGAGACACCAAGAGCACCCTTAGAGCACGGCCTCCGCTCAGGTCATCATTCTTCTAGGAGCTCAGCACTTGACCGAGTTTCAGCGACACGAATGCAGACAGCGGGGGCTCGGTTTCGGCGACTTCCATTACAAGCGTTGCAGCCTTGCGCATGGAACTCGACACTCCAACTGCCACTTTTGAGCTCTTCGAGCAGCGTGCCGTGTGCCACTTAGGCATATGAGCTGGTTGGTGTCTTTGCGCAGCACTCGCACGAGACAGCGCACCTATCTGGTGGATTTCTCCGTACCTCAGAAGAGATAAGTTCTGCAACTGGTTGAACGCAAGGCCTCTGCTTTGGTATTTGTCCCGTCATGTAATAGCAGTCGTGCATCTTGTGACAGCTTGTAGGTTCTCGTGACTTTCCGAGAAACAGCCTTTGGGCTGCGTTAAGCCTTGCCGGAGCACATTGAAGATTACATACCACGGGGACGCTGCTGGCCCGGTTTGCAGCCAGACCTGCAATCTTTCCGTCTACCTGAATGGCCTTTGCGCATGTTCTTTGCTATTGCTACTTTGCACAACTGCGGCACTGGTTGGTCTGCACTGCTACTCTAACAGCGATACCGGCCACACAGCCCCACGGGTACTATTGCTGTGGGTGACAAGCCATAGTGTGCTGCCAGTGTGTATTCTAACTCCTCAGCCGTCGCAGTATGCGCGGATTCCGGTAACGGCAACACACTGTTTTTTAGCCAGGGCCAGCCGGGGTGCAGCATTCAGGGCGCTTGTTTTCCGAAACTTTGGCTCATGCAGCAATGTACACGACTGTGTGACGATGCAGTTGCTAGTTGTCCATGCAAACGTTGGCATTCCTTCCGATACACTCGAAGTCAGAATCTTGCAGCCCAACATGCACAAGTAGTCAACCTCACCTGGAGCAGAAACAGCCTTTTCATTGCACCTTTCAGAATCCCACGCGCTAGCGGAACGTGCCATGTCGCAGCTGCCGGAAGCCGTGGAGTCTGAAGTGGAGCTTGTGATTCGGCTGCTCCTGCACGCTGTTTTTGTTTTGTTGTTTCTCAGCTTCGGGCTGCTTCACGCTTGTGCCGTCACTTCAAGAAGTCAGTTGCGACGCCGAGTCAAGACTTGAAACGGCTTCCTTACCTTGCAATTGTGTGTTTCACCATCCGTGGGAGTGGCTATTTGCCAGTGAAGCGAGCGACCAAGGTGAAGGCCATCTATGGGGACGAAGCTGTCGATGTCAATCTGGATCGGGATGCTGTGGTTCTTGTCGACCTCCAGCTACCCGGTCATCGTTGGCTACATGTGTGCTGCAGTCGTCACATGTCACGTGTTGGCGCTCAGCTTTAAGTCCACCGAAATAACGGTGGAGCGTCCGATTTACGTCAAACTACGAAAATATATGTGTATATAAATACAACTTGTAAGCCAATACATACATAAATAAATATACATAAACCAAGGATCGCGATGGATATATGTATATAACTTAGACATACATACATACGTATACCTCTCTCTTGCTTTCGCTCTCGTGCTCTCTATCTCTCTCTCTCTCTCTCTCTTTGGCTCTTTACCTTTCTCTGTCTATATATATATATACACACACACGTGTGTGTGTGTGTGTGTGTGTGTTTGTGTGTGTGTGCGCTTGTAGGACTTACCTACACAGCAACATATTGTGAGAAATGGGTCAGACTGACTCCATGCTCTGATCCAGAAGCTCTTGGTCATTCGGGACTAACCTGGAGAAGGAATCGAAAGGCCATGCTAGGAGTGATGGTAACATGGGTAGCAGCGGCTCTAACAGTATCTTAGATGTTCCCAACCAGCAGGAACCGCAGGAGCAGGAACAGCCGCAGCTACCACCGCCGCCGCCACCGTCACCACCACCACCACCACCACCACCACCACCACCACCACCATGACCACCATAACCGCCGCCGCCACCACCATCAACAACATGACCAACACCAGATAGCAGCACCAAGACCAATTTACCATCGGCCACGACAACAGAGCAGCAATAGCATTATAATTATCCATGCCAGTACCACCTGCAAGATCATGAACGCATCGTACAAGTATACAGAAAACGAGATTGTGCCTTGAATGGCGACACGTCTTCTGCATGCAGGCATGTATGCATCCGTGCATGCATTTGGCTGCAAACATGCAGGCATACATGCAAGTATACATACATGCATGCAAGCATGTGTGCTTACTCGTCAAAAATCCCTGACGAGGGAACCCCATGGCAATATTGACTGAGGCCCCGGGTGGGCCAAGGGACGGCCCTCGTTTCGGCAACTGTGGCACTGCGCCTCCCCGATGGCTCCTTCGTCCGGTTTGCAGAGACTTCAGAGGTTTTAGGGTTTATTCGTCTATGGAGCTCGGATGGAGCTCGGAGCTAAGAAGACGATACAGATGGACCACGACTTTCGGAAACAGCAGCTGGAGCACAAGAGGTATCGAGTCGCATTCTCTGATAAGCATACCAATCACTGCTTTGGCACCTTGGGGTGCGTGTTGTGATGTAGCGGTTCGCGACTTCTCGATGGCATGTGTGACAGTGAGGGAACAAGGTGTAGCCAAACTGCGCGCGCATACATATTTCTCTCATCATCCGGTGCGCACATGCGTGCGACAGATGTTTGTGTTTGAAAACTAGGTATCTATAGGTCCTTTAGGAAACCATGAAAGCAGCCTAGCCAGTTCAGGCTATCCCGGCCAGGCCATGCCTGAGGTGGGTCAGGGCTCGGTTGGGGGTACAGCCGTGTGGCGTCGTCTTTGATTCTCGCTACCGGTTTACCGTGCTGTCGCAATTCCCCCTTTGAAGCCACTGCTTGTTTCAAACGCTGTTGCTTCATTTTGTGCAAGGCCTGCAACACCCACAATCACAAGCTTACAAGGGCCTACAAAGCCTATCATATCATGGTTTATTTGGCCTTAAGTTACATCCCCTGCCACCTCACCTGCAGGATGGTCCTAGGTGTCAGAGTTGAACCGGGCCGCAAAATCAATGGCCTGCACCCTCAACTAGAGCCAGATGTTGCTCTTATCTTCAATTTAGCCACGTTGTCTGCGACTGCCCGATGCCGGCCACTAGATGCCTATAGGAAGATGTCGCGTTGCACTTGTGGCATGCTCAGCTTCGGCGTGTCGGGAGTTCGAGTCCTCGACCCGCAGGCCAAACACCCCAAAGACCCCGCTCTCCTCAGGTGTGCGTGGAGCGGTCCAGAGGCCTAACAGACTCAGGCCTGGCGAGCCTTTTGTCAGCTGCCAAGACCTTCCTGCAAAGCAACGGCCCCTGAGCTTCACAGCACTACTTGTGTTCGTACTTGTAGTCAGAATCATGGAAGTAAGAACAAACTCCGAATACCTGTACTGTTTCTGTAAACCGACTACATAACACTAGTGCTAGTGCTGATTAAACGTGAATGTAGGAGGTGATGGGTTGCAGGAGTGGCGGGTCTTAGCACAAAATTCGCGAGCCTATTTGACAGTTCAAGACCTCCCATACGGGCCCTACATAGTAGGATCCTTGGCATAAGGATATATAATTATATATATTTATATTTATATATACCCCTACATTGGATCCCAAATTCAGAAACTTTGCCTTAAACACCCAGAATAGCGATCCCTCAGCGCATGCACTAAACGGATTCCTGAGGGTATGGTCATCACAGGAGTCGAAGATTACGTTTGCTAATTGCTGTGTTAGTGTTTCCCCTGTTTTGCACCCATGCAAGTCTGGCTTTAGGGTTCGGGGCTTGTGACATTCAGTGTAAACAAGTTAGGCTCCGTAATTTTCGCATCTCGAACCTAGCTGCTAGCCGCTGCTAGCCCACATCCCAGATGCTGACTCAACTCGAAGCCCTGCCTCAAGTCAGGTTTGGCCGAGGAGGGCTGTCTTTGTCCACTTCTGGAGGAGGTAAGCGAGGCTCTTGACCAGGCCAACGACGAGAGTGAGTGCCTGATCTGCTTACAGGCCGGGTGCTAGCAGGGACCCAAAATTCTGTAAGCTTTGCAGACTGCCCTGCCCGGACTGTTCCACTCCGAGTGTCAGACACCTCCGATAAAGGGTATAGCAAGACGCGCCACAAGCCTGAACTCGCCAGAATCTTATGGATCTCGCTTCACTGATGGCTTGTAGTCATGAGTCAGCACGTCAACGTCAAGACGAAAAGGTCGCGGTTGGTCATGCGTTGTGTAAGCAGAGGGGGATGTGTGATCCATCGAGTTTCGGCCGGGGTTGATGAGGAAGTAGCCAGATAGCACAGGGTGGTGTTCCTTTCTGCTGCTCTCAAGCTGCATTTTAGACACGAAGCATGTAGCCCCTGCAACAGCTTCTGCATGCCCCCCTTGAACTGCCTCAGTCTTGGAACGTGAAGCCGAGCAGGTCTGCGGCAGCGTCACAGATGCCAGCGTCGTCCATGCTCCCTGTGATCATGTCTTCCATGCCACATGCCTTGGTCGCTCCTCGCCTCTTGAGGTGGAATAGTAGTAGACCACCGTGGAAAAAGTCGGTACTGCAGCAGAAGTGCAGATGCTTGGTCGGCTGCCAGCAATGCACACAAAGCTCTCAAAGTGCCTCAGTCCGACAATGAACTGCGCAACAAGAGCGACAGTTCAAATTATAGGTAGCTCATGCGAAATGCAGTCTGTGCTTGAACCTTGTGTAAAGCCCGTCATAAGACCCTATTTGCTCAGGATGGGCGGAGCTCAAGATTTCGGAAGCCCGCGAGGCAGCAGCGGACAAGACGCAGAGCCTTTGACTTGGATGTTGTAGGATCGGTCCTAGGTCCTGGCGCTTTTTCGGGCCTGGGGCCCTGACATAAGGCGAAGGAGTCTCCAGGGTTCCCACGAGGACTCCCAAGTTTTAGGGCGGGGCCGGCATATCCCTTTCTGTGGCTGGCTGGGGTGGGGGTTGAGCAGTTTCGGGCCCGAAACGAAGTCATTGGCTTTCGAAAACGGTTTCGAGTCCTTCTCGCATGAAGCCGAAGTTGCCAACGTTTCTGTCCTTAGTAGTCCTAGCTGTGTGAACCCTCAGCCCGAGCAGGCTGCTGAAGCTCAGGCTGGCTTCAAGTCTACTAATATACGGGCCTGGCTAATAGTTACTTATAATTACCTATACTATTCTAACTATTATAAGGCCCCTATATTAGGGTTTGGAGTGGCGGGACAGAAGTCGCAACCGCAAGTCGCGATGCATTCGCGTCTCAGGAGCATCCGCTCCCAGCGAGACTCGTTGTCCCGGGAGCTCGCAGAGTTGTCATGCACTACCACAGACCTGGCCGAGGAGGCTCTCTACTGGAGATGCCGATTCAAGCTCTGTCACAGCCCCCACTTTCACACACCCTTCAAACTCTACACCCTTGCTCCTGAACCCTAAACTTGGCCCTCAATCCGAAATGCAAGAAGTCTGAGCCTGGCCCTTCCCAGGTGGCGCGACTTGAAGAACTGGTCGCTAAGCTTTCTGCCAGGAAAGAAGCGCTGCACAAGGCCCGGGAGTGTAGAATAAATGTTGACCTATTGTCGGACGACAACAGATCGAAGTCCAAATTGCTCTGCTTGTTTGGAGACGTACCCTGATTTGTTTGGTGATCGTCGCTGCTCGCGACTGCTGAAGCATTCCGGTTTGTTGCCTACAAGGTGGGTCGGGCTTCTGTGGAACAGCACTGCGAAGAATTTGAATGGATTTGCCTGCCAGGATTCTATACGGCAGCTTGATGTTTCGGCTTTACACCGTTTGAGGAAACGGTCCCAAGGTTTTCTGACTTCAAAGATTTTGCAGAGAAGGTGTACGGCCTCGGTGTTGTGCAGGGTGGACCTTCGTGGGATGCACCAGGTCGCCCTCGCAATGTTGGCTTTAGCGGATCCGTGTGCAAAAGTTGCATACCATTGCAAGTTTGAGAATGACAGTATGTGTAAAATGTTAAATATACATACATATATACATGCGTGCCCACACGTAGGCATACTTGCAAACATGCGCCCCTTAGAGCTGTATGTATATATCTGTAAACTACACATGGTGACATTATGTTGTGTACCTGTATATGTTATAGATGTTGGTACAAACAGTTGTAGTGAAGGTGTAGTGTTTCGTAACTTATGTTATTATGGTAGGATGGTATGGTTTATAGTTTTGTGCATTACATACATATAAAAACTATGTATACGTAGCTAGTATATACCTGTGTACATATATACATATATACATGTGTGTGTTCAGATATACGTATACATATATATACACACTTGCACACATACACACAATCACACATACGCATACGCACGTATACCTACCTACCTACCTACCTACCGATCTGTCGGTCAAAGCAAGCAGACAACCATCAAACTGTTTGTGTGTCAAGTGATTTGCCTATCTGTTCGTTTGCGTGTCTAGCTGCCTACCTAATCTACGTATCTATTTATGGATCTATTGATCCATGGGTCTGTTCTGTCGATCTAACCGTCTGTTTATCTACCTATCCATCCGTCCATCTATCTATAAGAAGCAATTATATATATATATACACATACACATATACATATCTCTATCTGTATTTCTCTCTCTCTCTCTCTGTCTCTAGCCTGCTAGTTGGCCATTCATCTATCTGTCTATCTTCCCAACCGATCTATCTATGTGTCTATCTCTCTGTCCATCTATCTACTCATCTGTCCGCCGACCATATCTACACGTAATTATGTCTACATGCATATCTGCTGTGTTTCGCGTGCATGGGTCCCATGTCTTGGCCTGCTTCTGGTAAGCACCAGGCACTCGAAGACGACCTGGAAGTGGAAGATGAGGAGCCACCACGGTGGGAAGGAAAGGATCTCACAGAGTTTCGACTCGGTTAGGACGGAATATCCACTTCGTGAAGCTCTGCAGTTCGAGGCTAGCGGCTAGCACAAGGATATCCTTGTAGGGTAAACCATATTGCAGCGAAGTCTCAAGACATCTCGAGGGCTTGGCTCGTGAAGCCTTGTCCCCGAAAGTTATACAAGCATTGAGACGCTAGTGCCGAGCATTGATTGTTGTTCTTGCTACTGCACGTGTTGGACCGAGGGTTCAATGAAGCGACAGTTTTTCCTCGAGGGTAGTAAGGCAGTATGCGCACCTTGCATTCGGCATAGCTTGACACAGCTTTTGACTCGTATTGCAGAGCCGTGCAAAGGTCAGGCATGACAGAGTCTGTCGAGGTGTCTTTGAGCTGGGCGTCATCATTTGCCGAAAATGACAAGTGCTTGGCCGTTATGGCTCAAGGACGTCCGCTCCAACTCTTGGGGCCCCTTTCAGAACGTCCCGTGCAAACGTGTGATACCAAAAGCAGACCTTGACGAGCGAACATGGCGGGAACACTTCGCATTTGCACACCTGGTGGCCAAGAACTGGAGCTGCCATTCTCCGGATCCGACACGGTAGCGAAGCTGAAGGATGACATTCTAGGGAGAATGGATGAGCCGGTTGCACACCTCAGGCTTTTGCATGGCGCGGAGGAACTGAAGAATGAATGGGTGCTGTCCGAGCATGGGATTACAGACGGCACTCTCCTAACTCAAGTGATCTCCGCTTTCCCATCGGGCATGTTCAAGCTCTTTAGTGGAGGCCGCGCCAATAGTGATGCTCCTGCCGGCCGCAACACTTCGGCGGAAGTGGAAGCCGAGTTCCGTTCCGACGGAACTTTCCACATTCGTGTGCACGAGACGGAGATTACGTCCTTGGTTCGGGGTAAAGACTGGGATCCATACGAATGGAAGGCTGCCTTCGACCATGACTACGAAGGAAAGGCTAGAATTGAGCAGCTTCCAGAGATCCTCCTCCTGGTGTCCCGGTGCACGCGCAAAGGCATCTTTAAGGAGCCAGAGCCAGTGGAGCTGATGGGAGAAATTTTCCCCGATGCAGAGGAGGTGAAATTGAAGCTCCCCTTCGAAGCCGGAGCTTGCAATGAAGGGCGGGCGGGCTTTCGGTGGGTAACCGTGTCACAGAATGAACCAAAGGAAGATCCCGTGGATGACAGCTCTGGCCCAGACGATGTCCCGCCAGCGGCAGGCCCCAAAAAGGGTCCTTTCACAAGACTTTTGTCAAAGGCCGCCGGGGTGTTCTCCGGACGCCGATGATCCGCGCAGACACCAGTGACGTAGCAAAGTGTTCCGTTCTACTCTTACCTGCTGATTGATCTTCAAAGCTCGCGTGTCGTTACAAGCTCTTTCTTGCCCGTTTGCCGAGTGTTTGAAGGCTGATGTGAGAGCCGACTCCACCCGAAGTGCGAAGCTTGTTGAAGAAAGGGCAAGGCTTAGGGGTTCGCGGTTTAGCTAGAAGGGTCAAGGCATTCGGGCCGACTCCGGGGTTCAATGCCATTCCATGTCAAGCCTCACACTCCACGGCATGATATTCACTAGGCCAATGGTCAAAAAGCCATGATAGCGCGATTAGCAATAAAAGTCATCATGGAAAGCTGTTTTCAGCATTCCTGTCAAGCTCCAAACAGGAGGCGGACGAAGCGGAGCCACCACTGGAGGATCAGTTGGCCGCAGCCAAGAGCGGGCTTCATGTCTTACGATGCTCGCGATGCGGGGTTCAGAGTTCCGGGGTCGGGCCTGGGGCTTGGGAAGGCATGGCGGGGTCTCTAGAAGAAGCAGTCTCTGGGTGTCTGCATCTGGGGTCACTAATTGCAAAAACGACTCCTACGTCAAGATCATACTACCCGAAGCCCTATACCGCATAGCACCGTATCAGTACAGGTGACCTACTGAAGCCTGGAAGACAAAACCTTGAAGAGTTGGCCCACCCGCTCTCAACCCTAAGCCTCGAAAGCGGAGTCCGAGTTGCGAGAGCGTAAACCTGCAAAAGAAAACTTGGTATCCCAAACCTCGAACACCGTCCTGAGAACCACCAAGAGGCACAGTTCTAACTTGGTTCTAGCAGAGTATTTGATCAGTTTCCGCAACACTTGGACAGGATCCTTCATAGCCCTATAGTAGAAGGACCCCCTCCCTCCCCCAACTCGCAGAAATCCACAAAAGCCGCAAAACGGGCGCTGGCAAGGCTCAAGTCGACGCAGGCGAAGAAGCGCCGAGCCGACCTGCTTCTCGGATTTCCTCCTCTCACGGATGTTTGGGCCTTTGGGTTTAGTTTGTTTTATTGCTTTGTATGGGGGCTTGGGGCTTTTCGTTGCTAAGTGCTGGTTTCCTGAAGTAGATCTCATGATCAGGGCTCCGATTGGTTCAAGGGCTCCTGGTGTTTGCTCTCGCGCTCTGCCACTAGTATTAGCTGCTCAGGTGCCCTCTGCTAGGCTCTTTCAAGATCCAGGGCAACCCCGCATTCTCCAGATCAATCGATATAAAACAGCCTTGTGCCTGTGCGCCTCAGGAAGCACTCCGACATCTCGGAGCAGTACTCCAACATCGAGCAGGATGGCTTATTGCGCATGTGTAGAAATCATAGCAGGTTTATGGTCATAATGTTTTGCACACACTCATCAACGTGAGACTGTGATCATTAACAGCACCACATTTCTTTACGCATTCACTGACATTCTCACGAAGAGTATGCCGACAGGGATACGCCAAACTTACATTCGACTGGATGATAAGTACTTGTCAATCCTCGCGACAAGAATCTTTTCAATCAGGTTTCTGCGTGTATCTGCGTTTAAGCTTGCCTGTTGCCGCTCGTTCCTTGATTTGTCCTTGTCCTGGTGACAATGCCGTTATCGTCCAGGAGCTGCGCGAGAGCACGGATGTGGAGTCTGGAGGACTGGGAT
Source organism: Symbiodinium sp. CCMP2592 (assembly GCA_905221615.1). Classification (NCBI taxonomy): domain Eukaryota; class Dinophyceae; order Suessiales; family Symbiodiniaceae; genus Symbiodinium; species Symbiodinium sp. CCMP2592. The sequence continues at coordinate 671,865 of CAJNDT010005847.1, read as the reverse complement.
GGAGGGGAGCTGTGGAGGAGGGTTGACAAAACTTCTGGCCCAAACTCCAAAAACTCGAATTCTTCGAACTCAAACTTGCCACACGCCCCTGAACCCTGACCCAACAAATTCACTGTGCTGGCCCGGGGAGGCACTTCAAAGCCTTCTCGTTTTTTTGGTTCTGCCTGCTAACCTCGCCTGGTTTGCCGTGAGTTGCAAAAAGAAATCTTGAACTCCCCTTACAGCTATATAACCTCTCTAGCGCCTGTCTGGCATAATATGATGTATACTGTATAACTGACATCAACAAGCCTCTATGACCCCACAGAACGCTTAAACCTACTATAAAGACCCCAAGCCCCTAAAGCCTCATAGCAACGGTAGCAGAGTGACCTCAGCCGTGCCTGCCTTGTGCGAGTGTGCGAGTCGAAACCCTCATAGAAACAAGCCAAGCCCTAACGACCTCGTGGCAGCCTTCTCAGGGCTTCCCTGCCCGGTCTGCCGTGCCGTGATCCCTTCAAAGCGGCTGCCCAAACGCAACTCCGCTCCGAGCCTTGGTTTGAGACGGTGGAACCTTTCGGCTTTTTGGGAGTCCTTGAGTTTCAGCTCTGTGGAGCATCATGGGTCTTTAGGGCTCAGTTTGGGGTTTAAGGGTTTCATGTCGAATGCTCAGCCGAGCCGACGTCTCCAGTTCAGCTGAAGGGATCCAGGTCCGATGAAGATATCGGGAGACGACTGGAGGTTGTGAAGCTTGGAGTTATACAGACAAAAATCTCCGAGTATTTCTTTGAGGCCCGGCGTTTGCAAGTTCGGATTGACGCTTTGCAACCTCCTGGTTAATATGTAATATGTGCCTATACTTGTCAAATTTGCTCATCAGTCAAAGGGTGTTTCAACATGTTTGAAAATAAGGCAGAATAAACGTAGCCGGACAGGCAGATGGAAAAGGTAAAGGCAGGAGAAAGGCAGATCGCTTCGATTCGGGAAAGGCAAACTCAGGGCAAAACCAAAGGCAAAATTTATCCAGCACCATATAAAGGTACAAGAAAAGGCAAAGGCAAAATAAAGGTACAAGAAAAGGCAGGTTGCCGAGCCATGAAATTGTGGTTGTGGCTGTTCAAGCTAGTCGGCTATTGAGCTATTCACATTCTATTTAATTACAATCTGCCTTTGTTCTGCTTTAAACCTGCCTTTATTTTGCCTTGAATCTGCTTTTATTCTGCCTTCTAACAGTAGAAAAGTTGAAAAGGCAGGGAAAAGGTGGAACAAAATGTAAAAAACAAAAAAAAAGTAACCCTGAAGGCAGCTCCGCCCTCGTCCAATACTTTTGCTACCTTTTTTCTGCCTTTCGACTTACCTTTCTTTTGCCTATTATGCGACCCCTTTTGCGTGTCTCCAGTTTTTTTAGTTTGCCTTTTCATTGCCTTTGGTTTGCCTTCATTCTGCCTTGTACTTTTTCTCACTACCTTTTTCCTGGCTTTCCATTTTACCCTGTATATTGCCTTTACCTCTTCCATTTACCTTTCTGTTGCCTCCATTTTGCCTTATTTTCAAAACAATAAAACCCAGCCCGTCTTGTTAAGGCCTATACATATTATATATATATATGTATATATGTTCAACATACATGTCCCCCATATGTTGTCATGTATATTTACACAGAATGTCGTGGAATCAAGCCATGCGGGTTTGACCAAGGCCCGGAATCCGGAGTTCGCCGTAAATTTCAACAGAACACGCAGACTGTACAGGTGCTGATCTTTTCTTCGAAATGAATATCTAGCAATGTTGCACGAAACAGTTGCTAAACCTGACACCACAAGGGCTTGAAGCTCCTTCTCGAAGGCTGAATTGCTGGTTTTTCAAGTTTAATTTATATTACATATTTGGGGCCTTTCCAGAAAGATGATAAAGCCCCTCAGGTTTGCAGTGTATTTGGGTCCCGAGAAACCTCGCTGCCGAGGACGTCCGGTGGCGGCGAGGAAACAAGAAGCTCGGTGGGCGCGCTGCCCGCAGACCTCCTAAGGCCCGACCGAGCTTTTACAACCACGAGTACAGTGTGACAGTCGTCTTACTTTTATACATGCCTTTACTACATAGCTGTTGTAATAAACGGCTTGCTGTTGTCATAAACGGCTTGCGGCTGTGGTCGACTACTATCTGGGAATGGTTTCAGACTTTATAGAGGCAGCCATGCCAGCAAAGCCCGATCCCAACAACCCAGGCAATCGAGTCTTTGCTTCGCATCTTGCGCTTTGTCTTGGAGTGGGACCTTGCAAGATGACCACACCTGAATTTGTGTTCCGCACATAACCAGCGAGTTCCGAGCAAGGCCGTCATGTTTCGCGTGACCTGACAGGCAGGTGCGCAAGCTGCAAGAGCAGCACACGGCCATCCTCGCCAGGCGCAGGCAGAAGGAGGAGAAAGTGCCGGAGATGAGCCCAATGCTTTGGTTCCAAGTTTGTGCTGGGGTTTCAAGAGTTCGGGGCCGGCATCCTGCCTGTCCAGGTTTGTGGATGTTGTTGGAGACGGGAGCTCATCAGCATCTTGAATTTCAAGGATTGAACTCCAGCTTAGTGCTGTCGTTCAACCCTAACCACATAGAAACGATGAGCCAAACGAACTCTCCAAGCCCTGTGACGCAAGCCCTATAGAACCTTGAATGAAGCCGCCCTACATGAAACTCAGCTGGGAGCCCTGTACAGCACATACATAACATAATAACACCCAGCCCGGAGAACTGCACCAGGAGGCCGAAGCCCAGGCGGCGGAAGCCCGGGCAGCTGCTGAGGCGGCTGCAGAGCAGCAGAAGACGTGGTCCGATTCCGATGCCCGGCTTTCGCTCAGCAAGGCTGTATTGTTTGGAATCAATCAGAGAGGAGAGAGAGAGCTAACATGAAGAAGAAGAAGAAGTCCTACCGACAGCCAGCTGAACGCTGGAGCCACCGAGGCTCATGATGCTGCTCGTGGGTGCTGCCTACAACCAGTGGGCGGCTGAAGCTCATGATGCTTGCTGGCTGCACCCCACCGAAAGCCACCTGCAGCACTGGTGCCGCTGATGCTCATGCTGCTCGCGGTTCGTGCTGATGCTCTACGGGTTCGTGCTGATGCTCTACGCCTCACCGACAGCCAGCTGCAACACTGGTGCCGCTGATGCTCCTGATACTCGCAGTCCCTGCCGACGACCACCAGTGGGCGGCTGATGCTCATGATGCACTTTGCTCACCGATAGCCAGCTGCAACACTGGTGCCGCTGATGGTCATGATGCTCGCGGTTCCACGCACCACCGATAGCCAGCTACAACACTGTTGCCGCTGATGCTCATGATGCTCGCGGTGCGTGCCCGCGACCACCAGTGAGCGGCTGATGCTCATGATGCTCTTTGCTGGCTGCGCCCTAGCGATGGCCAGCTGCAACACTAGTGCCGCTGATGCTCCTGATGCTCGCGGGTTCTGCCAACGACCAGCGGGCGGCTGACGCTCATGATGCTCTTTGCTGGCGACGCGCTGCCGACTGCCAGCTGCAACTCTGCAACACTGGTGCCGCTGATGCTCATGTTGCTCGCGGTTCCTGCCCACGACCACCAGCGGTCCCACGAGTGGGCGGCTGATGCTCTTTGCTGGCAAGCCAGCTGCAACACTGGTGCTGCTGATGCTCCTGATGCTCGCAGTCCCTGCCCACCACCACCAGTGGGCAGCTGATGCTCCTGATGCTCTTTGCTGGCTACGCCCCACCGACAGCCAGCTGCAACGCTGGTGTCACTGATGCTCATGATGCTCGCGGTTCCACGCTCCACCGATAGCCAGCTGCAACACTGCTGCCGCTGATGCTCATGATGCTCTTTGCTGGCTGCGCCTAGCGACAGCCAGCTGCAACACTGGTGCCGCTGATGCTCCTGATGCTCGCGGGTTCTGCATGATGCTTTGCAGCTAGTTACGCCTTACCGATAGCCAGCTGCAACACTGGTGCCGCTGATGCTCGTGATGCCCACCAGTGGCAGCTGATGCTCATGATGCTCTTTGCTGGCGACGCCCTACTGACAGCCAGCTGCAACACTGGTGCCGCTGATGCTCATGATGCTTTTTGCTAGCTACTCGCCACCGGTACACTGAGGCAACACTGGTGTCGCTGATGCTCATGATGCTCGCGGTTCCTGCCTACGAGCACCAGTGGTCAGCTGATGCTCATGATGCTCTTTGCTGGCTGTGGCGGCTATGCCTGGTGGCGCTGATGCTAATGATGCTCGCGGGTGCTGCCCAATCCAGTGGCGGGTGATGCTCATGATGCTCTTTGCTGGCAACGTCCTTCCGACGGCCAGCTGCAACACTAGTGCCGCTGATGCTGATCATGATGCTCGCGGGTGCTGCCAATGACGAGCGGGCGGCTGAGGGTCCTGCCCACAACCGTTGGGCGGCTGATGCTCATGATGTTCAAGCAACCGGCGGGTGATACTCGCTTGTGGCGCTGATACTCATGAATTCCGCGAACGACAGCAGCAAAGCCGCGAACATCGCACATGTAAAGCTATATCTTTCTCTAACATCTATAAACACATGGCGCTGAAGCCCTGAAAACTTGCAACGCTCGCCCTCAACCCAGCCCCAGAAGGCCGAGCCAGAATTGGGAACCTTTATAAACCTTTATAGGGTTCGGGGCAGTCTGGGTTGTTTGAACAGTTCTTCGCTCGGGCACCAAGCACGACAGCAAACACCTTCGACCCGGAGGCCCGAAAAAGAGTTTCAACTTGTCGAGAGTTGGAACCTTGCAGAGTGTAAATTCCGAAATTGAAAGTCTTCTGGCCAGCTGGCCGGGCATGTGCAGGAGTCTGAGGGATCAAGATCGGCCCAAATGACAGGACTCCACCCGAAAAACCCTCCCGAGCCCAAACCTTCTCAATTCACAGCCCCAAATCTCTACAGGCAGCGTGGAGAGGCCGGGAATGTGCAGGTTCTGTGGCATAGGGGGGCTTTCGTTGGCCTTCAGCATTTGAGAACCTGGGATTTCACTAGCTGCCCGATTACATACGTCTTGAGAGGGGTCGTGGTGGAAAGACAGATCTGTTGTTCAGGGTTGAAAACTAAAAAGTTTCCAGTTGCAAGGGTTGTCGCTTGGGCTCTTCTTGGACTTTCCCCCGCTCGATTTCGCCATCCAAGCCACAGCTTACCTTCACACGCCATAGTTGCATGAAGCCTCGACGCCCTGCCAGGCCCGTCGGAAGCCGGGGCACAGGACTGGGGGAGGGCAGACTGGACGGACTGGACCCAAAGCAACGCCACACGCACCTCTGGCTGTAGATTTTTTTCGGCTTCAGGGTTTAAGTGCGGTGATGCGCGGAGTAGAAGGAGCAGGAAGACGGTGTACTAGTACTGTAGTAATATGGTATACTATAGTAATATGTTATGAGCACTGGCACCACCACCAGTGTCAGTGTTTCCGTCGCAAACCCCATTTCGTGTGGTGGCCGCAGCATCGATGCAAGAAATGTGTATCCTGTACATGTGGCATTGCATGCAGTGAAAGTTTCATATGAGTTGTAGAAAGCGTTTACTGGTTTTTCCCATGCTTGCAGCCGAGGATTCGGAAAGGGCAAGGGCAAGGGCAAGGTCCAGAGCAGCAACTCTGGCTACGACAGCCATGCACAGGACACCGAGTAAAAGCAGCAGTGCTTCTGTGGCAGTGTTTTCTTCGACAGAGCTGCGAGACCTTACCTTTGCAGGAGGGACAGTCGCGAAACCGCTGGGGCAGACGCTCGGGCGGAGCCCACGGATGATCGCACAGAAAAGACAGCAGAGCTGAGCGGGGTCTTCGTGTGGTTTGCTGATTTTATAGCTGATGTAAGGTTTGGCCTGGCCTTATTGCTCTGCAGGGCTTGTACTCGGGAATTCAGAAGAACAGCTCAACCTTCTCATTGCTGCCCCAGACCGTCCCACCCATTGCTTGGTGCGTTTGAGGCCTCGGCGATGCACGCGCTGTTTACTTTCACAAGCAAGCCCCAACAGCCAGCTTGCCCGGTGTGAATGAACAGGCGGATCTAGGTCAGCTGGCCTCCCGTCTGACGTGTGAGCAGCACGGATTCTAGACCCGTGTCAACTTTTGAAGGCCAGACAGACCCTCAAGCGAAGACAATCGGGGGAGTAGGAACAGGAGTTGGCGGTAGCAGCGTTTCCATTTGCCGTTTGTTTCGCTTATCTCCAGTTTCCTGAGCTGCTTCCCTACCTTTGTCCGACTGAAACCCTGAACCAAGTCACCACGCATTTGGCCTTTTCTTTCAAGTCCTGCTTATCGCTGGGCCTCACCCCTCTCAAACCCTCTCAGGTATGGTGGACTGCCTTCCTGTTCACCCTTTTCTTCGGTGCTTTTCGGTCTGCTGCCCAAGCACACATAAATCACAAAGATATTGGTGCAGTTATCCGGCTTATTGCAAGGGTTAAGGGCGGACAGGGGGCATTCCTACATCTGGCATGGTTCTTGCTGTTGTTGTGGGTGTTTTGTTATTGGATTGACGTTAGTCTGCATGGACAAGTTCGTCAAAGAAACTTCATGTTACAACAGCACTTGCTTGCAGTAGCTACTGGCGCTCGTAGCTAAGATTTCGGTGGGGCCTCAAACCCGAAAGCTGCAAACAAGATGCAGCCGCTTCAAAAGATCCAACCGACAGAACAAGGAGGAACTCCGATTGAACATACATGCCGACTCCAGCATGCATCAGTAAGAGAAGGCCACAACACTTATATACTGTAGGGTGTGGTGTGGTGGGGAGCCTCAACCAGTCAACCAGCTTGTGGGAGATCTTCGCAAATGCGCATTACTCACATGCGAAGGGTGGGAAAATATTTTAGATTTCAAGGGACAGGGTTTGAGGCCAGTGCATTGCGCTACCGACTTTACAATCCCTCCCCATATATCTAGCTGCGCCCGAAGCCGAAGACCCGAACCAACCCCCCAAAGTTGAGTCAGAACAACTGGCCGTGGTGCGTACCGAACCGCATGGCCTTCTCGACAGAAGCAGGAACCATTGTGCGTTTGGATTCTAGAGATTTGGGATTTGGAGCTTATTATTGTTGGGAAGGACCCGAATCACTCGAAGCACGAAGCCTGTCACATAGACTCCGGTCACATCACTCGGGGGCAGTTTGGCCATTTCAGGCCCAAGGCAAACTTAGCTTACAACTACCCTGAACCTCAAACTCCGAACCGCGCAAGTCCTGGAGAGCCTCTCGGCAGGGGAATCCTGGGAGCAGTCTTCGTGTCGTTGTTGCTGGTGCTGTACCAGGCTCTTGGTTTGAGGGTTAGGGGGACATTGCCTTCAGAGCTCCTCGTTGTAATGAAACCCATCACACATCTTACTCGCAAAGGCGTCCTTCGACGACAACTGTTTGCTGCCCTTGAATAATTTGTCACCGGGAGAAGATGTTCATGGCATCGCATACTGGCTTTAACACCTCCCGAAAAGCTTGGGATGGAACATGGTGCTCAGGGCCGAATACATGTTGGATCAAACATCACGGTTCTGGGCCAAATCTCGCGGCTGGAACTGCAAGAGCCCAGAGCCCGGTGAAGAAGTTTCTTTGGCATCAGAGAGCCCCCGAGAGCTTTCGAGCATAGGGTTGGGAAGGTATAGTAACATCGCAAGTTCAAAGTCGACCGTCTCGGATTGAGTCGGGATATATCGACATCATGCATGCCCGCGATCAAAGAGTGATCTAACATGCACACTGGACAAATATGCGGATATGAGAGGTATATGTACATAAACACACGCACACACACACATATATAGTAAGATCGTATTTAGATATGCCTAGATAGTTGCGTATTATATATATATATATATATATATATGTATATGTATATTTATACACATATACATACGTACATATATACATATATATATATATATACATATTCATGTTTATGTTTGCATTTATGTTGAAACATGTACATGTACATATATGCACACGCATACAAATATGTCACCACATATGTGTGTTTATGCCCGTAAGTACACACATAATACATGTGCACACAAATACAACAACACATACAATCCCCCACCCGGCTCCATCATTAAGTCTGTGAAGCTTCAGTAAGTCGTGATGTACTGTTGTTAAAAGTCGTGTTTTTGCGCATGTCTACATGTGTGTTTTTATGCATGCATGTATGGGGGCATTATGAGAGTGCACATACACATTATGTGCATATACACACAATGGCTGAGGCTTCAGAATCAACAGATGACGTTGGGTAGGAGCCTCGACCAGCTGCAAGGCGTTCCTCTGCAGTCAGAAGATAAACCAATTAATGGTGTGCTGAACTCGAGTCCAACAGAGAACCTCCAGAAAGTTCGTCACGGAGGCGTGCGCTAAATCCAGCGAAGGAAGAATATGCAGAATCTAGGAGCCGGGCTCCCCATGTTTTGCTCGGCACATCCTGATGATGCGCCGAATTACCCTTACAGCCGGTGCTTAGATGCTCCTGGCCGAAGGTGGCAGACCCACCAATCGCCCGTCTTGGCTTCAGCTCGGCTCGTGGTAGGCCGGGGGTCTGGTTGGAATTAGTAGTACTACTACTACTGCTGCTACTACTACTCCTGCTGCTGCTGCTGCTGCGAATACTATTTCTGCTACGACTGCTACTACTACTGCTACTACTACTACTACTACTACTGCTACTGCTACTGCTACTGCTACTACTACTACTACTACTACTACTACTACGACTACTACTGCTACTCTACTACTGCTGCTGCTGCTACTCCTATACCACTACTACCACTTCTACCACTACCACTACCAAAACTACGACTACCACCACGACGACGACGGCACTATTACTATTACTATTACATCTGCTGCCTGCACTTCACTACTTCGACTACAACTACCACACCTGTCTCTGACTGTTCGTCTAGTCAGAGTGCATGTCCCAACCCTGAATGTATTGCTCATGCACAACTCAGGGATGGGTCGATGGATTTCGGTCGGTTATGTACGGTTGGCTTCGTCAAGTTCTCCGCTTCTCAGTCAAGGACAAGTGTAGCCGATTGTCGTAGCCATACTTCGCGCCTGTAGATCAGTGGGACTTGCTGATCCGAATCGAAGCGGCAACGCATGAACATCTTGAGGGCACCACGACGGAAGCGTTGTAGTTTCAACTTCTTCTGGATGTTCCCGTGTCGCAGGCCGACTAACTACAAAAGGTCAAGCTAGTGGCTTCGCAGGTTAAAGACAAAGCGCCTCAACATGCTACTGCACTGCTGCAAAATACATGGATTTGTGTCTCCATGCACGAGTTAAGACGCCGTACTTGTTTGCGAGCGTTGCCAAAGTCGTTGTGCAAAGGCATTTCCCGCAGGTTCGTGCAGACTTGCAGCCGCTGACACTCC
>CAJNDT010005847.1:265000-660000 GCA_905221615.1 Symbiodinium sp. CCMP2592 | reverse complement strand
TCAGAGGTCGATTGCGAGTTCTTCGTGTTTGATCCGTGGTTTCCCGCTGGTCTGCTAGTGGTGTGCTGTCCCGGCATCGTGTGGTGCAGTGGTGCGCTGCTGGTTTAGTGGTCTGTTGGTGGTTTCTTGAGGTCTCGTGGTGGATTCTTTTCTTGTCGGAGGGCATTGGGCTGCCCCCCCGGAAGCATTGCTTACGGCCCGATTTCCAGTCCAGTTCAACCCTGGGTTGGTGATGTTGGTGATCTGGGCGGGTTGAGGAATTTGGATGTTGTGCAAGAGTGCCTTGAGAGGGTGAACATGGGGAGGTCAGGAGAGTTTTTCTCTTTCGACTAAGCCCCTGCAGAGGCCATGATCCTTTCAGCCGGGCTCTGAGCGGATTTTGCGCCACCTTACGGGGTGGGGGTCATATTTCAAAAGGCGGGGTGTATAGGGGTTCGGTGAGGCATTTTGTTTTCAGGTTTAGGTCCGGTCAAGACCTCAAACCTGCATGATCGAGCTACAGGCAAGGGCGCAGTCGGTGACCAAGTCCGGGGGTTTGTTTCAACGCACATAGTTAGACTAGGTTGCTTATGCAGGCTTGTCATGTTTAAAGCATCAACAGGCGCGCCTGTGCAGATCTGCACCGGGCCGAAGGCATGTTATGCGGGGCTCTGCAGAATCTCAGTCTCACATGCACTACGACCTACGATTACGTTGGGCTTCAGGTACCGGCATCGCATTTCACAGGTGGTTGCGTGTTTGGTGGCGTCGATCTGCAGTGTTCTTACATTGTTCCAAAGGAGAGCCGGTCTTGAAGAGCTACGTACTTCCATCCTACCTGCCAACTTCCGGTATCCCACAGAAGTCCTTTACGAAGAACGCAAATCTGGAAGGCAGTAGATCCGATTCAGTTCAAAACACAAGTGCCGACCCTGGCGAGGTAAAAGGGGCGCTCGTCGTTCGAACCCGACTTACTTCGCGAAGCTTTAGCTCCCATCAAGTCAAGAAACACTTTTAGCTGGGAAGCCGCCCAGGCTGCGGCCATGCCCTTCGTGGACACAACAGCCTTAGAATCCCTGAAGCAGCTGGTCAAAGCCTACCGAAAGCGCGCCTCTTCCGAAGACAGTGGATCCTTTGAGAGCCGGGGTTGAAGGAGGTTTAGTCAGGCTGAGGCTGAGGGTTCAGGATATAAACATGTTGTTGATCCCGCGATGGATCGGAAGAGGAATCGACATGTGTCCAGAGAAAATACGCCCCTCAGCTCATGCGCTACCACTGAACTGACCCCTGAGCCTTCTCGCCTCCCAGATGGATTGTCCAAGGTTCGCGAGACTACCTGCGGAATATGTAGCCAATGTAACCCTTGTACGCATCTTGAAGTGGCACGGAAGGTGGCCCGGTAGGCACTCTGGCAGCTCTAGCATTTCAGTTACGGGCTGGACTGAGACTCCGTCGTGTGAGTAGGTCATGTCTCAAGATGTCTCTTGTCGCGAGTCCTTAAAGCCTTGAAGGGATGTTGCGGGATGTTGAAAGAACATTGTTCCAGTGGACCCTCAACCAAGGAAACATCACTTTTCTGGTGTCCAACGCCTCTGGCCAGCCACAGAAGATTCTCCAGCTGCTGGGCTTGAAGATTGGGAACCCCCCCCCCACCCAAACTAAAACTACGTGCAATCTCGGGCTTGGCACCAGCCCACTGTAGCATCTGGCGCAAAACTTGAACTCTTTGCTGTTAATATTTCGGTTGGGCAGCAGTGGCTCCAAGCTTAGGGGAGGACTTGGACGTTGTCGTGGGTTCGGCAACCGGCGCCGATGCGGGTAGTCTGGGTGGGTGGCGGTGGGGGCCAGTGGGGGCTACGTTTCGAGAATGCCGAAAACAGGTGTATAGGCATGGACCACGGCATGGACATCCAGGAACATGCTACTGTGATGAACGGCCCAAAACCCTAAAACTGTTGTCCGCATGCAGCGGGACAGGCCAAAATCACCCAGGTTTGGATGCTTTTTACAGGCCTTGGGGCTTCGGGTATTACGGCTCCAGGACTCGGGGAGGGCCGAGTGTGAGAACATTTCTGGGAACCTTTGTGCCGTCTTCGGTTGTCGAGGCTTGCTCTGGGCGACTCCTTGTCGCTTGGCTCGAGGTCTAATTAATGTGTGTATATCTACACCTGTTAACTCTCTCTCTCTCTCTCTCTATATATATATATATGTAATACTATATGACTATATGTGTATATAGTTACTATATATACATATGTTTTATATGTGTATATATATATATATAATTAATATAGTTATATATATATAGATAGAGAGAGAGAGAGAGAGAGAGAGAGAGAGAGAGAGAGAGAGAGAGAGAGAGAGAGAGAGAGAGAGAGAGAGAGAGAGAGAGAGGGGGGTGAACCAGCACAGAAGCCATCAGGTGACAGTCCATGGACAAATATAGTATGCAGCCCGCTGCAAAATCTTATTCGGATCATCAAGGGCCCCCATATAGTAGCTTTAGCACTCACAGTGTGGATGGCGACGGTGTTAGCGTCGTGTTCACGGGAAGCGTTTTGGGAGGAAAGATGTCAACGAAATGCTGTGTGTGAAGATATCTTGTGCCTTAAAAGAGGACCTATGATGAGCGGCTTAGTTCAAGCTCCGGAGGTAATCACTTAATCTTTCAGCCGCAGCCCGGCCAGCATAAGGGACTTGGCAAAGAGCACCAGGTATCCCCCAAACTCTTACTAGCACCTGTCCAGTGACGTTTTGACTGACTGAGACCCGAAGAGTCGCTGACGGCACCTTGGACCACAGAGGAGTGCGTCCGCTGGTTAGCAGGCCTTGGGGCTTCTTAGGGCATTCTTGTGTTTTTGTGCTGCGAGGCACTGAATGTTGAGATCTGCTTGGTCGCGGTGTGGCGGACGTGTTGGCACTTGCTCTCAATGTGGGGTGATGACAGAAATCAGGAAGGCAAAGGAGCCTGTCGGCACAATCCCCGATGCAGGACTGGACTGCAGCTCCGAAGAACCGGCACAAAAGTCTGTGTGAATCAGGACATCGGAGCGAAACGTCTGCGTTTTGCAGCCTTTGCAAAATCCCAACAATCTGTGATTTAGCCCTAGCCAAGAACTCGCGAGCATCCAAAAGCCCCCACCGCACTAAACTCATAAGGACCCTGAGGGGGATAAGGAGGAGGGGGTATTGTAGAGGGCCTTCATACCCCTTAAACCTGATCAGGGTCTAATAGAGTCTAATATTAAGAACGCCTCTTTGAGGAAGTATAGTCCCCTACACCCCTCCCCCGTACCCCCTAAGGCCCCTAAGCTTCCTTATGAGAAGCCCCAGACTCGTCAAGGCACATGCCTCGCCTGGTCCTGAACCAACAAAAAACAAATAAAAAGCAACCCATGAAGCTAGAACCAAAAGCAACGCAGTTTTGGCCCCCAAGCCAGTGCCACGAAACCCCCGACAGGGCAGCAGGCCCAGTTGGCCAAGGACCTCACGTTTCGGGGCCCGGTGGAGTTGTGCTTCAGTTTCTTTTGTTGAGGCTCTGAACTTAGGGGTTGGTGCCCGGTGACCAGCGACAAGGATGCCCCCTTTCGCAGCTTTTAGTTGCACTTTGTTGGTGGTTTGCACCTAAACTAAAATCAAAGTAAACGCCCCAAAGCAAAAGGAGCAAATGCCTGGAACAAAATTCGCTGAAGTTTCATTTGCAGATGGCAGCCTAACGATGCACACCCATATTCAGACAATAGGCAAAGGTATGCAATCCAAGCTGAATAAAACTACTACAACATGAGATTACATTGCGGCAAATGCATTAGTGACAGGTTCAGGAGCCTGCAAAAGTAGATAGGGTTTCATGTTTCTTTGGACAAAACTTAGTGACGAGGTGAGCTCTGCCTGCTACGCATAGTCTATGTGTGGTAGGCGGAGGATATCCTTGGTTGCATCAAGGGGTCTTACTGGATTTCGTTGGCACATGTCTTACCGATAAGCTGGCCCCATGCACCTGGGCAACCCTGCTCTCATGAACTTTAGTGGGCTCTAGCTGCATGTTGGAGTGGCTAGGATGACTGCTATGCAGCTATGCCTCATCCATTTTGTCGTCGTCCGTATTCACACAACCAACCGACCACCGCGCAAAAGCCTAGCCAAGCATGTTTGAGAGTGACTGCCGAAACATTGCTAGACCGTCAACCCTGACCTCCGCATGTAACTTCCATACCCTAAACCCCACACCTATGCGCGGTGTACCTGCCTTGTCCTTTCAGGAGGCTGCCTCGCCGCCCGCGAGTCCGCCGCAGCAGACAGGAGGTGGGCTTAGGGCTTTAACCGGTCGGACTCCTAGACCTCGAACGCCATCTCAAGGGCTCGAAGCCCTTTGCAGCTCGCTTGAATAATTGCCCATGTCGCAAGTCGACATACATACAGAGTCAGACAGCCTCACCCGATCTGCTAAGTTGCGAGAGTCGAATCCCAAAATTGCCGTTCTGCATTTCCGAAAGGAGTCAGCTCAGAGTTTGGGCAGAATGGGTTCCACGTGCCGGTACGCTGTTACCTTATGGTAATGTTTACCAAATGTCTGTGCTTATCATCATCTTTATTTCTTGGTTGTTTTGTGTTGAGCTGTGCAGTTGTTTTGTCTTGGCTGTCCTCCTGTTCCCATCGAGCTTGCAGTTGGACCCCCGGGAAGTTCGGGAGTAACATTCTGGGGCAGTTTTAGGCAATGACGCGCATAACAAGTCATAAGTCACCTTTCGGAATATTTCAAGTTCCGCTTCAAGTTTCTGGCCCTCTAGCGAGTAGCCGCAGTGTGCCGTCAGTGCCTTTCTTGGGCCCACCCGAAGACCTCATGTACTCCAGCTAGCAGCAATGCAAGCCGGTGGGTTACATGCGCAAGCTGCGCAAGCCCATGGGAACTGGGGAAGTTACATGCGCCGGAAAAGTTACCACCCGACTTTGTTGTGAAGCTCGTAGCATCTGGGTGCACCGGGTCTCGACTGGCCAGATCTCCCACGGCCTCCCAAGCAGCACAAGCCTGGCAGGGCACCAAGAATTGCTACAGTACTGCTGTCCGTTGAAGTTCGGGCTGTGGCCGTTGGCAAGTCTCGGGCTGAAGCATGCCGAGAAGTTCTGCGGAAAGCAGGCTCCTAGCCACTAGCAGAAGCAGGTTACAGGCTAAGCCAACAGGTCAGATGCACATTTTGCCTGGTAGGCTGCCTGATCCTAGAATGTCTAATTATATCTCTATCTCAATTATCTGTGCGTGTATATATATATATATATATGTGTATATATATAGAGTAGAGGCATTTCTGATTTAGGTTCGAGATGACGCAGGGTTTCGACAGGTGTGTGTACACACTGTGTATGTGCGTATGCATGCACGCACGCATGTATGCATGAATTTATGTATGTACGTGCTCATGTCGTTCTATAATGTACGTACCTCAGGTATGTAATGAACGTATTGTATGCGACATATGAACATTTCTAGTGTATGCATGCATGCTATGCAAATGCATGTGTTCATTGCTCATGTTATTCTATACTACACGTACGCCAGGTATGCCATGCACGTGGTGCATGCCACACATTTAACAGATATGTAGGCATGCATGCATGCATGCATGCATGTGTGTACGTATGCATTCCTTTTATTTTAGCAAGCATGGAAGGATGGACGGACGGATGGACCGATGGATACATGGAAGAATGGATATGCACAATTGCGTATATGTGCGTGATACTGTATGTATAGAAAATCTTCCTACCATCCGTCAGAATCAATGAATCAACCACTCCATCAATCAATCGACCAATCAACCAATCAACCAACCAATCAACCATTCAACCAAGTAACCCATCAACCGATCAACCCAGCAACCAAGCAACCAACATATGTATACACATATACACACGTGTATATTTGTGCGCGCTTTTCGGCGAGGTTCATTCAGAGCCAACAGCGCGAACGCTTCTCTCACGCAACGCATCAGCCTCCTTCTCGGTGGTCGCCTCGGCTGCTGGTAGGTTGTAGACTGAAGCCGTCAACTTACAGCTGCTCCTTGCGTGGCCAGAACCCCGAAGACCATGAAGGAATCTATTTCACAAGTCAGTGCAGAATTTCCTTTTGACTTCAGGGAATAATGAACAATCACTGTCAGTTCAAGGGTTTGTTTGGCAAGTTTCACCTTCTGGGGCTTGCGGGGCTTGAAGCGTGCCAGGAACGAGCCGATATCCTATATGTAAGGCATGCTTGCATGATAAGCTGAAGCAGCACCCCTGGAGCGTCAGTTCGGGCATTGATACTGTCGGGATTAGAAGCCCCGTGGATGCTCGGGAAGCGAACACGGAACCATCCATTGTCGAGGCAAAGAGTCATCAGAGGACCTGAAAATTCAACTCCTTCCAGCAGGTGCGGGAGAAATGGCTTTGGGGGCTGTTAACCCCAAACAAAAACCGAGATGCTGACGGTTGGGGATTTTAGGATTCAGGGCTTGGGGGGCATCAGAAGGCTGGAAGTGCTTGTTCGAAGCCCTCAACCCGAGACCATGAGCAGTCCAAGTTGGATTGGACTTAGCGCTTGTCGGGACGAAGGTGAGTGAATAGGAATGTTTTTGTCGGTTTCAAATCATTGTGCAATTTTCCCGTAAGTGCTGATGTACGCCTTTTTTGCGATTCCTGCTTTCAGCATGTTGTGCAATGACTTTGGGGTGTTGGTTTTCGAGTCTACGGATCTTGACATGGTTTTTTAGGTTTCAAAGGTTCTCAGAAAGCGGCCAGTCGTTGAGCCCCATCCGTGGTTCTGAGCCTGGACTTTCCCGGCGTGATCACGAGTCCTGGCATGCAGGCGATGCTGACCCAGAGGAGCCCGTCGACGAGGAGATGCCGGCGACTACCGAGGCAGTTACATTTCTGAACCTGTTATGGGAACTTGGTGTGATCTTGGGGTCGGGGTTATGGTTGAGGATATCAACGGCATTTGGAGATGGTGTGCGTGATAACGGTGTTCGGGGGATTGAAGTGGCGGGTTTTGTTGGTCACACATTCAGACGTGGAGGTAGGGACTGCAAGCTGTGTAACCTGCAGTTATTTGAGTGTTGATTGGTTCCTTGCATCGTAGATGTATCCGAGTTTGGATGCTAACTAGGTAGCTTGGATGGCTAACAACCCACCCTCCCACCCACTGACGCCCCAGCGCCCGACCGACCGGCCAAACGACCAACTAATGTAACCAGCAAGCTAACTGGCTAACTAACTATCCGCCAGACCGTCAATGAATCAATCATTTTGTTTGTGTGTCTATGTATGTGTCGTTCTATCTGTGTGTCTAGCTAGCTACATGCATGTATTAGTACGTGTATTTCATCAGAGAGCAGTCTTAGCTGTGCATATCATATAAAAAGATCGGTTCTACATAGGTTGAAATATACATGCACATCGTTTGGTAGATGTACATGTCATACTATGGCTATCCTTGTAAACAAACTTACTGCGGCAGGTGAAACTGAAGGCAGAGGGAAAGCATCTTTATTGTCCATGTGTTCCTGATCTACGGTGTACACCTGTAATGTAGGAACCTGATTCAGTAAACCCTGGCCCTATAACCCCGAAATAGCATGGTCCATTTACAGAGCCCTTAAAAAACCAGGGTCTCTTAATCAGGTTCCTACATTAGTTGTTTGGATCTGGGGCTTGCGGCTTTCAGCTCGTTGCGTTCGGATCTGAGCCTGCAACGTTTGATTTTTCCTTCGTCGCTGTGGCGTCTATGGCCCCGCAGCGGTTTTGGTCCTACGGGCTTCAGCGGCTTCAGGTTTCAATCCCTTACATTCGTTTGTTTGAGACGTTTCGGGGACGGAGGCTGCAGGGTGCCCATAAGCAGGTCCTCCCACTGCGCAGATCTGTTGCGAGCTCGGATAGAACTGCAAGCCTTTCCTGGTTATGATATCGGCCGTCCGTTGTCGTTGCAATAGCTTGGTGGTGTGTTCCGAGTTGGTGCTTGCACCCTCGACAGGAGAATGTCGTTGTTTAGCGCTTTCAGTTCGGAATACTGGCGTCAACAAGTCCGGAAGATGACATGAGTGTTCGTCCTAGCAGCACAGCGTGCTTATGATTTCTGGGTTTTCTGACTGTGCATAGGAAGTTGACATCGGGTCGGGTCGTGTCCATTTGCAGACGTTTGCGCGTGAGAATATACTATTGCTTTTGCTGTTGCCAGACGCAACTACTACTTGAAGGTTCATGGGTAGTTATAAGTGAGGTTATAAGTAAGGTATCTGTAATTTTAAACCACATTGGGGGACTTCGGTAACCCCAGACTTATAATACACATGAAGCCTACTGAGACCTGGAATCCCCTGTGCGACTTTTAGCGGCTTGCATGGTTCGAACGACGAATCCAAGCTGGATTGGATGTGTTGTCGTGCCGTGTTCGGTGTTAAGGTCGTTTGGGCCTCTATGCCTCACGACCTCAACGAGCTAGCGGAGACACAGCAGCATCAGCACGGCCAGAAGCGCTACTCAGCTGCATATCGGTATTTCTGTGTTCACGAACTCACGTCTAGGAGCTGATGTTTTGTACTGCTGCTTGCTCTCTTGAAGCAAGACACACAAGCTTCCAGCATCTGAGCGATCTTCTGCCACTGGGTGTTCTTTCCATCTCTCATGCCCGAAGCCCGAAACCTATCGAAGAGCGAGTTGCGACAAGCGAACTCATTGCCAGCTTTGCGATAGCATGGCTGGTGTTCATGATGCCGCGAATCCTTGGACGCGGCGGCATTCCGACGATGATGATGAGGAAGTGGTGTTGAAGAAGAAGGTCATTATCTGCACGGCCAACATGATCTTTATGCCCTATATCATCCTCATGGTCAGGTTCACCTTGATCGCCACCATGACGCAACTGCCATCCCCCAAATGTCCACAACTCTGAATCAGATGATACGCAAGCTCACTTGAGCCTCGAGGCCACAACTTCGAAGCCCCAATCTGCAGTGGCCAACACCAACTACACGAACCTAACTTGGTACGGTTTTCAAGCATGGGCCAACTTTCTTTCAGATAGACTCAGGTATAGTTGAGGGAGCAGGCCTTAGACAGCGTTTGCCCCAAAATGAGGTCTCGTCGCACCTCCGAGCTGCCCTGATCGTCTGGATTTGCTGAAGCCAGGGGGCTAAGGATTGTCAGGGTTTCAGAAGCCCGGCTGCCCACCCGGCCACAGGCTATTTTTGTTGTTGCTGCGCATCTTTTGTTGCAGTATTCATGGATTTGCCGCTCTTCTCTGCAGAAAGCAGGAGCAGGCTGATTCTGGCGGGATTCGAGTCCCGCGCCCCGAACCACAGGGGTGGCATCCTTGCATTGCTTGGAAGCTCTTTCAGAGAAATCCATGCAAAGGGGCTGAGCTTTCTGGTCCAGAAACCAGCGTTCCGAATTCGCTTAACTTAGCTTGTGCAGGTCCTGGGGTTCGAGTTCGAGTCGTGCGCTGATATTGGCATGAACATATCGATCGTTCACCCATGTGCAAGCATGCGGCTATGATGTCTTCTCTCTCTCTCTCTCTCTCCCTCCCTCTGTACATGTATACACACGCAGACATGAATAGAGAGAGAGAGAGAGAGAGAGAGAGAGAAAAAAAAAGAAAAGAGAGGGTGTGTGTGTGTGTGTGTTGTTCGCTACGAGATATAACGCTGTACCGCGCTAGCATGCCAACCAGGAAAACACACGATTGTTTCGTTTCGTGATTTTGTCAGATGTCTCGAACCCCCGCTCCTGCGTCCTTGAAGCCTAAGAGCTCTGGGACCTTTAAGCTTTCTGGCCTCCGAGCTGCAGCACGCGTACCTGTCGGGGCTTCTCTCAAGTGTCAGCATCTCTTCTGATTCTTGGGTGTTGACGGGCGCTTAGATCCAAAATGGTTCATGTGTCGAAGCGCTGACCTGTAAAGCCCGGTCAGTGCTGCATTGCTCTGCGCAGCTTGCGACCCCACCGCGTTCGGGAGGGCGCTTCTAGCGGCGGTTAGGTGCAGAGGAATCCCTCCCCGTGGCGAACACGCCCTGGGAAGTGGTCTAGGTTTACGGTGGGGTTGTGGAGGCCTGGGCCCATCAGCAAGATATCGTTGTTGCTTGAAGACATGATGCTGTTTCGAGATTACGGTTGCCAGCCAGGCAAGGCCCGCTGGAACCCTATGGCGTCAAAGCATCCCTCGACAAACTCCTTTGAACCCTGAGTCTCAGGACCATTGACATTGTTTAGGATCTAGAGGCATCTTTGGGAGTTCAGCTCGCTTGGCCATACCATTTGGGAAGGCTCTGGGAAGGGCTCCTCGCACTGCGCTGACATGCCCAAAAGGGGCTGCAAAAGCAAGATGGTCGGATGCAGCTTCGAACCCCAAGAAGCCGTTGCACAAGAACTGACCTCTGTATAGGTCTGCAAAGGTCGAGGTTTGAGTAGGCTGTTGTTCTCTTAAGCGCTAGCTCATCAGGCTTGTCCGGGTTGTCGAAGCATATACCCTGAACCTCATAAATCTAGGTGATGAGAGGCAAGTTCTTGCCAAGTCGGAGGCCTGAGGCATCCTGAGGTAAAGTTTCCGGAGACCCCAGGGGTGAAACCATGAAAGACTCGGAGCCCCTCAACCTATAGATGGCGGTGTCTTACAGATAGGGGCACTTTTTCATTTTCAAACTCTTCAGATCCATATTATATATATATGCCAGGATCCTGCAAGTCAGCCATGTCAGCCTCGGGGTCCCTGCATCGGTGAACTGAACGAACCGCTAAATCCGAATTCGAGGAACTCTTATCCAAACCCTGCCCATGCCCTGAGAGCCTGAGAGTCCCTAGACGCTACAGCCGCCTTCCAGAGTTTGTTTGTATTTCTTGGTTTTCAGATACGTGCCACCGTGCACTAATTTGGCCATCTCGAGTTCGACTCCGTAATCCACCTTCCGTCCCAAACTTCCCCCAGATCTGGCCAGGTGGTCTGTCTCCTCGCCTTCCAGCGCTTCCTTGAAGCTCCTTTTCTTCAAATCTGGGATCCTTATTTTGAATGGTTTCGTGCGGTTGTATACAAGGGGTTCACGGGATTGTTCGTAGGGGTGAGAAAAAGGTTGCACTACTTAGGAGTTCTGTTGTAGGGATCATACGTCTACATGCCTGTTCTCTTTTGGGCCTCGAGGTTTTACTAGTTTTGAAGGGTGGGGCTGCTAAATGCTGGCTCCCAACATCTTCCGATTTGAGGGCTTCGGTTGTTTCATAGGCTACTAGTAGCTATAGATCCGAGGGTGCCGGCCAGGTTGAGGCCCAAATGCGGGCTCGCGGACATGCAGCCCCACAATATCCTGTGCTGAAAGCTATATATACTATACCAGTTTCCTGCGAGCTTTCAGAGCGCGTGCTGTTGGTTCTAACAGTGGGAGGGCTACTTCGTCGCGATTTCCATACAGGCTTTCGTACACTTAGACATGACTTAGACATGTACCTGGATGCTGCAAAATCGCACCCTCCAGGAGGTGTTTCTTTCTACGTGGAGGCTGAGGCTGCATCAAATCGTGGCG
Source organism: Symbiodinium sp. CCMP2592 (assembly GCA_905221615.1). Lineage (NCBI taxonomy): Eukaryota > Dinophyceae > Suessiales > Symbiodiniaceae > Symbiodinium > Symbiodinium sp. CCMP2592. The sequence goes on along the minus strand of CAJNDT010005847.1, from coordinate 648,478 downwards.
TTAGCGCACCTGGGGGCGGGAGTGGGGGAAGTGGCGGATGTGTGGATTATGTGGTCAAAAGATAGGCTCCGGCCCAGCGCCATGGACTTGGCAGATACTTCTCCACGTACTTGCCCCCCAACCAACGTACAGCCCCGAAACCCTACACCCTGAAAAAAGCGTCAAGGCTCCGGCTGCCAGCCGGGACCACATCCATGCCCTCATTGCTCAGGCGGTGTCGGTTCACTGGCATTGTCACTGTGACACGAAGTTTGAAAGGTGCAGATCGTTTGAACTGTTGCTACAGTCGTGACAATAGCAACCTCGTAGACAACGGTTACAAACGCAAACCCATGTTGCCGTCTGCAGAGCAGGGAATACGGAAGACAGGGAAGCAGCGGAACAACCACAACAGCAGCAGCAGGACTGCATAAATCCGAAACTCCTTCAGCATCCTTGATTCCTTCCATTGGCAAGGGGTGAGGTCTCCGCCAAACGAAGCTGTCAGCGTTAGTAGCGCTTGCTGTCAGTGTTCTCAAGCGTAAGAGGAGCAATACCACCAGAGCAATATGTAACCCTATAACGGCCCTAAGACCCTGGTACTAGCATGTCTCGCGCGCCAGCCTTTCGGCTCAGACTTGTTGGGCCTGACCTGACCTTCGCTTCTTGTTGTCTCCCTGCACCTTGCGGGGAGTTTGCTGCGGACGGGCGGGACAGGACCTGAGTCGTCCAAAGAGCTGTGTTGCAAAGAGTCCAGTCAAGTGATTGACATTGAAAGGTCTAGGGAATCGGGGATGTAAGACAAGAGGAACAAGCATTCCAAACCCGCATCGCAGGCGCAGGGGTCACGGGGCAGTAGTTTGAAGCATACCGTGGCATCAGCAGTATGCCACGTTTTCCTCAGCAAGTTGCCAAAGCTCAGAGTGCAGACCGATCTTTCCGAGGAGATTGGCAAGCTTGTCCTGAATTCCACGTCGCGCTCTGTAAATCTGAAGAAGGTGCAAATCGAGCTGAAGGAGCATGGGCATTTTCTGACCATGAGCATGGGTCTGCATGTTCGGGTGTGCTTATCCATCATCCGGTTCGCTGTTGAACCACCCCGTTGTGGGACTAATTGTAGTGTTGCCGTTGCTTGGCGAGGAACAGTACATCGTCCCGGGAGGCCAGACCCTTGAAGATTCGGATCGTTTGCCGCACTCTGGTTTGCAACAGACTCGGTGCTCATCGCGCACTTGCTGCATGTGCACGACCGCATGTCTGAGTTGGCAGCCCGATGGACGGCCACACCCAGGTCTGGTGGATTTTTGGAGGAGATGCAACTGCGACTTGGCATTCTTGATCCAGGAAGCTGCTCCTACAGGAGATGCCCCTGCATTGAAACCACAGATGCGGAGTGCGAAAGGGGGGGGTGAGTCGCAATCACGGCTGGTGTTCGCAGCAGGGACCGCAAGCTCTTCAGGAGACTGGCAACGTCAAAACGCCGCCTTGCAAACACTGTACGTATGTGCGTGTGTAGTTATGTATATTATATATATATATATATATACACATGTTCACACAGTCACATAAATCTGCTTGTTTCTGATGTTTATTGACTCTTCTTTCATTTAACTAATGGTGTGTTATTTGTTGTTATTTGGTATACATAGTATACCTCCCTATGTTTAGGGCTGTTACTGTTGATTGTATTGCTAATTATGATTCAGTATGACCCACTGGCCCACTCGTGCTTATGACTTAGCTGTTGTTTTTGATTATGTACTATTTATGCGTAATGTTCTTACTTTTCCATGACTGACATTAGTTGCTATTCTTATTGATATAGATATTTATATGTATATATGTATATGTCTATGTATATGTATACTTGTAGAAATGTACATATACATATACAAACACATGTATATACGGATATGTACCTATATGTATATTCATATATATATATATATATATATATATATATATATATACAAACACACATACGTCTTGAACTGGCGGTCATGGAACGCATGGCCTCAGCAGCTTCCGCACTCCGAGCCTGAATTGATGAGTGGTTAGAGTGTTCCAGTCGCCGTCTGCGTCGTAGCAGCGGCCGGTCGCAGCTGCAATGGCAAATGTCATAGCTCCAGTCTGCTTCACAGAGATTTGCTGATGATTTGTTCTCGGTCAAAATTTGAGTTTGATCTCTTAGCCAGTGACTTCGAAGACGAAGAAGAGGATTGTCGAATATCCTTCAAGGTGGTAAGCTCTTGCCAATACCTGCCGGCATTGAGAGCCTGCAGACATCAGACTGCTGCCATGGGGGTCTTTTGTCGCTATGGCCCATGTCCATGCCCTAACGGTCGACCCCAAACTTCGGCCTCGGAAAGCTGAGGCAGGGAAAGCGGCACCGGGAGATGGAGGAGCGGATCAGTTGTTGGTGGGAGTTGCAGGAGTGGCAGGAGGACCGGAACGGACGGTGGCAGCGGTGCCAGGATGAGATGCTGTGGGACTGTCGGTTTGCAAGTCGCGTTTTTGTTTGTCCTACGAGCCTAGTCGGATGCACCGAATCCTAAATATGTAGACGTTGATGACCCTGTGCAAATACATGTCATCTCAGGGCAAAGCCATGGGCAAGGGCATGGCCAAGGGCAAGCGCAAGAGCAACTATACGGGCGAAGGCAAGGGCAAGAGCTATGAAGAAGATGATGAAGATGACGAAACCTATCAAGCTTGGTTCTGCCGCTGCGAAGAAGACGAGGAAGCCGCTCTATTTTTCGAAGCTCGTGCCAAGGGCAAGTGCAAGGGCAAAGGCAAGCGCAAGAGCTGTGCCTGGCGCCGCTGCCAAGAAACCCGACTCTTCGAACATGGGGCCAAGTGTAAGCGCAAGGGCAAGGATAAGGGCGAAGGCAAGGGCAAGAGCTATGAAGAGGATGATGAAGATGATGCATATCTAGATGTCGAAGCTTATCAAGCTTGGTTCCGCCGCCGCGAAGAAGAGGAAGAAGCCGAGCTAGTTTTCGGAGCTGGTGCCACGTGCAAGGGCAAAGGCAAGCGCAAGAGCTGTGCCTGGCGCCGCTGCCAAGAAACCCGGCTCTTCGAACATGGGGCCAAGGGTAAGCGCAAGGGCAAGGATAAGGGCGAAGGCGAGGGCAAGAGCTATGAAGAAGATGATGAAGATCATGAAGATCTAGATGTCGAAGCTTATCAAGCTTCGTTCCGCCGCTGCGAAGAAGAGGAAGAAGCCGAGCTAGTTTTCGGAGCTTGTGCCACGTGCAAGGGCAAAGGCAAGCGCAAGGGCTGTGCCTGGCGCCGCTGCCAAGAAACCCGGCTCTTCGAACATGGGGCCAAGGGTAAGCGCAAGGGCAAGGATAAGGGCGAAGGCAAGGGCAAGAGCTATGAAGAAGATGATGCTGAAGATGTCGAAACCTATCAAGCTTGGTGCCGCCGCTGCGAAGAAGACGAGGAAGCCGTGCCATTTTTCGGAGCTGGTGCCAAGGGCAAGTGCAACGGCAAAGACAAGGGCCAGAGTTATGAAGAGGATGACGAAACCTGCGAAGGCTGGTTCCGCCGCATCGAAGACGCCCCACTGTACGAACACGGGGCCAAGGGCAAGCGCAGGAGCAAAGGTACGAGCAAAGGCAAGGGCAAGGGCCATGCAAGAGAATGACGAAACCCGTGAAGCCTGGTGCCTCCACTATGAAGAACAAGAGGAAGGCTGGCTCTTGCACGTGTGTGCCACAATATTCAATGCACTGACGAAGACTCGAAACCGAGTCGTTGCCTATAAGACGATAGAAACATGCCGTAGAAGTGCGAATACAATCCAGATGACCGCTGGGGAGTGTGGCTAAGCCGGGCACTTAAGAGCACGTTTAATGGGGTTCCGTGATGTTCTGTGCATGATGCGCATGCCGCACGTTCCTTGCTAGGGTGTACTCAGCTCAATTCTCCTTGTCAGTTCGTTTCTGCCGCTGGACTTCTTCTCTGTTTGGACAGTTTTGAGTTACTCAGACCGACACAGCTGATGCAAAGCCACATGGTGCGGAAGGACAGTGACATGAGAATCGGGCCGTGCGGAGCACGCCAAACAACAAGTCCCTGAACCCGCAATCTGACACCCAGGGGACACCTTCGAGTAAGCCCCGAGCCCGACACCCTGCCATTTTACGTTTTGTGAGAGTCGAAACCCTGCTGTCTTTGCTGCATATCGTCTTCGACCCAGCAAACGTGAGGGCTTTCAAAACGACTTGCAGAAACCCTATACAAAATCAGTCATAAAGTACAGGAGTCTTGAAGCTGTCGTGGTGCTCTCGAGGCATCGAAAGTATGTGTGTAATGAACCGGCCATAGCCTTGTATTGTAGTGATTCCTGTACATGACGGAGACATCGGGTCAGTGTGTGCTCAACAGGTTCTTGTATCTGTACGTGGCATGTAGAAGTTGAGAACATGATAACCTGAACGGCAGGGCGTTTGTCAGTGCAGATAGGGCCGAGAGCTTCTGCAGCTCTTGGCTTTTAAAAGACGAGGGTTACACATGGGTTCTGCACTGGCTAGAATGACGAGGTCTGTTTGGTGTATATAGTTTTCAGTCCCCGTGAACTTCCAAATCCGATGCTTTTGCAGGCATTAAAAACTTGTCGAACCCTTGTACCCAGTCTTATAGCACCCGTATACCGGGTAGTAGCCTTATAACACTCATACAGAACTTATGTTATCTTCTGCGGGTTCGGCCGAAAGGTTGGAACTGGCGAGGGAAAGTCGATGATCGTTGCTGCTCGGGTCCCAGCTGTGGTCTTTGTTTGCTTGAGATCATCGTGTCTGTTTTGACACCAGATTGTGCGAAACTTTGGTTCCCTCTGGGTTCTGAGCTTCTAACCATCATGTGTGTGGTAACAACCTCTAGACTTTGGAAACGGAAGAAGACCGCACCTCTCTCTGCTGAGTTTGATGAGGCTTTGGCCATCTACGTGGTCGTAGCACTGCGCAAGAAGGTCCACGTGGTGCTGGGCTGAGTCGTGCCGCTGCCACTGCTGCTATTGCTGTGTGGAGCCTCTGCCCTCTGAAGTACACCGGGCTCATCACGCCAAACCCAAGCGTTGCGTGAGTCAGGTAGTTGATGATGAGACACTGCTCGAACGAGACTTCGCATGGACCTCAGAGCAGCCGCACCTGAGCGGGCTTCTAAAATGAGGACGGTGACTGGCTGTCTTGATACGTTGTTTCAGGGAAGTGTAATTGGATTATAGGTGTTTCTTCGACAGCAACCTAAAGATGCTGTCGACGTTCGGTTTAAACCGGGATAATACTGTAGTACACTACATGTAGGAAAAAGAAGAGGCTGCAAGAAGTAAGCAGAGGCTTCTCATCACAAGCAGAAATGGACATACTTGTAGTCGTGCATCGACCCCTAACCTGACTCTCGCCAGCTAAGTTTGCGAAACATGAAGATTTCGGTGCAGGTTCCCATGTAGGCGGCCCCTGCAACGAGTCACAGTGCATCAATAAGAGTCGAAACTGTCCTCCTGCATTTCAAGCAGGATAACCTCCAAAGCGTCGTCTGGCATGGCATCGTGGTGCAGTATCACCCAGAAGCGAGCGAGCCTTTCTTGAGTGCGGAGGCCTCTTTCCGTCGACTTTTCGATTCCTTCCAAGTGGAGGATGCTGGAAAGAGGCACAGAGGATTCAGGGACGAAGAAACCGTGTTAGTGTTGATGCCGAGTAGGTAGAGACCATTCTCAGCACTGCCCATTAATTTGATCTCCAAGTAGTATGCTATACCGCAAGTTAAGTGCCATAGACCTTGGTTTGTAGGGCATTGTTGTCAAACGAACCCGAGCTTCAAATTATTCGTCATGTTTGATTTACCACTGCACTCGTAATGCGTACTGGCGGTTTAAGTATTGCCACCGTGTATGATTCCCGGACTCTCCCTCATCCGATTCGTTTACGAGAATCCAACCCAACATACCCTAAACCTTCACGAGAAATTCTCCACGTTCTTTCGGCTTCGTACGCAGGCGGCCGTTGAAGTCTATGCTCTGCGTCTCCGAGGCGAGCCCCTCCGGGTGGGATCTGCGCACGTTTAGAATTTAGGATTTTTTTGGGAGCTTCGGAGCTTCTAAGCTTAAGGCTGGAGGCTTAGTTAGGTGTATGTGTGTGTGTGTGGGGGGCGGGGCGGGGGGGGGGGGGATTTTAACGGTGGACCTCCTCCACGCTTCATCGGACGTTTCAGTCAGGAGCCCTTGAGCCTTTAAGCTTACTCATCCATTCGGGAAGCCTAAGCTGAAACTCCGAGTCCTGGGGTGCCCGAGCCCTTCCGATGGATCCCAATGTTTTGGCATGGTAAGTGTCTAAGTAAGTATTAAACCAAGCTCACGACACAATCTCCACACCCTAAAACTCATCGGCTTCCTCAAATTTCTTCAAAACTTCGAAACCTACAGCGAGCCCTATGGTACGAATATGCAAATCCTAAGCTGGAAGCAACGTAACCGCCCTTACCTCGCCAAGTCTATAGAAATTCGGGATCAAACCCAATCTCCAGATTCCTCGAGATCTTGTATTGTAAAGCCGAAATCAAGGCCCAAGCTTAAACCATGGGGCGCCGAGGAGCGCCTGGCTTCCTCCAAGGGTGCTACTGGTCCGGGGCTTTTCCTATGCTGGTCGAAAGCTTGGGGTGTGGCCGAAATGGTGCACACTGGTGCGAGGGCCGCAATGCCCTTAAACTGATCAAGAAAGAGGGAGAGAGACAGAGAGAGAGAGAGCGGAGGAGAGATATGGCAAGGGTTGAAATGCTGTTTCTTCAGAGCTTGATTGGGTTTTGGGAGAAGGGGCCAAATTGGCAGAAACAGAGGGAGCGTATTAGATGCCGGAGCGACCGGAAGCGTCAGAGGAAACAGGGACAGAAGGGCTCTTGCCTATGATTCATACAGGTTTGGTTGGAGTCTCGTGAGCATTTGCTACTCTTTGGTTCAGAGCTCGCTCTTCTCAGAGTTTCAAGGGTTTCGAGCATCAGCTTGGAATATGTTGGAGAAGAACAGGCTCCGGTCTCGTCTTGGCAAGTGGTCATGCTGTCAATAAAGTTTGGTTACCATGCGCCGCATGTCTCAAATCTTCTTGTGGTACAGCAGCGTCTATCATCTCCTTGAGGCATCAACTTTGCATCTAAGTGATCAGGAGGCTTGAAGGCTGGGAGCTCACGGAGGGATAATTCACAATGTTGGAAGCCGTGGTGCCGAAACGCTTCCGGTCGGTACCAACTGTCCATTTGCCCGGAACTCTGGCACATTGCTCGGCTCCGCGGTAGAAGTAGTAGGGGGCCCTTTTGGTCCTAGAAAACATGCCGGCGCCTCAGTCGTCAGGCCGAAAAGGAGTGGAGCTCGGAGTTTGGGAGGGCTGCAGAAGCCCGAGATCCTGAAACTCGGAAGGCTCTTAGGTTGAGAGAAGGTCTGGGTAGACTTCAGCATGTCGGGGAAGTGGGGATCCTGGCTGGATTCCGAGTGAAGGCTCGGCAAGCTAGGAGCTGCTTCTAGCATACATGAGTCTCGACACTCCACATTCCGAGCTCCCATCTCTTGTGAGACCAGGCCGCCGAAATTAATGCGGCGAGCGGACACCGTCTATGCCCTGGACGGTGTCGAGGACGCTTCTGATTCGCGGTGCTTGTGGCACCTGGCAGTTTGTTACGGCATACGGCCATCGAGGGGATGTTTGACTTCTGGTCTGCATGCAGCGCATAAGCGCTCACCCTCCTTTCGGGGACCAACAGGAGGGACATGGAGGGACCCTCAACCCTGAACTTGACCCAAATCCTAGTCAGAAATCCTGAATCCCAAGCCCGAAGCCCCTCCAAAATCGAGGGAGTAAGGCAAAAGAAGCACTAACTCTCTCGACCAATCTACCCTGCAATGCCGGGCTCGACCTAGCGAAGTAGGAAACAAACATACCCTCGATCCCAGGCCCTTCTCCCCTTAAGCCCGAACTTTCAGGAGCAGGAGGAGAGCTCCAGCTCGGAAGAGGAAGCGCCAAGGCCGCTTGCCACGCTCCCAAGGTTTTGGTTTAACAGGTTGCAACTACAGGGGTTTCGGATTCGTTTTGAAAGTCCGGATCTAAGGCTGCTGCAGCAGGTCTAATCGGATTAGTTCTGGGCTTCGGGGTGGAGAGTCTGGGACTTAAGGACTGGCATCAGAATTCAGTATCATGCTCAAGTTGTTTGTTGGTGGGATTTGGAGGCTATCTATTTACGTACCAGAAGGGATGTTCGAATCTTGCATGCGGGGCTCAGAAGCTGGGTTACTCCGATCCGCTGGGCCCTGATCATTGCCTCGGGTGGAATACGGATCTCACAGCTACTGTTGCAAAGGGTTTCTTGCGGTGCTTTGCCGGGGTGCGGAATCGCCCGCAGGCGCGAGGTGCGAGAGTCCATCGTCGACCGAGCCGTGCGCAAGGCCGGCTCATGACGTCGCAATGGTTTCGTGTGTCGAGCTGCATGGGGATCCGAAAAAACTTAAACGACCCTGAACCCCAACAGCCCTCAGTCATATAGGTGCGTGTCAAGAAAATCCTTCAAACCCCACCTTAACCACCCCGGCCTACCGTGCGGCCTTGCCCGAAGTAGGAGGTAGAAGGGACCGCAAGCAGAGCCAACAGCTCCCAAGTCCCACGCAAGGCAGCTCTCAAAGGAAAGCTTGAGCCGGAGCTCTGGACCAAGACCTTCTGGTTTAGCCCGCACCCCGGAGATGGGTTTGTGGGTTAGGAGGATTAGTCTGGGTTGAGAATAGAAGTTGCAGTTTGTGAGGTTCAGAGCTTCTGAGGCTCGAGGCGAAACATTCAGGGTTTGGTCTAGGGGATTTTGAGAGAGTTCGCCGCTGTAGGGTTCAGGGTTTGCGTGCATTGTTGGTCCAAATCGAAATCTTTGGTTTGGCGTTGCTTTGAGGGTGTCAGATACAGGTCATACATTCTGGCGATTGCACCAGTCCTGATTCAAAAAGATTCGCCAGGATTCTAAATATTTGGGGTCCCAGTGAATTGCGACAGTTGCGAGCTCCTTTTTGGGTGGGCTGTTGTTGAACTCCGCGACTCAAAAATTCGAGCTCGGTTACTGCACGTAGGGGTGGGGGAAGCAAGGGTCCGGATCACACCGCGTTTGCCATCTAGTTTGGGGTTGAGGCTCGGGAAGATGTCTGCTAAGTGCAACGCAGCCTGAGGATTGTACCTGGCGGTCATCGGCATCGTAAATGTGCAGGCGGGCGATGGGGCAAGTACGGAGGACTGAAGCCCTGACTAGTCAGCTTTCCGGACGTATCTAGGATTTAGGCTTGTCTGTTCGTGGCAGTCAGTGGCAGTTCTGGCAACAGAATCAGTACCCCATTACATGTCAAGACATCCCCATCCCCTGCTCCTGAACCTGCACAATGTAATTTTTATCTGAAGAACACACTCATCAGAACACAGAGCAACGTTCCGACCAGCTTAATAGAGCTGAGCAGAGTGGCCAGGTGATGGCCCTGGAAACCGATTTCGGCTGCCAGAGCCCTAGGGGTAATAAGAGTCCAGCTTACTATTTCGGTGTTTAGGGACGCGGTGAGTGTAATGTTTGAAGCATCGGGCTGTCAGGGCCGTGGAACAAAGAGACAAAGGCATATGTGCTGAAAGCTGAAAACCACGGTCTCGTGGTTCCCGTTCACTGCGTGGGATGTCGTGCATGTGAGCCGTCAGCATGTCGCTTCCAGTTGACCCCACGTGCACCCAGGCCATACAAATCACTGCCCAGAGCCGTTGATCGGGATATGGACGGCAGCGGTGGCATGTTGTACATAAGTCGTAAAGGGAGAGAGGCAGGCAGGGAAACGGAGATAGATAATAGTTGACCGACGCATCACTGGACATCCAAGCATACAGTAGCCGCGAAACTTGAGTCTATAGCAATGCAGCGGCCCAACCTCCATAGCTTATCTGCAGTCTGAAAACGAACTAAGGCCTGTAAGCTGGATCCGAAGCTTCGATGAAGGATAAAATCTCAGTCAGTAGCGGGGCTGAGGGTTTCATATTTCAGTGGTTCCCCCTTTAGGATTCTGCAGTTGTCACGCTATCTGTTTGTTTCTTTGTCCCTCCTGACATGCAAGAGAGACCCAGGCTCATCAAGGGTTCTGCTGCTGAGGGGTGGCGGTGGTGGAAGGAAACCTTGCGTATGCCAATGCTGCCCTGCGCGCATGTGGTTGGTACCTGGCAGACTGTTTCCCTATTATAAGTCAACTTATGAGCCCTAAGCCTTAAACCGTTCGGTGCTGAGTCTTGGAGCCAGGTGATGGAGCAGATCTTGACCGCGACTTGCGGCAATCAGAGTTTAAGGTGCGAAGTTTGTGGTAGAAGGTTACTCTAGGGGCCTTAACAAGTACGGAGGGTTCCTTATTCTAGGTTTCTAAGTATAGTATAATGTACCCCAAGACTATTCTAATGATTAAGGCCCCTACATTACGCCTTTGCTTGACATTTTCGGGCCGGATCCGGCCTCGCTTGCCTTCTGTCGGACCGCGGGCATGAGGTTGCAGCAGTGTTGGCTCGAACATTCAGTGATTTCGGGGGCATTTCAGTATCAATTCGGAATTAGCGGATCCTGAACCGTAGCTTCCCATGCAGGACGGACAGAAAGAGAGCTCCAATATATGGCTTCGAACCGAGAGTGCACTTTCTCATCCGTATACAACGTGAAAGAAGCTATCCACGTAGAGGGAGGCCGGGACGATACAGCTCGATTCCTCAGAGATCCTAAGTCACACTGATTATCTTCAGCGCCTAGAACTCCGCACTCGCCCCCTCCATGCCCACACACCCAGCTTCGGCAGCGACTCAGCGAGCCCCCAAGCCACTTCGCCGCTGAGGGCTTTTTCGTCTTGGACGTAGCTGCCAGGATATGGGAGGTAGGACACTGCGATGTCTCACGGTCGAGGGAAAGGGAGTGCAGTCATGTTCAGTCCAGGGGATGTGTAGGGACGGCCGCTGTTTGTTTGGGGGGTTGTTCTAGGTGGGCACGTGGGTTCTGAGCTTAGGAGGTTTTGCAGTTCTGCTGTTCGTGCCCGTGTTCTTCCTAATCTGAGCCACAGGTTGATGGCAGGCAAATAAAGATGATTGTCGTAGCATCTGTTGTTTCTAGCTTATGGCTTTGGGGATTCACTCGTGTGATTGATTCTTCGGGTGATGTTGCAGGGCTCAGCTCTTACATGATCGAAGTTACAGGTGACTGAAAGACGAGGTGGTAGTCACAATTTTCGGGACACCGGAAGTGCGGACGATGTGATTGAGCTGCATCAGCGTTAAGTCTTCGAACCGCTTCGGCTTTGGACGGAGGTTTTTGTTGAGTAGACGGACCACGAAACGGCGTCCGCGATAGACCTCAAACCCGGGCCCGTCCATCGAGGCAATGGTCGGCTTCCTAACCTTTGGGCCTGTTATTCGGGCGTCTGGTCAGGCCAAGCCCCGGCGCTTCTTCAAAGGCGACGAGACGAAGGCCCTTGCCTTCTCTTCTTCAGGTTGTCAAGATGACAGGAGGGTAGTGCTTGTTTGGTTTAGTTTAGGATTTCGGCTTGAGGCTTTTCGATTGTACGGGTTTTCACCGATGGTTCGTGTTGACTTTGGCTGCTCCATGGTGCGACTTTGGACTCGTCGGCGTCATCGTCGTCAGAGTAAGAGTTACAGTAATGGCAGTCGTCGAGTCAGCAGCAGCAGCAGGAGGAGGAGTAAAGCCGTAGTAGTAGTACTCGTCGTGGTAGTAGCAGCAGGAGTAGGAGTAGGAGTAGGAGGAGGAGTAGGCGACAGTAGGTGGTAGTCGTATTGGTAAACGCGACACCGGTGGCGGTAGCAGTCGCAGTGGCAGTAGCAGTAGCAGTCGTCGTCGTGGTAGTGGTAGAAGTGAGCAACGTGTGTCGGCTCATTACGTGTGGGTTTCATGCTCAGGACCAGCCCAGACCCACACTCGCCTTTCTGGGCCCTTCTTCGAGTTCTTGGCCAGGAAAAGTACAAGTTGGATGTGGTGAACTTCTTTGATTTCGCCCAAGCCCCAGGTAGCTACTTCTACAGCCCACGGCTGGCACTTGTGTGGCAGACTGCAACGTCCCAAAGAGTAGGATCCTTATTCAGCACCATATAGATTCTACTTGTCTCCCGCTTTCTAAGGTCATCGTGGTGTTAAGGGCCTTCGACCTCTGGTTACTCACGCCCCTGGGCCGGGCAGAGTCCGGGCTGAAGTTCCCCAGCGTCTTCAGGACGCGTCTCGTATCTCCTTAGGGTGTCAAGAAGGGGCCTGTGTTCCGTCTAGGTTCTGTTGCGTTACCTTTTGACACCGCCACCAACAAAGAGACAGTCTGGAACGGCCATGGTCGGCACATGTGCAGGTCTCGTAAAAACATTTGGTGGCTCTCACGACACACAGGAGCATCATGTAGAAAAACTGGGGTTCAACTGGGATAGAAGCTGATTGGGGCTTACGCTTGTTTGTGGGAACCGTGAACATTCCGTAATTGAAGACTGCAAGACTTGAGGTGGAGTTCCGTCATCGGACTAAGAGTCACAGGTTTGTGTTCGGGCGGTAAGGAATTTGGACTTTCCTGTGATGCAGCTTTCGGGCCGTTTTTGTGGCTGGATGTAGGTTTTACTAACCCCAAAGCTTTGAACGCTGCGCCCTAGCGTGCACACTAGAGGGCCTGGTCGGGCATCTCGGGTTGAGCTCAACGCCCTCAACCCAAAGCTTGCCATGCATACAGAAGCCGTGTCTCCCCTGGAGGATTATGCACATAAGTACGTTCGTCCACGAGATTCAGTTGTGGAAGGGCTTCCGTGAGTCCCGGCAACTGCATTGGATTCAGTTTGCGGGCTTTCAAGTTTAGCTTCAGTAGGTTGCTCATGAGAAACGACATAGAGGGCTCAAGGTAAAGGACTTGGGCTCGTGCCAGAGAAGGTTTAACTGATGTTGAAGAGGTGGGTTCTCGAAGCGACACGCGGGCTGCAATTTCTGTTTCCGGGCGTGAGTAACCCGGGCCGCGACATGAGTTTTCCAGACCCGAGGCGCTCATTGTGGACAGTGTTGAAGAGGTGAATCGGTAAGTGGCACACAATTAAACACAGAATGCCTTTTGCTTAGAATCCTTTGTGCATGAAACGGAAGGGAACACGTGCTGTAATTGCGTGACGATGATGGTGCTGATATAATGTCTTCGTTTGGTGGCGAAGATGATGTTTGGTGTTCATACTGATGAGCGACTTGCTGACGGTGGCGATGGAGATGTAGCGGAATTCTTGGTATAATGATTGCAGGTAGACGGAAATGATTGTGCTGGTGGTGATGATGATGGGCGTGACAGGGTTGGTCATGCTGGTGGCAGCGTCGATGGTTGTGGTGATGGGATGCTTGTAGTTTGGCAACTGTGGCTCGGGAAGAGACCATGAGCAAAATCGGCTGATGACGGTCAATGGTGTCGATGTAAACTGATGATGATGCTGATGACGACGAAACTGATGATGATGATGTTGATGATGATGATGATGATGAGGATGATATGCATTGACGGATTTTGCGCGACGACAGCGATGATGATAATCACAGTCGTGCTGGCTGTGTAAGTCTAGACCGCGGTTAAGGGGGGTACAGTGTTCGGTGGTGTCGTTCAGACTCGGTTTGAGAAGTGTGGCAACATCGTCGGTGTTTACTTTCTCTTTAGTTGGCGCTCGCACTGCATTACTTGTAACACTATGTTCGAACGTTCCACGACACGAAGGATGGATGTCTGCAGCCTATTCGCGGTACGTCTCGAAACATGGGAGCGCCTGCACACAATGCCTGCCTCTCTGAGCAAAGCATTATCAACCCCTGAATCGCTTTGGTTACTTGGAGCTGCTAGGTGGCAAAATTCCGGGTACTGATCGCTCACATCACTCTCAGGCTATGGATCGTCATCTCCTTGCTGCGAGAGACGTTGCTGACGCTGTTGTGGCCTGCTGGACATTTAGTTCGCGGAAGCGATCGTCAAAAGTGGAACCAAGCTCCACCATTAACAAGCAGTCTTACGCAAGAGATTAGCTTCGAGGATTGCGCAGGGGCTCTGGGCCGCCATACGATCACATGTTGGCGAGAACTCTAGATCCGTAATGGTTGTTGCTCGTCGTGTTTCAGCATACTTTCCGCAGTGAATTATCACCGAAGCTTTGAAAGGGCATCAAGGCACAGGCTTGTTCCATGAGCCTGAGGGCTGCAAACCCTTCAACCCTGAAGCCGGTCGCGATCCTGTGAGCCCTTCCCGGCTCCCGCTTGAGCTTGAAGAGCTGGACAGCCTGGACCCTAAACCCTAAGCAGAAAGCAACCACAGACCAGACTTGAACTTACTAAGAGTAGACTCCGACTCCGTAGACCCTATCCAGTTGGTGCGGATTCCTCATCGTTGGCACCACCTGGGTCATCTCCGTGCTGATTACCATCTCGGTTCTGACCGATCCCAAGCTGGACCCCCACTGGGTTTGGCGCTTTGGGGCTTCTGGTATAGGACTCGAGGATGAGGGCTCTACTGAGCGGCGTCATGTGGCTGGGTTCTTGGGATGACTTGGCGCATCATCCATGTGCCACCCAGATGGAAGGAAAAAGTTGCAATACTCGCGATCTAGTTCAGCCCTCTTAGAAAAGACCGGGGCAACTGGCACACTTGGTTGTTAGTCGCGGTGTCTCTCTGTGTGTGTGTGTGTGCGTGCGTGTGGGTTTGTGTGTCCTTCTCCGCATCACCTAAATCCCACAATTCAGCCAGACACCGTCCCCTGGAAAGGACTTCGACCTTAGCCGAACCGTCTGGACCAAAGAGGACTACTGGGGCTCTGTAGGCCGGCTGGGCTATGGTATTGCATCGTCTTTGTTAGGGCTTTTGCCCTCAGCTTTATCGGATGGATTCGGTCTTAGAGTGTAGGGTGCCTTTTTCGTGATCTTGCTGATTTTCGGTGGTTTGCTACCGTGGCAAACCTGCAGCAATGTGTCGATACGGATGCACAATGTGACAATGTCCAAGTCTCGCATCGCATCCCTGAAGATCGGAATTCGGACACCGTCAGGTTGTTGGGGTGTGATGGTTCAGGATTTACGGAGTGCAGGACTTTGCATCCATCCCTGTCGGCGTTGAATTCCAAGAGTTGAACCAGAGATATCTAGGACCTAGGACCCGATGATTTTGCAGTTCTCTGTGTGTAAGCTGACACTACAAGAGCACAAGCCACCTGCAAAGGCTCTTCCCACTATCAAAGCTCGTGAAAGCCACCACCACATAAAGCGCCTGTGGACCCCCAATAGTAGTATTAATAGTAATACTAATAGTAATGGTAGCTGGGCCCTGTTGACAGGTAGAACAGCTCCATGGCTGCAGTTCATTCGGAGATGCTTGTGAGGGCCCAATTTCGGCTTAGTTTCTCGCTTCAGCATAAACAGACCCAACAAACAAAACCACCAACCTACAAGACTTATACAGACTGCACAGGTTCACAATGTAAATACTTTAGGCATTTTAGGGTCTGCTTCCTTCGTTAACAGGCACCTCTTCTGTAAAAGCCACGTGCAAGCCTTGACTCACCCCACCACCCCACCTTAAAACATCCCTTCGCCTGGCTTCTCGAAGCCTTAAGTAAGCAACCCTTAACCCGGGCACTGCATGCCTTAAAGCCACCCTTGACTTAGTTCTTAAAGCAACCCCTAGCCCGGCGCCATGGACACACTTAGAGTTTCGCGCTATATGTATGATGAGAGACTCGAGGGAAACGCTTGTTTCCCAGCCTGTGACGTGGCTTGCAAAATGCAGGAACTGGGAGCTGCAACGTTCTTGAAGGAACAGCAAACAGGCCGCCATCAGTCCTCGACACAAGGGCTGACGGAAGCCAATGCTGCGAATACCAACAATTTTCAAGATGGGCAGGATTGCATTTCTACGTGCTGCCTCCGCCTCCACCTGGCACATTCGGTAGGTAAGTTTCTGTGGTAATTGTGGCCCTGCCTCGGAACTCAACAGTTGGGGCACCGATTACTGTACACTATGAATAGTAATACTGATACTAATAGTAATACTAAACGTAATACTAATAGTAAAAGTAATATTAATAGTACAGTAATAGTAATAGTAATACAATGCAGCAGAGTTGAGGTCATCACGATGTTCCAAGTTCTCCTGCGCGACAAATGGGCCGACTCCATCGTATGGCCGATGGTTCAGAATGACCGTGGGTCGGGACTTTTCGGTGCGGCTATCCTTCTAGCGGCGGAGTAGCGAGATTTTGGTTGTCAGGTTTGGGATTTCTCGGTTCCAATCCGCTCACCGTGTCAGAATCAGGTCGCCCTGTGGGCTCCAATTGTGAGAACCTGTGAAAGTTCCGTGGGGTGCAAGACGGGTTTGCAACGATGGGTAGCAAAAGGGCAGGGAAGGCCTGGCACTTCGTAAAAGTCGGCTTGCGTTCAGTGTTGGATATCTACGGTTTTCTTCGTGCTCGAGATGACATGTTGGTTGCATCCTGTGGCCCCTGCGAGGATCCGATAGTTGTCCGGCACCCAGACCTGCAGCATGCAGCTGGACCATAGGTTTTTGCCATGTGTTCGCGGTACTGCTCGCTGTTCAGCGCACTTGAGTTTCGCGGCTCTCCCGGCATACATGTACAGATGTCATGCTTGCACCCGGCTCTTGCAGAGTCGCCAACCCTGCTGCGTCCTGAAAACCTAGATGAAAAGGTACAGTAGCGGACAGTCTTTTTCTTGAAGCATATGTGTTTCGAGATAATGAATCGAAGAACAGGCCCTTTGCAAAGGGTTGCCAAACTGTCTTGTGCTGTCTCATGCTTTCTTCCATTATGTCTGGCTGGCCATAGTAATACAAACCTTGCACCGGAGATGCTGTACCCCGAATTACAAGACTCATCAGGAAAAACGCGAAGCCTTATTGGGATGATGGCCACAGCAGGATTTCATGCGGAACCCTCCAAACCCTCTGAACTACGAGCCACGCAGATGCTGATCTTCGCGGTCTTCTACTGCGTTGTGGTTCTGGCACTTATGACTCTTGGCCGCCAGAGAGCATTTCCATATGGGAGGCCACTATTACTGCCTCGGGATTGGTTCGTCTGCAGACCCTCACTAACGATGCGAGCACCGCGGGCCCAGCATGGAATCACCAAGACAAAAGGAGGAGAAGCACAAGCAGCAGCAACATGAATCTCGTCTCTTCAGGGTCCGGTGAACAACTGCGTAGTTTGACTGCAGATTTCCAGAGAGCGACTACAAGGCTTCTTGGCATGTGTCAACCTTTTCTTTTAAAGCTTCCCATTCCGAGCTGCGGTGGGAAAGCGAGAGTTTCTCCATATGTTGACTAGCGATACTCTTGGAGAATGGAGAAGAGACTGGACAAAGCGTCAGGGCGAATCCCAGACGCAAGGTGACCAAGCTATTTCTGCATTGGCCTGTCAAGCCTTTTGAGTGCATGTACCAGGAACAACGTCACCGGTGTGGTCGTTGTTGGCGCCTCAAGTTTGCTTGCACCTGCTGTATGAGACTGTGTGCATCATGCATAGTGGCTTATTAAGCAGACGCAAAGCCTAGTAGATTTGGCACCATGTCCATGGCACAGGTGGGGCCTTGTTTTCCAATTGCTGTAGGGTTTTTGTTCGCAGCATGAAGCTGAGGAATGCGCCATGGAGGCATCAACCCTTTGCGGTGAGCTCTATCAGAAAGAGCAGGAGCGTGGCCGATCCACCAGTGGGATGTGGTGGCTGTGCCAAGTCGCTTCCGTCGTGCGAACTGAGTGCTTCTGGAACGTGCTGTTCGTTGTTAGTTTTCTGCTATATTTCAGTGTATGCCAAAGTTGTCGCTTGAGCGCCGCCGTTTGCAGGGGCCTAGCTTGTATAGTGGGGTGTTTTGCTCAGTTGCCATGCACGGCCGACGGCGCTCGTGGACATGTTTGGTGGCACTGGCCCTTTGTGCTTTGGGAGTGGGTCGTTCTTTCGCCGGTGGCAGCCTGCGGTTGCGGACAGCAATGGCAAGGACCTGCTTGGAGCAGGGGCCATCTCAGGCTAGTCGCGACGAGCTCGGGGACCGGAAATTGGCTTTCGGAAAGCACAAAGGAAAAAGCTTTCGTGAAGTCTCCCAAAACTACCATTATGTTCGCTGGTGCAAGCAAAAACTCTCCAGGGAAGATCCAATTTACAGAGACTTTCTGGACTATGTCGCGCACAAGGACTCCGTTTCTGTCCGATCGTCTTCGAAAGCACAGCCCCCAAGTGTGGAAGCTCCTCGTTCTCGTGGCAGGGCCCCGTGCCTGCAAGTTAAGTGCCCTCGAACTCGGGCCCTAGGATGGGTTCTCCCGGATTATAAGCGAGTCGGTGCTTGAGGCTTTCCGAGTGTCAACCTGACACTGTGGGAATATACGGAGGAAAACCGGGACAATAGCGACACGGGCTGCCTTCCACTGACGGTAAGCTGATTGATTTTGAGACGAATCTCTTTAACGGCGAATTGCAATCCCACCGGCTGTTTTTGATGCCCGATGGACACTCATGAGGTCAAAGCGCAAATTCCACAGTTCGTGTCCCAAACTCACCGCGTCTTTCACTGCACCTGACATAGGCTCAGAGGTCGGAGACGGTTTTTTGTGCTTTTGGGTAGAATTCCTAGGCCTTGCTCCAAGCCCAGGTTACACCCCCGACGAGGACCACCATGCTGGGCGCGTGCGGCCAGGACGGCTGTTTTGAGTCTCAGCGCATTGCCTCTTGAGGACTGGCCCACAGAAGCTCGGGCTCCGGAGCACGAAAGCTCCTGGTACCCCTGCCCCTTGTCTGCTCATCTTGCACGTAATGCAAGTTTGTATACAGCGTAAGTGCAGCTTCCATTCACTATTGCAGGACACGAAGACCTTTGACCACCCACGCTCTATGGGGCTCAGATTCCGAACAACGTGAAGAGACCAAACACGAACGACGTGTTGAAAAGAGGAGCACATTGGTCTTGTCCTGAAGCTTTTCCCAAACCGAAAGTCTGACTTTAAGCACGAATTCCTACGTAATAGTCGCTTGTGGTTCTGTACTTCAATCTAACTGTTCTCTATTCCAAAACCCATCCGACGGGTCTTCGTATCTCGACAGATGCTGAGGTGACGTCGGGGAGACAGTCAGCGAGGCTTCGGAATCCCATATTCTCCTCCTCTCTCTCTCTCTCTCTCTCTCTCTCTCTCTCTCTCTCTCTCTCTCTCTCTCTCTATCTATCTTGTATACACTGCTGATGAGCGCCGCACGTGGATGCGGTCAAGCCCTTTCGAGGATGCGCTGATGGGCTTTCGGAGCTGTTTTACAGAATCGGGACTCGAAAAGCATTTTATGTTTCTTCAAGCTTGGCTGTCCCCTTCTTGCAAGCTCTGAAGACGTCAACAATATGATGCTACTAGTGGCTAGTGGCGGTCATCATGTCATCCTCGGCAACCAACCTACCCTTAACCCCCATGGCCCCTTCCTACGCCCCTGAACCCCGCAACTCCTACTGCTCCCTAGGCCCGAAGCGCTTGTGCAACGGAGAAAGGCCCACCACACTTTAAAAGACAAAAACGCTCGGGCCTGGGCCCTATCCTGCAGCAGGCCAGGGCCTTCCAGGCCCTCCAGGCCCTCCCGCCCGGCAGCCAAGAAGATACCTCAGGCGCCCCTGCAGACCAAAGGCGCCTCAGCGGTTCTTTCATCATTTTCATGTTCGCTTCGTTTTCTGATTCTGACTGTTTGCGTGTGCGATCTTCCCTTGCGTGAAAACGCATACTCCGTCAGGTCATGGGTTTTGGGCTGCAGGGTTGTTTTGGCAGTTGTCCGACACGCCGAGCTGTTTTGCAAGCGCTTTGCAGGCTTCGAGCGGGACTATGCCGGTTTCGGTTTAGAGTGGAGAAACATTGAGCTGCAATGTGGAACGCTGATTTGAGCGAGCCCCCTTCAACCAATTGAAAGCCTACTCAATAATGCGGCGCCGGTGCCGCCTTCGTAAGAAGATGGTCTTTGCAATGGTGCTTCGAATCATGTCATTAATAGTAATATATAGTAATGTTATGTGAAGTATAATCGTATGAGAAGTATCGGGTGTTGGTATGCATATCAGAAAGTAGCTTCAGGTCAGCAAAGGCTTGTATGATGGGTCGGTAGCCCCGCTTCCCAAAAACTTGGCCGGAGAAACTTTCCATTATTGGGTGCCCCCCACAGCAAGCATTCACCATGCAAGGGGGTCGGATAAGCTTTCCAGTATTGGTGCCCCCACTCATTAGGGGTTTCAGGCTACGGCGGCAATCCGGTATCCTGCACTTGTACTATCTTCGTTAACTAGCTGGTGCTTTAACGCTTCTGTTCGGGGGTCTTGGCCGGCTCTCGCATGCTTCACGGCCACAGCTTCAAGCTATCACGACTGGTAGCTGGAACAAAGCGGATGAGTTGCAGTTCCATCTCGTGGATGCCTAGCCCAGTCGTGTGCCTCACCTATTGAAGGAGACCGGGAATATTGCTTGTTGAACAGGTCGCCTCAGAAATCACGGTAGGTGGATCAAGCTTTTGTAAACCATCGAGCTTGCAAGTAAGTGCTTCTTCGCCTTACCAACCCGTGGACTTCAAGCTTTCCTCCTTGTAAGGACCAAACTCAGATATCTTCGGGTTACCGAGAGGCCTCCTCGAAGGCTACCAGTGCCTCGTCTCTTTTACAAAACCGAACGGTTTTCGAGCTGCTGGACTTCAGGGCTCCGGAGGCAGAGGTTGATTTTCGATGCTGGCATTGAACCATTCGAACATCTTGAACCCAATGCCCTGCTGGGACTCTTCGCTAAGTTCACGACGCCGCCACACTGCAGGGAACACGCAAACAAAGTTTATCCTGAGCTCAAGCAAGCTTGAGCTCTGGGCGAACCCTCGTGCATGCTCGTTCAAGGCCGTGGCGAACGAAATGCAGACGGCTTGTAGCATTCCTGAGCCCTGAAACGAGTCATCGTGAAGATGACACACAGATCACGCCCTACCTGGCCAGCCTGGTCTCTGAGGTCTTCATCCTACCCCTTAGATCCTCGTTATCCTGAAATATGACCCTCACAGTGATCTGAAAACTATCTGCTCCCAGGGTCCTCTGAGTCACGAGTGTTGCTTTACAGAGTATAGGATCCTGGGGGGGACATATCTACAAGGACACAGTCACTTTAGATGTTGGCAGGCTTGTTGTTGGTTGTGCTTTGACTTCCCCTTGGTTAAGTCTCACGCATCAAGCTCCGAACCACATGCCTCGCCTGGATTCTCCGAGTGTGAGCGCCGAAACCCTGCAATTGAAAACCGGTTGCAAAGCCGAATAGGCTTCTTAGCCGGATTTTAGACTCGTTAAACCCTTCGCTTTTGTCGAGGTTGGAATTGGTTTCTCAACCAGTTGGATGGGCACAGGTTGAGCTTGACGTGGAACCAGTTTTTCGCAACTGGCAAAGCAAAAACTCCGTACTACCCGAGGGCCCGGAGTCCTTAAGGCCCTAAGCGAACCCCGAGGCTTTGGTCATGCAGGGGCAAGGCCGAACCACCTGCCGGAGACAAGACACCCTGGGCCTTCAGCTACAACGACGGAGCCTCCGACATCCCTTAATTCATAGGGCTTTGGATGGCATATGTTCGGTGTCGTCGAAAGACAGGGAAGTTGGAATTGAGGGGCGTTGCCCAGCTTTATATGCGATGCCGAGCTTTCCGTGTTTTGGCTTCGCGACTTGAGCTCAGGGTTCGAGGCCGCTTGCGGGCATTGTAAGCAGAAGGGCGAAGCGGAAGGCACGGTTTATGCATGTCTTCCTGCTTGGATCTAGCATGTAGCAGCTTTGTTTTGCAACTGGTCAATTTCCATGCTGTTGAAAGAAGCGTTCAGTGCTGCTTGACTGGTCTGCATGCTGCATCAACTATGTCTCCTGGGTCTCTTTTCCTTAGGTTATTAGGCAAGTATAGCCTCATCTGCAGTCTGCCACAACAGAGCTAGGATGGACTTACGTTGGACGAGTACGGCTTGGACGGAAACTCGTGATGAACCTGAAGGTCTGACTGGGGATGCAAGTTTCATGCAGGAGTCGTTGCTCATGTACGACTCAACAAGAGGAATAGTTGTTTGCACGCAGACAGGCCCCAATGCGATTTGTTCATGGTGTCACTCAAGTATGTTGAAGCCCGAAACCCAGGTCCAAGACGGAAAAACACAACATGCCTGAAACCTCGTCAGTGCATCTTCCGATGGCGACAGTACAAAGCCACCCCTGCGCAAACTCGCCGACACGCGCGCATCGTTTGTGATATGGCCAAAACCTGTGATGCAGTATAACATAACATAATTGACATAACATCATGTCATGTCTTTATATCATACGTTCCGAAGCCCGGGTGTCCCTTGTTCAGCTTCCCGCGGGGTTACAGGACCCCTCAGCTTCCCGGCGGGGTGACGACTGTGAGACGATTGATGAATCCGACCTCACCGAGGAAGTGTCCCGGTTTCATTGAGGAATATGACAGGAAGGTCTGCAAGATTTTGTGTTTTGAGAGGGTTAGTTGTTGAGCATTTGGATTTCTCAAGCTAGGGGTTTGGGGCGACGTGCCGCCGTTCAGATGCAAAGAGGGCCGCTGCTCCAGTCCTGGCGATTCTGAGCCCAATGGAGTCCCTCAGCCCCAAAACCGAAGCTGTGACATCCCCGCTGCGCCACCGACAGTTCAAGCGCGCAGATGTACTGAGTAATTATACTGCATGTGTATGTAGCATACATACACACATGTGTGTGTGTGTGTGTTTTGATTTGTGTCCTTGTTGTTTTGTTCGTTCACTCTTAGTGCTCCTGTTGTTTGCTTTTTAACAACTACTGTTTAGATACCACGTCGATATCAAGCCCGGAATTGTGCCCGAAGGGCTTACAAGAAGCAGAGTCTGTGACCACAACCCTAAACTCCCAGCCCGTCACGGTGGCTGCCGAGGAGTATGCGAAGTTTCTTTGCGCACTGTTGGAGATGGAGCCGTCAGTTGGGTTTACGGCTCAATTCGCGACACATCGATAGATGTAGCAGGCTGCGCCTGGAGTTTGGGTGTGAAGTGCAGCAGCTGCGATTTCTGAAAGGGGCCTCGGGTCTAAGCGTGGGTCCCAAACCCAAGCAGTGTTGCCTTGCCTGCTGCGTGCGAGTGTGAGCGTCGAAACCCAAGCAGCTACAAGAATTATCTCTGAGATCTGACTCGTTTGCACTCGGATTTTTCAGGCTTTCGGATGGTGGAGTTGTGTTTTGCTTGGGTATGATCTTCCAGTCCTGGAATTGTGTCTTCGGACTCTGAACCTGTTAGGCTCCAAGCTGGCAATCGACAGAATTCGAGTTCCACGTCCTCAAGACTGGTTTTGGGGTTCAGACTTTATATGCGGTTTGTGCCGAAAGTTTGATGGAGAGAAGAAAGTCGTAGTAGTTTAGTGAGTACACTTCACACTTTTCCGGTAAGACAGCCCGTATAGGACTGAAAGACTACATTTGTGGGGCGCTCAGCAGCTAAGTGGCACAAGGCAATGCAGCCATTCAAAAGTATAGTTAGCATGTTGGCAATTGTGGGACTGCCCTGAACGGCCTTAATTGCAGTGCTTAGGCCCCATTGAGTCGTCAAATTCTTGACACATCTTGCTTGTCGTCGTGTAGTACTTGTACCACGCGCTATGCTTGTTTTGAGCTCGTGTTTCCATGAAGGAGGGGAGAAACGACATGCCCATCGCCCGCAAGGCCGGCCAGTCGGTTGAACGACAGATTGCAACGCAGGACACGGACGCCATTGAACCAGAAGTTTGGAGTTTGTGACCAGCTTGTACATTGTACATTGGACCATACCAAAGAGCATGATGGGCCACAAAAGCTTCACGGACCCTCAAAGCCGGAATTGGTCGGCCCCGATAAGCGTGATCCTTCTGTCTCTGCTAGTGGGAGTTTCAGAAAGTTATCGGGCTTGCTACTGCAGACCGTCGACATTAAATTCTGATCTTTTACTACAAGGAACCGGCTTGCAAACAAAGACTCCCAATTCTGAGAAGCCCACGCATTTTCTGCAACGTCTGGCGCTACTATAGATAATGCCTGTGAATTGGTGGTTAAACCGATTCCAAACCAGAGGTTTATTCTCGCTCGGTCTTTGTGTTCTGGTGGTTTGAACCATCATCTGCACCAGCTTGTAACAAGAGCATTAAAACCACTCCGTGAAACAGCTCTCCGAGAGATGCTACTGACCCCAGCCTCTAAATCCAGAAGCTGTAGAACGCGACACAGCCTTGGATTTCTGCCAGAATACTGCCCTCAAGTATCCAGGAAGAGCCATCTGAGTAAAGTAGAATTTGAGTAAGCAAGTTTGCTTGTGTTCGAGCAACATAGTGTCAGCGGAGCACAACGACGGAGTGGCCCTCTCTGTTTTGGGGTTCATAGCGGTCTGGGCTGCGGAGAGATTTCCTCTGCTGTACACCGCGACCTCCACGGGGCTCATGGTTGACTTCTGATGTTACACTGAGTCTTAAGCGTTCTGCAGGCAGCAAGAGTCCTCTCTGCGGTGGTGCAGTGACCAGGTCAATTACCAGGGAGCACGCTTCGAGGCACTACCGAAGTGCCCTGGCCTACTTCTCGCCTGGTATTGAAATTTGAGCGGCGAGTGCTAAGAGTTCGACATTTGTGTGCTATATCACCAACATGCGCTGGCACTGCTGGCACCACTAATTAATTCGCTTGCAGAATCCTCCTTGGCCTCAGCTTGTATGCCTCGGCGCTGTATCTTAGAAGTCGATGTCAAAACCTTGAAAGGCACCAAAACCCTTGCATGTCCGTGCAGGAGATACAGCAGAATAATATGCGGCAGGATTAGGTGGCATCGCTTGCTCTCAGAATTGTGCAAGACACTTGAAAGGAAGTAGAATCTTAAAGCTGTACAGTGGCTGCTGGAAGGTACCACTTTCGTGGTATCGTCCCTTTTGGCGGGAAAGCGCATATCGCAGCAGCCCTCGATCAGGCGCGAGAATTACAGTTAGACAAGTTGAGCCGTTTTCTGCACATAGATTTCGCATGCTAAGCCTTTCTCCTTATATCACCAAAAGCCGGCGCCAAACCGTAAAATCCCACCCAGAAAAGCTCACAGTTCCTCCCCCTGTAGTGCTAGAACATGCTGGAGCTTTGCTTCCGAGGTTCTTGCTGAGTCGAATGAATGTCATGGGATCATCAGGGTTGAGTTTGTTTGCTTCGGATTGTCGGGCCGCATGCTTCGTCAATATATGACTTGCTACAGAATCGAAGCAGATTTTTAAATGCCGTGAAATCCTCTTACAAGCATGTTATCCCCTAGAAGTTAAGCAGAGATTGTAGGTTTTGTGGCATCTCCTCGTCCCATAGCAGGCTCTGGAGCGAAGTAAGCCACGACACTGCAAGGTATACACCTGTCCTCCATCAAAATCCAGATGCACTCACACATACGCAGACCTGCTGCTCTAAAGCTGAACCCATCGCACTCCCCAAGTTGCTGTGCTCTCTTCCTGAGCAGGAGCTCTATGCCCCAGAGGACCGGGCCTTTTAGGGTTACACATAGTAAAACTAATAGTAATGGGAATAGTAATATTAATAGTAATACTAATAGTAATACTAATAGTAATACTAATAGTAATATTAATAGTAATAGTACTGACGGGCTGATGGTTATCACTAAGACAACTTATCGTCCGGCGTGCGCCTCGCAGGGATGAACAAATGTCATCTGAGATTTCTTGGGTCTCGTGTGGCTGGACTCGGCAGTTTTAGTCGGCGATGTCTGCGCAAGCGGTCGGGATATTTCTTGCAACAGTTCACACACAGCTGCGGCCAAGCCCCATTCGGACATTCGGTGCACATGTTCTTTGGCCAATTCCGACGCTCCTGCACATTCCTTTTTCCTATAGAGATTATACAACCGGAGCCGATCGGTCCGTCCTCAAGCAGGGTTCGCGGAGCAGTATTACAGCAGAAGCTCCCTGTGATGCGATGCTAACTGCTCGATGCTGTGTGCGAAGACCGGGCACAAGAATGTTCAAACCACAAATCCACCGTTCAAGATCCAGCATTGTTACCGAGTCAGTGTTTAGCTGCGACACACCCCGACTTCAGGAGAGGAATCTGGGTGGCCAGGGCCGAACAGCAATGGCTTCCTTGGTTGGTCTCAAGGCTGGCGTTTCACTACAACCACCACCATGGCCATATATGGCAAGGGTGCGGGAATTCCGTGAGTTGTGCGAGAGTTTGGGGCTTCGTCTTCACAATTCAGCGTCGGGTTTTTCATACTATACTAATTCGGGAAGTTTTCGCTCGGTCTTTCTCTATGTGCTCTAAACCCCGTAAATGACACCCCAGTCTATAGTAAGGACCTGATTCCAGAAATGACAGACTGATAACGAAAGGGCCGCTAGAATCGATTGTCTACCGGAGCCTCGCTGGTGAGGCAAGTCGGGCCCTAAGCAATCACATTGGTAGTTGTCGGTGGTTGTTCAGGCACCCATAACGCGTATTCTGTTGAGGCGGGACCGTAATTGGCCTTGAAACAAATTGTGTGTTTGTGAGTGCTACCAGCAGAAATTAGACGCAAGCTGTTCAAACCTCGGAGCAAAAGAAGCCCCGTCGGTGCCCCGCTCCCAAAGGCTTCATCGTGAAATCCTTGGTCCCTCGAGGATTTAGGAATGTGGGTTTATAGGGCTTAAGCAAGTTTTTACCTACTAGAAACCCTAACGCAAAAGCCACCCTCAGTCGTCGCAAGACCTGCGAAGCCGGCTTCTGTCGTGCTTGAAAGGTGCGCCCTCTTGGGCCTTCACAGCCCTGGTTCACTGGCTTGGTGGTTTGTGTCTTCCCTTGAAAGAAGGGGTGGTTTTCGTTTCGGGGTGGTTGGTGGGGTTCCTATTCTTGCAGGCTTGCCAGCCGTGTTGGTGTTTCATGCGCCCGCGACACGTTTAAACCCTCAAGCTGGTGACTCTTTCCCCATCCGGACCACAGCACCGGCGTGGCAGGCTTAGGGTTTGTAGGGTCATGTGTAAGGTTTAAGCAATGTAGGCTTGGGCGTTTTGCCCCTAACTGGCATCGGGTGGCATCGCAGCAGACGCCGGAATATTGTCAGTTGTCAATCGCTGGCGTCGCTTTGGCACCCCAAAGAGATTCGCAAGCTAGTCCAGCACTTCTGGGCACCTGGCAAACATAGCGGCGTCCTTTGACACCTGTGCAAAGGTCTTGTTTTCATCTCAGGCGAGCCGGAAGACAGAAACAACATCACTCTGACGCCGACCATTCAGCAGAACCTCTTGCAGATGACGAGAACGCCGAAGGTGTACGATGCTACGGCCAAGGCCTCACTGTCAGACTTGCTGATGTGAACAACAGTGTGGACACCAACATGCATGTTAGCGATGACGATCACTCTCACGATGGTCATTAATTATAGCCGAATCTTTGGCTGTGGCACCTTTACCCCCCGGCAAGTATGATAGAAGTGACGTAACCCATGACAAAGGTGCTGTTAGAGACTAACGTTTGTCATGGCCGCCCCGACAGTATACTTCTCGTGAAGTTACATGTTGCAAAGTCTTGTTGGTATTTTTCGTCGCGTTATATGTTGCAGAGTCTCGTCTGTGCTGTTACATTGCCATCTGCATGCGTCCTGTTCATCCTCAGAATCTGACCAGCTTCTCCAGCTGAATAGACTGGAGACAGGAGCGGGTATCGTATAATTCTCCCAGTGGTTGCATGATGAGCCGGCATCCCTGGTGCGAATCCGAGCCACTACTCGTGTTGAAAAGGTTTGGATCGCTATTTCCCGAAGTCAAGTTGTGGTGTTGAGGCCACTGTGCAATGGGTGTCAGTGCATGTCTTCATCGGGTGCATGGGGCTACGGCGTTTGCCATAGTAAGTTTGGAGACACTTGTCATCCTGTTGCTCCTGTGCGTGGAACTCAATGCTTTACCGAGCCGTGAGAGCATATAACACCCAAAGCCAATTAAGTTATGCAAACACCATGTCAATCAGCGGTGGAGACAAGTTTACTCATTTGATGCGTGATGTCAGCTAGCGTCTTCGGCTGGTGGCTCTACATTAGCAAGTGCCCGAATGCTGCCTGTCTACGCATGAGTAAAACCTTAAGCAGCCCTCCGACGCACAGTCGTGGTCTTTACTCAACCCCCTTCTGCCCCCGTGCCGTGCTTTGGGTGCGTACTGGGTGCGTAAGAGGCCTGAAAGAACTACTATCGTCTTGTCTGCCAAACGATTACACCTCCGGCCGCACGATTCCAGAAGTAGACAAGCGGACTGTCTTCCTTTAACTGGTTGAAGCAGCCAAGCCGCAAGGCAAGGTAGACTCTGACTACAAAAGTCTGTCTCACCGTTCTTTTGGAGGCTCTTGTCGACGAGCTCCTTCTGACGGTCTCCAAGAATTGCACCAATGAGAAGCTGAGCTGTGCCAGTGGTGAAGGGAGTTCGTTGTGTACAATCAAACCCACCAACTTGCGCAATGATCGGCTGTTTTGGTTTCTCTGGCCGCGAAGCTGAAACGGAAAGCCTCAGACTAAGCAATGTAGGGGTTTAAGGCTTGACTTAAAGCTAAAGGCAAGCTCCTCTGCAACAAGGAGGGACTTGAAGATGACTTTCGTCGCAAACGCACTGAGGCCTGCCCGTAGCTGCACACTTAGAGCTTGGTGGCAACCCGCTTATTTAGGACCGCACGGGCTTCTGGGTATTTCTGAGTTCTGTGTTTCAGGATTTGGAATGAACCTTTCTTCATACTCCTGCCCACTGCCAAAACTATCGCTTGAAGCTCCTAGAGAAGAAACGAGCGTGCTCCATGAACAGACAGGTGAGACTCCACCCGGCCAGGTAAGCCCTGCAGCTGAAACGAACCCTTGTTCAGACTAATACTATAAACGAAGAACGGACGGGGGGCGCAAGCTGATGTCAGGCCAAGCGTCACCGGGCAAGCGCAAGAGCAAAAGCTGAGAGGGCTGAAAGGCTGGGAGAGCTGCATGTCTGGATTTGAGAGTGGTTAGCGTGCGTGATTAAACTTGTAATGAGCGACATAGGGCACCTGCATTTTCCGGTTTGCAACTTTGGATTGTTTTGGAGTGTGATCTCTCTGAGGCTCTCATTCGCCGCCAGTAGTTCCCCGCCTCAGCATCCCCCAAGGGGCACTTCTACTGCACCGGACAGAACCTTCCCCCTGCCTACACGGACCGCACAGCCATCATGCTGATCGGCAGTGTTGTCATGTCTTCTTAACCATAATTCAAGTTATGGTTACTTTAGCTCAAGCTTTTTCTGCAACATGAACATGGTCGTCATCACCCCAGTCGTTGCGTCATTTATTATGGTCTACTTCATCATCAGCATCCAACCCCCAAGTTGAGAGTGCCCGTGCTGTCTCGTGCGACCTCTCCGGCATTTTCATGGGGCTCGTTGAAATTGAAGGATTCGAAGACAGGATATTAGCACTCGGGTCTGGAGGTTTTCGGCTCCCGGGACTCTAATGTCCAGCGGTTCTGGGTTGGGCTCGGCTAATGCAGCGGACACTGTTTAAGTTCAATTCGTCGGATTTACATGCGGTTGGATACAGAGCGGTTCTGAACCTGGGCTGTAGTACTAGGAAACATGCAGCCTGAAGTTCTTTAGGCCCCAAGTTGGCTCGAACCGTGCTCGGGGCAGTAACAACGGCATCGAGGCCACAGTGGCACGCGATTCATGTACTTTCTGAGATTGTGACCAAGGATTCCAAGCCTTGCCACCTACCAAGATTATCCTGGATGCAGAGACGCGTCAGCGCATGATCGCCGAAGAGGCTGCTGACCTCCAAGAAGTTCAGGGTAGAATAACGATCAACATCACCGTTCAGTACCCTCGAAAGCTTATTCTCATTATTCAGGCCCTTTCTTAGAGCTCCGGTCTAGGGGATTTGCCGTCGATCAGTTTCTGCAGCGTTTCCAGTAGCCTACGGCTCCCGTTCTGCTGCTCGCCTAGCAAGTCATCCGCAGCCTTACATCGAAGTTGCTTTGAAGGTCACTCGCCTCAGTGACAAGATCTTCAAGTTTTCTCCCCTCCGTCCTGGTCGAGTTCGAGATGAGAGCCCTTTCCAGAAGCTGGAGCCGCCAATGCTTGTCGTCGGCAACAAAAAGTCTGTCAGTGGTTCCGAGAGACCCACAAAAGCACTCTTTCAATTAGACCGTGCCGGCTCCTTCAAAGTCAAGCCGACCGCGCCTGTGCGACTGGGCGCTGCCACCTTTAGCGCCAACCCTTCACAGAAGACCTTCGTGGAGACGGTCTTAAGAGACGTCAGACGGCTGTTGGAGAAGCTCGGCTTAACGGTGGCCGACACCTTGACACCAATCCACAAAGCCGGCTCAACTGAGAAGGACGTCAAAAGCGCTTTGAGGTCCGAAGCCTTAACCCATGCCGACGCAGTTCTACTATTTGGCGGGAAGATGAATGATGCGATCTACAATCAAGCCAAGTACGAATGCCTGCGCTCGCAGAACGATGCCGGGAAACACGTGACGACCCAATGGCCTCTCGCTCGCAGGATACTTGGTAGGACACCGGAAAAGTTATGAAGGAAGGTCTGAACCAACGAACAAATTAAATACCCCTACAAAGAGAGACAATTGGTATGCATGCATTGAGCATGTAACGTCGCGAGTCCATGTTAAGCATCGGGCATGCGCTCTTCTGAGTGCAGTGATGTACAATGCATGTTGTATGTAGCGTGTGGTAGCCTGTTTCCACTTGTGGGAAATCCAAGCCCCCACCGACTTCTATCTTAAACAGTTATCGAGCCCGCCAAGACTTGGCCAATTCCCCCCAGCACTGAGCAGTCACACATGGCAATATCGCGCTCCTGCACACTCCTCCTCATCTTTTTAGGTTTAGGAGGACCGATCCATGGAGACAAATGCAGATGTGTCCCTATCAGTTGCTTTACCAAAGCATGTGCACAAGTAAAAGCAGGTAAGCAAACAACTGTTAAGGCCAGGTGCAAGACAGGTGACGCGGGATATTCCCACGCCCCTGTCCTTTGCTTGGCATTTACTACTGTTGCACGCGTCTCACATGCTTTTTACATGTCTTCACATGATTTTTTACAAATAACTACATCGAAATAATTCGAAAAACATACCTATGTATACATATATATATATATGTAAGTATAGTATATGAACAGGGTTTATATAATCATATGAATATATATATATATATATATATGTATATATACATTCCCTTTACTCTCCCGGGCAATTGTGGCGAGAAAGTGTCAAAGCTACATACGAGTGTGACGAACAACTGAACGTGCCGACTATTGATATTTGGGAATAAAGCTAGCGAACAATGTCGAATTCGACCCTCATACAATGCCATAGTTGTAAATCCCTGTTCGTGCGCGGTTTGCTTGATGATTGCTCAAATTCTTTGCGCAGGAAACTGCAATGGCTCGAAAGCTAAATCCTTCAGCAGCCGGTCGTCGTGAAAAATCCTCTTGGCGGAATAAGTTGGATACGATCCAGGCTCAGCGACTTTGACATAAACTTCATACATTCATCACCAACCCAAAGACCATACCGTACACCCGTGAACCCGAGGGGGATTAGCCTAGGTTCGACCTGGGTAAGCGCAACGTGTGGGGCCCGACGTCCAAGACGCTGGAGTGGGCAGAGCCTTTGGTTCTTCATTTTGGGGGATTATGGCCTGGTGTGGTGTTGTGAGCATTCTCGGGTCATGGGGATAATTTGAAGTAGAAGCGTTTGAAACCTACAGAGCGCAGAACACGATAACAGGGTGAATCCCGGCGCCGCTCGAAGTCGATTCTTTGCAACAGCAGCCGTGGAGTTAGAGGTGCTTTGTGTTTGTTTTGGACCTAGCAGTTCGCTGATTCACACATTCTTCGGCTGAATCGGAACGCGCGTCGCTGCGCTGAATGCGAGCAGCAAAAACCGCTTCAACAATGCTGCAGCCAAGGAAAAGATCTGCGCAGTTGGCATCACTGCCAAGAAGCCTGGCTGGCTAAAGTGTTCACCATTGATCGCCGCCTTTTGTGAATCTGTCCATCTTGGGTTTGGGATTTGCGCTTGTCGGCCTGGGCTTTGGATGCTTCTAAGTCTTCTAAGTTTTACGGGAATAGCAGCTAGCACAAAGCGGTTAGGCTTTAGTGTGCTCTGACGCACCCGTCCTTGACATGCCTCGCATGTTCGAAACAAAGCTTGAACAGGTCTTGACCGCAGATGGCTTGTTTGCACATTTCACAGCCAAACATATCGCCTGACAGGTTCTTTCTTAGAGAGGTCATGTTGCTCATAGTCCCTTTTGACCCTTTCCCTCAAACCCTGAAACCTGATGTGCTTGGCATGGACAGCAGAAGGGTTGGCCTTTCGAGTACAGTTATGTACTCCAGGGACCGCCAAGCCCAATAATTAATAATGTTGACAATGGTCAACATTGGCAAACCCTGGCACAGGCAGTTCTGCTACCGTACGTGACAGCCGTTCAAGCTCTTGTTTCTACCGCCTGTCCGAGAAATCCCTATACGCAGCCCTCCCTGGACCGCAGCATTGCTAAACCAGACCTTGGCCGTGGTTAAACTGTCCTGTCAGATTCAATCCCAGGCTCGGCCACGCCCCTTGGGCAATCGATGTTCGGCCTTGGTTCCGTCGCCTCGCCCCCAAGGCCAGTGCTGGGCGATTCTGAGCGTTAGATCTTCCGAAGTCCGGATTCAGGGATTTGGGGGACGCCATGGACGTAATGAAATGCTTATGCAACTTGAGGGAACAGCTACTGGGACGGAAGTGCAACCAAGCTATTGGCCGTGTGCCTAAGTCGCACGTGACACATGTCCAGGTCCCCCGGTCCCTCAAACTGCACACTTCCGAAATTGTATTGTGCGCCTGTTCTGTTCTAGTCTTCGCATGGAGAAGCCGGGCCGGCACGAAGGCGCTAGACAGCAATGAGTCGTTGCACTGATCTTGCGCCATCTTGTGCCCCAATGTGTGCAGGACATTCGTGCGGGTGTGGTCGGCTACGATGTGTGCCACCTGCGGAACCCCAACAATTTCAAGAAGCCCGTATCGATTGCCGCAGCCATCCGGGAATCTAGCTCGCAAAGAGATTGGGGTGTTTCCGACGCGGACATAGAAAGTCTAAATAGCTCTTTCTGCTGGGCTCGCGTTCTTTTCTTCCCTAAGTCCTAACTCCGGCAACCAGGATTTCTCAAAGTTGGGAACTGTTCAACTTAAGAGTGATGCCGATTGGACGAGGCTGCAGGTTCGCCCTGAGACTGGGGCAACGGCGCCATTGCGATTGCTTTTGCTGCATGAGTCTGTGCCAATCACTATCAGCATATGCATTATCGTCTTCGCCATCATCAACATCATATTCCTGCTGCTTCTGCGCATTTCCAAGTCTATGTTTCGAGTCTTCGGGAACCACTTCCTGATGGTGACAGATACCAGGACACCCCCAGAAACACCCTATGTTTCGAGTCTTCGGGAACCACTTCCTGATGGTGACAGATACCAGGACACCCCCAGAAACACCCCAGAATGTGGAGGTCCAACTGCGGGCCGTGCGGGCGGCCCCTGAACCGGAGAACCCTTCTCACCCAAATGCTAAAGGAAACCCCTAAACGGCCCAAAACCTGCAGCGTCTAAACGGACAGATGTGTTCTTCTCTTCTTCCAATCCCAAACTCTCGAAAGCTTACCGACTCAAAATTTGTAACCAAAGGTGGACAGTGACAAGGACGAGGACCCCTGGCTCTTAAGCCACATCACCTTTCGCACAGAGCACCCCGGTACGCAGGTAAGGGTATTGGAGGGTGGAGGGTCGAAGCTTGGATGTGTAGTGCAGAATCAAGCTGGCCCTCGACCTTACATAAACGGTGACTTTTAGATGCCTGTGGCGGTTCCCGATTTAATTACGTGACATCAGATCCCAACGGTCTCGAACTTTGTGCCGAGCCAGGTGATCTTCCGGTAATTCTAAACCTCCGCAACAGTGATTTACACCACCAAGTGAATAAGGATATAAAGATCACGCATTTGTTCATTTGCTCACGCTATGCTTCCAAGGACCTTATAATCAGGGCCCCAGACCCCTTAAGGACCCCATCATAGGTCCCTGGGAGCCTATACGCACGGAGAGACTGGGAGCCCCCATGCAAAGGCGCGTGCAGGTGGAAACGGTGCCGAGCCAGAGTCTGAAGGCTGGTTTCGGCAGGTCTTCCTTGTCGTAGGATATTACTATTAGTATATATATATATATATATATATATATATATATATATATTATATGTAACTCTACATATATATATATATATATATATATATATATATATAATTATGTGTGTTTCGGAGGATTTTTGCAGCAGCTATTTACGTCAGCGGTGGGCATGGGAGCTTCGCACACGTGTGGGCACAAACAAGCAGCAGTTGTTCTTTGCCGTCTGCTATTAATGATATCTTTCGGGACGTTGGCACACCATTGTTTCTATAGCGCTGTCCATACGCCAGGCCACTCCATATTCAAGAAGGGGCCTTGTGTTACCTGTCCCTATCAGGAAATGATCCCTGCTGACTTTGCCCGCGGCCGCCTGATAGTCATCCATCGGGACGGCGAGTTTCCGCAACTTGGGCCTACTGAAGTACTGGAGAGACCCATGCACGTCCTGCCTCGGCGAGTGCATCCCAGTTCAATCGAAGCAAATGCATTGTCTTGTGTTTACCAGCCTTTTCTCCTATCCTTGTTTCTGCAGGCTTCCCCAAAACCTGTGCGTCGCTTATTATGTTAAGGTAGGCACCCACAACACCCCCTACACATGTAAATTGCGCCTATGAAGGAGAAAAAGGAACAGAGAGGCACCATTCTTTTCTGCTTCCTTAGGAAGGCGGAGCTGACATCGCTGCGAGCCTACCACGAGGAGCTTGTGGCCAGCGAGGTCAAACCAAGACAGCTAAGAGCGTGATTTGGGGGGGTAAGGTCGCATAAATGGCTTCAGACAAGTGCATGATAACATCACTAAGGAGCACGGTTTTGCGAAAGGTGGGGCGAGTTGCCGTCATCTAGGCAGAACGTGTGAGGGATCGGTTGGTTTCTTGGGTGGAGAAGCTTGGAGAGTCGCAAGTCTTCCCTATAGGTTGTTTGAGTTGGCTCCAGCTTTGCGACTACTTCGCCACCAATCGGTTCAAAATTAGCAGTGTCTCCAACGTGGCAGCATAGCAAGATTGTTTTGATTTGCATGTTCCGCATCGCCAATCCAGTCCCTATCTCTGTACAGTCGTGGCAGCCCCACGGCCCGAAGCCTTCCGAGAGAAAGCTCGAATCTGCCAGGGCGGAAGTGAGACCACCTTCGTCCTGGTGGAGTGCGTTCCTGGGCTAGAGAAGGGACTTGATAGAGCGTCCGGAGAGCCTTGAGGATGTCCATGTGGTGGGCAGATTCCTTTGAAACTTCATTTTCGGGGCCCAGAGTCACGGAACCCCCTTCTGAGTTGTTCTTCTTTTGTGATTGCTGATGGTTCTGCAAACACCGAGATTCCCTGATCATGCAGTGAGACCTCGGTTTCTTGCACCACTGCTGACAGCTGGAAGCCTGAATCACCAAGCCCTGCACAACAGCCTCCAAGCCAGTTTTTGGGCATCGGCGGAGTTCGACATAAGACAACACCTTTCATAGCTTGAAGGCCCAGCGCCCCGTAGCCCGAAGGCCTTCAAGCCAACCTGCTTTGCAGGTGAAGTGGGCCGGGGGATCACCCAGACTCTACGACGGCACCAAGTCCGCTCCTGCTGGCACGATGCTGGCTTTGAGTGACAAGGACCTCCCGCGAGTTTCGGGTTGAGCCAAACCCTCACCCAAATCTGTATGACTGAGCAGGAAGTCTAGTTCACAAGCTCTTACGCAAATCTCCGAAGCTTCCAAATCTCCGCAACTTCCAAGTTTTACTCAAGCCATCGACTTGCAACGTGGAGGCGCAATCGATGCTTGCTATACGAACCGTCTAATCCCGGAAACGTGAAGACTAAACCCGAAGCCCTGCAAGCTCTACAAGCCCAAGCCCAAGCCCTCTCTCTCTCTCTCTCTCTCTCTCTCTCTCTCTCTCTCTCTCTCTCTCTCTCTCTCTCTCTCTCTCCTATATATATATATATATATATATATGTAATGTGTGAATATATATATATATATATATATGTATATGCCCCAAGCCCGAAGCTGAAGCCCATAAGCCCTCCTTCCCAGGAGGTGCTCCTGGCCTCGAGCAAGGATATCTTCCAGGGCACTGCGCAACTCGGCATCCGAGGAGGTTAGCATAGAAGCCGGAAGAATGATAAATAGAGGGGCCGAAATAATTACGAATACTATTTTTTGGGGGGTTCCTTGCTATAATAGCTATAGCAAACTAGGCCCAAAATCCTGTTCTAATTGTTAAGGCCCTTATATTAGAAGCCTGAAGTTCCCTGGCACTAGTTTTTAGGGCTTCTTACTAGAACTATCGTAATATGCCGTACCGCAGAAACCTACATCAGCTGTCTACGGTTTAGAGCACGAAACCCTGTAGCGCATGATCTTGTAAGGTTTCGGGGGCGAGGGGCTGGGCATGGGGGTGACGTAGGATCCTAATCCGAGGTTGAGAATGTGTATATGCTTGTATATACGTATGTGTCATGCCATATGTATGTGACTATATATATATATATATATATAAATAAATCTGTATCTGTATGTATGTATGCGTATGTATACGCCAGGACCTAATATTGCGAGGGCCGTAACTTCGATCAGCCAGAATTGGCTTTGGGGGCACATTTGATGGGTGAAGCCAAATCCAGGCCCTAGCACGAGGTTTGCAGGGAGTGGGGATTCAGTAGAGGCTTGAGCGCGCGGCATGGTCGTGCGACTTCTTCTTGCAAGTTGATGCGAATTGGTTCACCCCAAGCCTTCAGCAAAAGCCGTACCGGTATCTGACAGTGTGCACTCTGATCTGACTCAACATGAACTCGAAGTAAGCCCAATTTACGTCCGCAGTCCGCAGTAGCTCGCCGCAAAAGCAGTCCTCAAAAAGTCCAGAGACAAGAGATCTCCTGACCCCCAGAAGCAGCAGTCCAATCCCAAAGCTTGCCGAAAGCTGAGGAACCCCATCAGTCTGCGACTTGCAGGACGGATTCGCACTAAGATTGAAGTCCAAGCTTTGGCTACAGAGCCAACA
The DNA here is from genome assembly GCA_905221615.1 of Symbiodinium sp. CCMP2592. Classification (NCBI taxonomy): domain Eukaryota; class Dinophyceae; order Suessiales; family Symbiodiniaceae; genus Symbiodinium; species Symbiodinium sp. CCMP2592. Next base: position 611,266 of record CAJNDT010005847.1, on the reverse strand, counting down.
GGCTTATAGAGAACTTGGAAGTACAGCTATGCGACTCAGGCCTAGGAACCAGGGAGGCGGAGCCACAAAGCAGACGCCGACAAAAACATTTGCACATCATCGCGGAAGAGCCTCTATAAAATTTGTTGAAGGGGCTTACATGGGCTACACGATACTGGACTGAAACCACGGCATTCTCTGGGTACACGCTCAGGCCAGATGTGATTGTTTCAGGCTCTGGACTGCTTCGAGAGGAACGCACAGGCAACACTACGATAAAAATGCGCTGTTCGCGAATCTTGTTTTAGGATTTCTCCTGAAGCCTGTTGCAAACCAGCATGTTTATGTTTAACGCAGGTGTTCTTGGGGATGTCGCGCACACCCAGTTCGCGATGGCCAGGCATCTTGTCACACATTGTGGCCTAAGGAGTGTGTCGACGTGATCTGACATTGTCAGATCCATGCTTGGCTCCTAGAAGGGATCCGGAAAGGACCTGGATGGCTAGTTGTGTTTGACTGACCATCTGGTTCGAGGGATGCATGCTATTCCCAGCATCCTATGCCCCAGCCCACTCGCAAGAGCTGTATTTCAAGCCTCGGTCCGTGGAGCTGGCATACATGCCGAGCCTACCTTTGGGCACAGTTCAAAACCCCTTTGCAATTGCTGAAAAGTGGGAATCTAACTATGTGGAGCTGCGCGAGTCGTACGACGAGTCTAAGAACTGTCTGGAAAGAAGGCATGTGAGCTAGCCAAAGGATATAGTGCTTCAAAATGCAAGCGGTGGCTATGGGAAAGAGGGGTGCCCAAACCGTTTAAAGCTGGCTGCGCGAGGTTCGCTTGGGTGCAGTCCGTTTTCGACCTCAGTTACCTTCATCATGGTTCCGTGTTGAAGCGGCCCAGGCAGGTCCGTGTGAAGTTGGATGAGACTGCAGCCTTCAGACCGATGTTACCATGGGAACCCGTGAACAAAGGCTGTCCATGAAAGCATCCTCGAGTCCCAGTGTCCCTTCCGAGTTCCAACCGTGTCCTCTACAGCCATGTTCCCCGGAAGAGCCTAGCCTAGCGTGCCCAGATGCACTGTTGCTAAAGTAAGTGATTAGATGCATCCTTGTCGGAATCGCAAGCTGTCACTTTAGACGTCTTCGTTTCTGTGTCCTCATCCCGTCGTCCGGGCAGGCTTCCCATCACTACTCACTTTGCCGACCGCTTCTCGGCAGCACGAGCTTCCGATGGGATGCATAACAGGTATTGTGCTGATACTAACACGATGACAAGAAGGAAATTAGGCCTCTTGCTCCACACCCTTCCCCACACCTACCTTTGCCGCCTGATTCGTTGCTGCGGATGTGCGACATGCGAACGTCTCAAAGAACTGGCCTTCGTGAGCCTTTTGGGCTTCTAGGGTTAGGTTCACATGTGCCCTGTGGCCTTACTTACAGTATTACAGATGCCGTAGAATGCAGAACCGTTGTGTGGTGCAGCCCTTTGCCAGCGGATTCTGCGGACCTCCAGCACTCATCCCTCAATTGCAGACCTCCAACCCCCACAGTGCTGAAATACTGGGTGTCCCTTTACTGGTGGTGGCCCTGGTCGTGGTCGTAGTTATTGGTATTGTTACATCTGTTCACAGTTGCTTTAATATTGGCCTCTTCGTTATTGTCTTCCTTTTTTCGGGCCATGGCTGGCAGCATGTTTAGTGTTGCTCTTATGCATTATGATTATTGTTTTTATTCTTGCCTTACTTCAATTGACTAGCACCATGCTTTTCAGTGTTATGGCTATTACTGTTGTTATTGTTGTCAGTATTACTGTTGTTATTATGAACACTATGTTCCTTGTTAGCCGTGGTTGTTCTTCTTATTCTTCTCATTATTCCTATGACTTTTGTGGTTGTTCTTGTTCTTCATAAGTTCATACTACTTGTTGAACATGAATCTGAACTTGTACTGTCATAGATATTCTTGTTGTGATCATTACCGTATTCTTGGTGTTTTCATTGTTCCGATTTTCATTCTTCTTATTAGTATTACTACTTGCCATATCATTACTGTGATTTCGTTGTTTTCGTCATTGTTGGCATTTTTTTGGATTGCTGCTGCTGCTGTGGTTGCTGCTGTTGTTGTTGTTGTTGCTGCTGTTGCTGTCGTTGCTGTTGCTGTTGCTGGCGTTGTTGTTGCTGTTGTTGTTGCTGTTGTTGTTGCCGTTGTTGTTGGCGTTGGCGTTGGTGTTGGTGTTCGTTGCTGTTGGTCGTGGCTGTAGTTGTGCTTCTGCTTGTTGTTGGTGTTGGTGTTGGTTTGTTGTTTTTAGAAGCCCCGGTCTGCAAGTTCCCTCCTAAAGCGGGGCTATAAACAGTGTTTAATTGTTTGGGGTTTTTCCTGTGGTTGCAGTTCTTGCGAGAATTGGTTTGTCAATTGTTCAAACAACAGCTGCCAACATTTTTCTACTTTAAACTGTAAACCCTGGTTTCTCTGTACTTTAACCTCTACGTTGTCTATTTTATTTGGTAATTTATCCATTTTAACCTCTGGATTCCCCAGCTTCTGTTTCTTTGCAACACTTCATCGTGCAATTGTTGTAGCAATTGTTTCGACAGACAGTCAAAAAGTTTTCGCACCAATTGCCACAAGTTCTAAACAATTGCCACAGAGCCTGGGTGCGCCAGTGTATCACAGGGGGCTTTTAGCAACACCATGCAACACCTAAGGTGCTGGTGTTGGTGTTGTCGTTGGTGTTGTTCTTCTGGTTGTTGTTGTTGGAGGTGCTGGGGCTGGTGCTGGTGCTAGTTGCTGTTGCTGTTGCTGTTGATGGTGGAGTTGGTGTTGGTGTTGGTTGCGGTGGTGGTGGAGCTGGAGCTGGTGCTGTCTGCTGAGGCTGGTTGGGGTGGGGGTGTTCTTGTTGGTGTCGGCGTTGTTGGTGGCCCTGTTTTTGATGTTGGTGCCTTTGTCGGTGGTGTTGGTGGTAGTGTTGCTTTGTTGTTGCTGTGGCTGTTGCTGTTGCTGCTGTTGCTGTCGTGACATTGTTGGGGTTGTGATTGTCGTTGTTGTCGTCGCCGCCGTTGTTGCCGCCGTCACTGCCGCTGTCATGCTTCGTGTTGCTACTGCTGATGCTTGTGTTTTTCTTGTTGTCTTGTTGCTGGTTTTGTGTGCTCGATAATGTTGGAAGCTTTTGGACTGGTTGGGTGTGTGTTGTTGTGTGCTTGCTCGCTTGTTCGCAGGTTTGCTGTGTTGGTGATTTGCCGTCGTTTGTTACCAGAAGTTGTTACACCTGCTGAAGATGACATGAACTGTTCTCATGGTAATGATGGAGGTGGTGTTTCTCAGTGCACGCATGAAGTTTTGAGTAGGACATAGTGAGCTTTCTGACAATGGCAATGACAATCCTCGTCATCGCCAAAATCAAACGTAGTCATCATCATCGTGCGCACCATCACGTTGTTGTTGCTGCTGCTGCAGTCGTTGCTTTCGACTGGGCTGTTGATTGCTGTTCTTGCTGTTGCTGCTTTTGCCGTGTTCGTGAGGATGGCGGTTGCGGATTCCTGTGACAATGGCCAACATGATTTTATGGGTAATGCAGAGGTTGACAGAAAATATAGCCATTCTGGGCTTGATTCGATGGTGCTGCACTGAAGATGGAGATGGTCGGGGCGCAGGTGCCGGCGTTGGTTTTCCGTCCGCCCACTCGTTTGAGCCGAGGATTGGCTTACATGCTCTCTGCATTGGGCAAGGATGGCGGCGAGTGGGAGAGCGTCTTGGCTTCTCCTCATGATTTGTCTCGCGTGGCCGTGGCTGTGCTGTTTAATACTGGAGGTCAACAAAGGCTTATCATTATCATAAGATGTCTCAAAATCATGAATTTTGCAGAGGTGACCAGAACAGAAAGCAGAAAACTGTGCAGAATCTCCCGATAAAGCGAACACTGATTCTGAACAGTTTGCACGTGGGGCCCGGCAGACCTACTTCGTGGCCTCATCACTCAGTCAGAACCTAGCGCATGAACGAGGTCAGGGGTGACTTTTTGCGCCGACCCTTGTAGCCTTGAGGGACTCGACCGGCACTCGCTCTTACCTATTGCCCCATGCCCCGATGGGACGTGCAACAACGCCAAGGCGAGCTGACCGCCGTGTCTGAGGGCACCGAGCAGTTTTGGCTTTGATGTGATATGTCAAAGCAGGGGTTGCTGTCACCCTGAACACATCCGATTGCCTCAACTTGATGAATCCCCAAAGATGTAATCGACAAGTCGTCTTGCATATTGAGCGTCCGAACATCAACATGTCCCTTGGGATGCTTTCCCAAGACAGACTCAAGCTTGGCCGACGTGCAACTGAGAGTCCGAAGCACGTGATTCCGGCCATCAGAGCTGGATGCACAGGTTTGTTTTTTCTCCATCCTTAACCCAGCTGGCATGTGCAACACGTCTGCAGGCTTGTAAGACATGTTTTATAGGTTGTATGTGATTTGTGTAGTAGTGGGTGTTCCGAGAACTACTGCGTGCTGCAGTAGTGGTTGATGAAAGCTCCAAGCCTTCGTCACACCTCACAGGGGTATGCATGAGCTGCTGCGGTCCTTTGGCTTGGACATCGTATTTCAACGTGAGCTTTGCAAAGGACCACCTGGCTCATGCCACATTGAGAGGAGACTCCTCGCATTCGCGTTTAAGATGGGAGATCTGGGGGACGGCCTCGCTGGAAAAACTGTGACTGTGAGCATGCGCTGTGCAGGCCCATATACGCATGTAGGCTTTCCCAAAAGAGCGCGCCAGGGTGACACTCGTGATCCGCATCGAGTCACGAACGAATAAATACCGCAACCAGAAATCTGCTAATGGTCGAAGATGCCGTCAAGGATGACGGTTGTGGTGATGGCAGTAACGCGAGAGAGCCCGATCATGATGACGAAACAGCATGCAATAAGAGCAACGAGGATTGGATTACCACTGCCACGACGACCTGAACCACAGCTAGCAAAACAGCAGCTGAACCAGCAGCATCATGAGCAGGCACCTAATTTGTAAAGACAGCAACAGCTCTGCCTACTCGGCACAGGACAAAGAGGCCGAGATGGTCATGGCTTCCTTGAGGTGTGCTGGCAAGTTGTAAATGTTCCGGCCGCGCTTGAGTTGTCATTGTTAGGTAGCTCAGAGATTTCTACACCGCAGGAAGGGGCCAGCCAGTGTTCGGGATACTTGTGCCACGAGGTCGTAACATATGAAGACCTGGACGCTACGGTTCGCCTTCTGACAAGGATAGAATAGAAGGACTCAGCCTCTTGGGAGGATGTACTGCAGAAGGGCACCGCCTAGACCAAAACTTCAAGCACAAGAGTATACAGAGTGCAATCGGAGGAGCGCGGGCTGCAAGCCCCGTCCATCTACTAAAGGCTTGCTGTAGCCATTCCGAGTCTTGAACCCTTGGCCTTGATCAAAAAATCCCAAGTCTCTACACAAGCCAAACCGCTGAGGATTTTGGACACATCCGAATCCGTTCAGGCAAATCTTCCGCGAGGCCGACGAGGACGGCTCGGGAGATCTGGACCACGGGGAGCTGCGTGCGGCCCTAGGCCGCTTGCCAGGAAATGAATCATGAACGGCGCACCATGTATTCTGAAAGCTACTTACCGTGTACATAGAAGAAAGTCATGGATAAACAGATTCACAGGTCACCACAAATATGGAAGTTTAAACTCGTAATGATAGATAACGTACTTTATATATAATCATGTTTATATATATATATATATGTATAGAGAGAATCACATAGCAAGATACCTGTAGCGGATACTTGAAGGTAAAAATCTCAGACCCTCAACATAATCATTGACATGCACCCCCGGTCCGAAACCTACAGGTATGCTCAATCCAAAGCGCTGAGCTTCAGCTCGAGTTTCGGGTTGTAGAAGAACTCGACCCAATGCCGAAATCAACGCAGCTTTCGGGAACGGATCCAATCCTTGAGCCTAAGCGCCGAAGCTGCAAGTCCTGTGACTTTGTTTCTCGCCACGTGCACTCCAAGTTTCAGGAAAGTTCCGCGTGCGAGATCGTGCCCGCGGCTGCAAACTTTGGTTCGGGGCTGGCATTAAGTCAAGCTCAAGCGGCTGCTGTGTAGTTTTGTTGCCCAGAAGAGCCAATAACGTTCTCTCGTCATGCTACAGTACCAGGATTCTCACCTCAGGAGTGCTTTTGCTGTGGCACTTGCATGCTCTTGTCCGATCGCAGCCAGCCCACAGGGAATTCATCTGCAAAACACAGAAAGGAATAGTGACAACGCAGCCGTAGGAGGAGTAGTAGTAGAAGCACAGTCAGCCCAACAGACGGCCCACCTTGGGCACAGGAATCCCTTGGCTTGCAGCCTGTCTAAGGCACCACTCGCACAAACCACGAAGAAACCTGCACACCGAAGACCGAATTGAGGATGAAGGCACATCACGATAATGACGATAATATTTCGCGGATCGTTGTGTCGATGATGGTAAGGATGCTGGGGCTAGCCGCATTACTTCCAGTCACTAGTCTTGGCGTGCCTTACACTGTGGTGTACCCATGTTCACAGATTCGAGTATTTCCTGGAGGCATCGACCTGGGCCACCTGCTCATGTTTGCAGCAGCACCTGCGTAGCTGTGCAGAGCGTAGCCTTGACCCCGTGGTACATAGTTCTTGTGCTTTCGTGATTATTGCGTCGGCATGATTTGGAGGGGCACGTCTGCCGCTCATACTGGGCCGAAAATCTCAGTACACATTGTCTTGCCTGCCCTGGGCCCAACACATGTGAAAAGGCCGATACTCGATCCCGATCTTCGCAAGATTTCGCAAGTCTCGAATCGGGCTCAGCTGCTTGAGGATTGAAGTTGCTGCAGATCCCTTACCCAGACCTTGAGATGCTCTTCCTCCTCCTGGATGAGGACCTAGGCCTTAAAGCCAGGGCCATGGTAAAAACCGAAGCCAGGGCTGGGCCGCCACAGTGCGGTCAAAACACGAGGCCTATGGCCTATGGTCACATCACGACACACTTTAAGATCTGATAACATGCAGGACAACAAGGGCGTCATCAAGTGCGACTACTTCTTCCGTGGTGTCGCAAAACTGCGTGGCCTTGCCAAGGCCAAGGACCTGCATCAGTTGATACTTGGCTGAAAGCTCCATTGCTGTTGTTGCTTCACAGGTAAAGGACGTGGCTGGTTACTTTCCAAGTAAAAAATGCTAGGAAGGAAGTAGTAGGTAGATTCATGTCGGGTCACGTGTACGACGTACGCGCTAGGCCAACCCAGTTGTCGTTTACATCTACACGCCCGAGATTGCCCAGTAAACGAGGTCCATCGACCTCAACCGGCGAATGTTGTGGGTGGATGAAAGCACTTCGAAGATTTCAGGCCGGGCGTTGGCAGACTAGAAGTTCGTTCCCCCCCCATTGCTAGTTTCTGTATTTCAGAGGCTTGTAGTCTGCATGGTGCCATCATGGTGCCTGGTTTTACGTTCCACTACTCGGGTATAGAGATGTACAGGGTGCTCATTGGACGTTGCACATGTGTGATTTCGGTGATCTGGACAGATGAGGAATGGAATGGAACGGTGTTTGATCAGGCTCATTCATTCACTAACCATTCAGCGAACGTAGATCCGTCGAAGTCTTTCTCGCCAGTGGGTGACCAAGTGCTCCCGATACTTGACGACGGCTGCTTTTCTTTCAGCTGTGTGCCTGTGTCTTCCCTGCGTCCGCCGAAGTCCATCGTAGACATCGGTTTGTTCTGGCCCCATCGCCTGCAGAAGCGAACGACATCCTGATGGACATGGTCGATCACCTGGACGAGATGGATACACACATTGTCAAAGGACCCATGGGCAACGCAAATCGTTTGCCTCGCTGCACCCCGTATTATCGGCGCAAAGGGGGAGTCTGTTTCCCAGTGCGGAGCCTTAAACCGAAAGTCGAGAGCCTCCAGATAATCATAATATATTATAGGTGATAGTAGAGTTTATTCTGAATAGAAGTACAATCACATAACCTCGATGGTCAGGAGAGTCCGATGGCAAAGATCCAGTAATCGCGGCCAGGTGCAGGGCCCAGATGCTCTGTTGGCAGACGTTCCCCTCCAGTGCTCTTGCGATGCTAGTTCGTGGCTGTGATCGTGCAGCCTTAAGTTCAGCAGATGGTTCCACCGCTGTGCATTAAGCTCATTGTGCCCTTGCAAGGTCAACCAGAGCAACACGGCTTTAACTCTCCCAGAGCCCCATAGACCCTAAACTCTCCCAAGAATGTTATGAGATGATGGGGGAGCTTCACAGCCCTTCGGCTTGCCGAGGCGAGGTAGAGAGCCAGTCTCCAAAGGCGCCTGCTGCACCGATTTTGGTGCTGAGCATTGGTCGGTTCTCAAGTGTTTCTTTCGCCCAGGGTGTTTATGTCCTTGAGTGTTTTCCCGGAAGTTTTCAGAGCATGCTTGAGAGCAGCACTGTTTCCGTTGTCGTTATGTACTATGGCTTCCTTGGCCAACTGCTTCAAGGAAGTAGCTTTCCAGTGCGTGCTTGCGTTGTATGTTTTCATGAATCAAGCGATGGGCATGAGATGGGCTTGGAGTTCTGATAGGAGCTCCCTGCACTGAAACACGACGCACAACACACAATCCCGCAGTCCCGACACCGACCTTGCCGGATGCAGGGCGTATCCTACGTGGTGTTTGGAAAGATGGCCGCGACCTCAGCTCCGGAGAAGGTTTTTGTGGCCTGACCAACCGGCCATCTTCTGTGGTCAGCCCTTATAGGATCCGGTACAGTAACGAAGCGTTCGCGGGTGTGTTGGAGCGATTCCGTGCGACATGATGATTTCAGCTGGGAGATTTAAAGCAGGAATAGCCGAATAGTCTAAGTCTCTGAATGCTCGGGTTGCGAGACACCTCGGCTAGGACCTTCGGCCGCAGGTTCCTTGTAGACCGACAGAACAGCACAGCAACCATATCCGCCGTGCCCGTGGAACGCGCAACCTGCATCAACCTGCCAGTTTCTTAAATCCGTTCGGCTCCGCTGAAACCGGAGCCGTAAAACAAACAGAACATGCACATCCTAACTTGGGAAACTTCAAACAATGTCCACAGTGTCCCATATAAAGGACCAGGACTCAAGTGACATGACACCGAAAGAGCCACCTCCGCCCTGCCCTTCCCTTCCATAGCCCCAAATCAACAACGCAATGCATCCCAGGCCGGCCCATGCGCCAGGGCTCAAAAAATCCTTGGATCGACTTCGAGGAGTTGCAGAAAGATGCCAAGGAGACTCCAGGGTTTACCAGATTGATGCCAGCTCTGGAACTCAAGATTGGAATCCCGGTGTTTCCAGGGCAGAGCCGGGGTGAATGTCGCATTTCTTGATCGAAGGTGGGTCAGGCTCAGAGTTTCGAGTTGACTCGGCGTCCTGGGTTCTGATTCTAGTTGCTTTGCTTCTGTGACAACAAGGTTCGGGGCTCGGGGTATACTTTTGCCGAAGATTTTCGAAGCCTCACCAGGAGATACGCAAGAAGAACGCGTCGCCACTCTTCTGCATCGATGCTTTCCACCCAGGGTGGGCAGGTGCTGAAGCAGCCCCAAGTTCAATTTATTGTCAGAACCCTTCGGTACCGAAACGAAGCAGGAAGCTGACCGAGCAGGGAACCCACGACAAAAAGCCTCTTATGACTTATGACGACGCTGGATTTGAAGGCTTCACGGGCTAGACGCCAAATGCTGGGGTCAGGCGGCCATGAACTTATGTCAACTGGCCGACGCGAAACTGAACGAGCTACGTAGTTTCTGGAGCCTTGTTTCGGATGCGCAGCAGTGTGTCAATCACGGCTCCCGATTTTGCCTAAGGAAGCGGCGTGCAGAGGCCTGGAGATCTTGTCACTGAACAGCTCCGACTCCCCACCGTGTTTGCATGGTTCGGGTCGTAAGTTGTGCTGCAGAAGCGGGGACCATGACTGTTTGGGTATCGAGGTAATATTTTCGTGAGTCCTTGAACCAAAGCGACACGAGTGCCGCATCTAAACTGTCATCTCACAGCCGCGGTTTCGTTGTGTTTTTAGCTGGCATGATGGCCGCTTTCCACTGGCCACGGCCACGCCCACATGTTTGCCGTGAAGTGATCGCGTCCAGAGTTGCTTTCATTACTTCCTGGATGCCATGCTAAAACCGAACACAGAACTGAATGGCCCGCAGGTTCCCAAAGTAATTCATGAGCACAACGGCCGTTCCCGTTTGTCAACTTTGTAGTCCTATAGACAACAAGCGCTCCTGGAAGGTCCGAGCAGGTAAGCCACAACCGCCATCCCTCAGTAGCAACCCATTCATGTCCCTATATTAACTGGCATTCTACACCCTACAGTACCCGCAAACCAAACTACTGAAGCCATTTAGGTTGCATTGTTGTGTTTATGTGTGTATATATATATATATATACATACGTGTGTGTGTGTTCTCAGTCATACACATACTTATACCTATCTATATATATATATACATACACATACCTACACACACATGTGTGCGTCTCTGTGTGTGCGCTTATGACACATAGTTGCACATACACATATGTGCTTTCTATGTATGTATATACATATGTGTATATATATATATATATATATATACATATGCATGTATGGACACAGTGTACATGTTATGCCTTTGCTTGATTTCGTGGCGGCACAGGCGGAGGCGAAGCGACTCGCTGAGGCGAAGCCGTCCCTCGGCTTTGAGTTTCGTTTTTCGGGCTCCTGCGCCCGAGGGACCCCCCTAGTATAGTTAGCATGTACGTATGTATGATATTGTCTGCGAGGCTGTAAGGATGAATCCATGTGAGTCCTTCAGCATTGGGGCGCATGGTTTTTCGGTTTGTCGAATCCAAAATGCCTAAGGCTTTGGTGAGGATCGATACAACAGCTGCTTGAGTGTGTCTTTGGGTTGGGACACATTTCACGGCAGGCAGGCCAAAGAAGGCGCCACTAATCTTCGACAACGTGCTGAATGAGCCGGGATTTTTGGTTTAGACTTTCGCTTCCCACCAGCGCTTTGAGGTGCCTAACACCGCTCATTCCAAGATGTCGAACGCCAACAACCACAGTACTGCCAGTGAAGACACCGAAAACAATCTGAAGTGAACAATTGTAGATTCAGGTGCTCAACACCAAGAGCCTCGCTCAGCATGTTCTTGGGTTGCCCTTGGTTTTGCCAGATTTTGCCAGCTCAGGAAGAAGAAGCGCAACAGCCTTGACGAAACTCTGCTGATTCCACGGCGACAGAGGGGGCTGTGACGTGTGTTGTTTCCAGTTTTCGGTGTAACTTTTTCAATTACCGCATGGATCTCATGTTCGAGTGGACACACGAAATCCACCTCAAGACATCAACTAGGAGCTCATTCCCTCAACCATCGTTTCGAACGTGATGATGGGTATGGACATCTATATGATGACTGCTACTGTTTTGAGGTTTGGTATGGTTTCTTGGGTCAGACTTGCAGGTTGGGAAGCTTCAGATACTTGATGATACTTGGGCCCTTGACATATTACAAAATGATGGGGGGTATGGTGTGGGAGAATGAAAATTGCATACAGGCTCCAGGAAAAGCGGTAGCAGGGTACAGGCTTAAGTGGCCCAAACCGTATAGACCCTTCAGCTCTGCTGAGGACGATCAGCCAACTCCCCCGCCGCTCCCGGCACATCTGCAGATCCTCAAGGAAGACCGCGACAGGACCCTGTTTTGGTTTTGGAGGGAATCGGACAGGTATGACAATGTTGAAAGTCCTTAAACGGGCTCGCGAAGCAGATATGACTACACTACAGAAGGGAAGAAGAAACTCTAGGTCGGCGCGGGTTCAAGTAACGAAAATGAGTGTAGTACAACTTGCCTTATTTGGCTGACTGATGAGAAGATTATAGGTCGTCTCAGAATTGGAGAGATTTTGTGTCTCGGCAGGGGAATCGTTTCGAATCGCCTGCTTATGCTCGTTCCAACCAAGAACTGTGTGCCATCAGGAGAAAGAACGAGAAGTTCGTTGTCAAGCAGAAGAAGAAGAGGGCTTTCACCACGGGGTGAGCTTAAATTTCATTGTTCCCAACACTCTACCCTCAAAATTGCGAGTGATCGCCCAGGTTTCATTAGAGTATGCTTGCTATGCATGTGGAAGAGGAGTTTCTCTCAGGTTACCGGGGACGCGTAGGATGGGAACTGGGACCCCGTGGCGCCCTCAAAAATACAAGCACCAAGATGCCAAACCCTAGACCGTAACCCAAATACCAGAACCCTAAGCCCACCAAAAGAAGGGATCCACAGATGACAGGACATAAATAGGGAGTCAGAAATGACAGGAGTGCAATTGTCGGGACACATCCTCAGTGTTGCCGCGTAGCACGATAAGAACACGTCCCATTGTGTTGTGCTTGCTTATCCATAATACCCAGCACCCCATTACCAGTCTGAGAACCCGCACAGGGCATTGTCCTAAACCGGTTGACTCACCCTTTGGTATCTTAATTCACGTTGGTGGTTAATGATCTGGGCTACGTGTGCTTCCCGCATTTGGGAACCACCTCAGCACCACGGCCGTCACCAGTGGCAGTGTTTTGGTGCCTTATATCTAGTTCGTATTCATATCGATGTGTCAGTTCTATGCTACTAAATCCATCCACAGTTTCAGAGACTGGTTGTCGGACGTGACGCTGCAGCCCACAGAAGTGGTAGAAGTCGCGGGAGTTCGACTGGTCAAGCCAGCGTTCTTCCTTGAATGTCACGTGCCGGCACCATCGAAGCCACGACCGGACCGGAGCCCCAAATTTGAAGCCCGCAAGCCCAAAGAAACAATAATGAAAACTGGCTCCCTAAAATCGGAGACCCAACAAGCAGCTAATTATCGCGTTTTGCTCACAGCAGCATTTCCTGACTCGCTTTAATCCGACAGAGTGCTTTTCCGTCCTGTTTCACTGCATCAGATATCGTATATAAGAAGGCCCTGTTTTTGCCGGCAGCCTTCTTCTCGTCTTACGAGATTGGAGGTCAAAGACTCGAGGAGGAGTTCAGAATTTGCAGCTCTGATACTTTCGTCAAACCTCCGTCAGCACCCACAACGAGGCTCCTGGCAATAGCGTTCATGGTGTAGTGTTGAAACCGTAGCCGAAACAGCTGAAAGGAGTCTGCCAGGCAAACAAGTCTCACCCCCATGTTTCGCCGACGGGCCCGGCAACCTGCAAGAGGAAAGACCGAATAATTTCGTCCGTGCCTCGATTTCCAACAACCCATCGGTTGCGTTTTTAGGTTATTCGGCACTCGTGTACTGCGTCCCTGTGGTAACATCACCATCTGTGTGTCATTTCGTGTTGCTGCTTTTTGCTCGCCTTCCAACTTCGTGCTGTTGGTTTTGCAGGGACTCACGTCCTAGCGACAGGTACTGGTTGGGTTCGGTATATTTTCGGCAGGCCTGAAAACCCTTACATTCTGAGCCCCTGACTGTAATTCGCAATGTCTGCATGTATGACTTTCGATGCGCCAGTCCCACCCACGCTGCTCCAATCTGTAAACCGAGGGTGCTTGACTTTCGATCTTCATTTTGTGCTCAAGAGTGCCAGAGGCTAACGCATTGACGAGCTTTCTGTTTTGGTTAACTTTCCGCCCAGGTTCTAAGTTGCTACAGGGTCTGCAAACTGTAATCCCCGTGGTGCTTTTCGGAAGTACAGTATGCCGCCTCCTGTGCGCTACAAGCCGCCTTTGCCGGTTCGTTTCAAGGCGCAGAGTTGCCGGAGTCGGAATAGGCAAAGTTAAGCAAAAGCTTACTTTTTATCTCTTTTCTCTTGGATGGCTGGGTTAATCAGCACCCATCATAGCCCACAGAGTATTATTTCACCATGGGGCATAATTCTTCTGGAGGTGGAGGTGTTGCAGAACTGCCAGAATTTATGTTTCGGAATAACCCGAAAACTTCGACAATGGTTGTAGAGCACGATTCACTGTTCTGTTGAAGCGCGCAAGTATCCGCATTTGGACCACCACGCTTTTCAGCACGATGCATGTGTTTGTTCATGATCTTCACGAAAGCCCCTGCAGTGTGAGCCAGTGTAAAACACCATGTAGCACTGTTGTTCACGAACCTTCCCAGTGAGCAGGTTCCGAAGGGCAACATTGTGCCCCTGGCGCCCAACGAGCCGGACATCCAGCTGGGAAAGGCACAGCTCGTTCCCCGGAACCCCTTAAAGTCGTCAAGATGTACGAGACTTGCTTGCAGAAGCGTACTTTAGATTCCTCCGAGTCTTGAAACTCCTTTGGCAGACACTGGTGGCTGCCAAGCCGCATCGCATCACTGCAGACCAGATCGAGCTCGGGCGGCGCACGCTCAGGAGGCTTGAAGAGGGCTTGGGGAGTTGTGGCACAGGACATGTGTCCAGACTGCTATTACACCCTGTCTAACACTCAAAACAGCAGAATGGACGAGCAGCCGTCAGGCCGACGCTGGCCCCCATGGGCTCTACACTCTAAACCCAAACGCCGTGCCAAACCCATGCTTCCAGAGTGTGTGTGTGTAGAGCGCAGGGTAGCCTCAACGGGTTGCTCCGGTAGAATCCTGGGCTTCGGCTCACGCTGCCGGGAGTATCTGGGCTCACACTTCAGCCCGTTGCCTACTGTTGTGCTGGACAGTGCGGCTCCAGCCGACTCTACCTGCTAGCCAGGGGTTGCAAGTAACATTGTGCGCCATACAGTACTGTAGTTTCAGTCGGGCAGTGTGACCAAAGTACTGCGTGCCTGCTGGCAGGTTGATGGGGCGAAAGGGCGACTTCCTTGTCAACGTTCATGCCACCTACGCCGTGTCCTGCCTTCACAGCCAACCAAGCTTTTTTCATAACTCTACCTAGCCCAGGCTGCCCTTGAGGTGTAGAACATCGTGTCTCTCGACCGATCTTGACCTTTCCATCTAGTGGATCTGCTTATCTATCCAGCTATCTACCAATCTATCGCACTATTTAGGGATGTAACTGTCGATCGGTTTCTTTGTATCTCTCTTTCTCTCCGTTCATCTACCTACCTACCTACCTACCTACCTACATGAGCTACCTACCTACCTACCGATCGAGCTATCCATCTTTGGAGCTATCTATGCATCCATCCATCCATCCATCCATCAATCCGTCTGTTTACCAACCGTTCGATCTGTCCATCTGTCTATCTATCTGGCTATCTATCAGTCGAACTACCTCTAACCATCTATCTACCTATCTTTGTGTGCGTCATTCTATAGCTACACCAGTACACACATGCACGCAATCACATATGCGTACACTGACATACATACGTACGTACATACTTACATGCGTTCATACATGCACACATGTGTGATGCAACTGTCTATCTGTGCAGATTTGCTTGTATCTCTTCCTCCCTCTCTCTTCTGTATGTATTTTCTTTGCAGATATCGGTATTTTGAATGTATTTCCATGTATGTACTGTATGTATGTACACCCGTGAGGAAGCATGTGCTGCAATGCATTGCTGGCATTGTGGGATGTTCGGCCAGGGACATCATTGGTGTGAAACCAGATGAGTCTCAAGAAGTGTACCCGAGCTACGAGAGTCCAGAGCCTCGACAGGACCGCGAATCCTGAACTCCCGACGGCATGATGGACAACCTCTATCAAGCCTTGACTCTGGAAGTTCTTCGAGTCAGCGTGTCGTAGCGCTTTGTCACACGAGCTTCCCGCAACAACTCCGTGCACCCAGAACGCCACCTGTGAGAGCTTCGGACCTTGCAACCCTTAGACCCTGCACTGACGTTTGTGAGGTCACCCAGAAGCCCCATGGCACCAGGGCCGCAAGAAGTTGAGACCTACATGCAGTTGTAAGAGGCTCACAGTGTCAGCAAGGTCAGTGGCACCCCAATTCCCGCACTTCGGATTCCAGTCCTCCATGTGCAGAGCTTTGAATCCTGGGAGTCGCTACAGTATTGCTTCTTGCTGCTATTGACGGCTGGTGGTGGTGAAACAAGCACAACTATCGATGAGTTTACGCCCCACATGTCTCCATACTATGAGGGATGTTTCAGACGTGCGTTGCATGTCGTGGAGAGAGAGAGAGAGAGAGAGAGAGAGAGAGAGAGAGAGAGAGAGAGAGAGAGAGAGAGAGAGAGAGAGAGAGAGAGAGAGACGGGTGTGCGTGTGGGTGTGTGTTTGTGTGTTTGTGTGTTTGTTTGTTTGTTTGTTTGTTCGTTTGTTTGTTTGTTTGTTTGTTTGTGTTGGTGTTCGTTTGCGTGTGTACACGCCAGATATCCTGCATGCGCAGCGATTACTTTACGGAGGGAGGCATTCTCAATGACAGCGGCAGGGTGAACGCGTGTACAGTCCGGAGTCACCGACGTATAGATCCTACCCGAAGCCTTGAACCTCAACCCCAACTCAGGTGTAAAGATGGGGCAGGGGAAGGGAAACATCGAGTACTTCGTGGCCCGCGTCCCTGCAGGGCGGGTGATGTTCAAGATTCTTGTTTGCAGGTTCATGCTGCACAATGGTCATTTGCTTCCTGTTTGGGGTGCGCGTGAACCAAGCAACCTGCGCCTTAGATTCAGCAACGTAATAGCAATTTAAAAGTACTGCGATGCAGTATATGTTTAAATACGCATAGTGTTCCTTGTAATGACGCCGTAATTCATGACAACGAAGCTGGCAGTGGCGGCACGAGGCTTAAAAACAGCAAGAGGTTCCCGGAACTCAATGAGTATCATAACCTGAAAAGATTAGCAGGGTCCTGAACTTCGGTTCGCTCCTTCCACTTTAAAGCTGAACGAACATTTGTTCTCAGGATACCGTCCATCAATCCATTGCCAGGCTGGGGTGCAAAAACTTGTGTGTAGAGATTTCCAGATCGTTGCCATTACGTTCGTATTGAAGCCAAGGCTCACAACATGTGCGACTGCACACTTACAGGGTGCCCACCGTTTTTGCTGCAGATGTTGTTGCCTGTCTCATTGCAGAGTGTGCCTATTCTGCCAGACTGCTATGAATAGTTTTGCTACGGCTCGTCCCGAATCCAAATTCTACCGGTGCAACGAGCAGCTCCGCACTGTACTTGGCCTCCGAGAAGCAAAGTGCACGATCGAATTTCGCTGGGCGACAAGAGTATTTGCGAGCCGTGGCTTGGCAGGATACAATCCCAACTTGCGGGCTTTCCGTGAAATCGCTGATAAGCACCTTACCTGCACATACTGTTAGGACTTTTCAATCATCTGCGAGTTTCAAGCTTCGATCTGTTCCCTGCTGTTTGCAGTTATCTTGGGATGAGAGATGGACGAGCAGCACATGAATCAGGATGGTGCTGTTGCAGGAGTGAAGGGAGATGAATTCCAACCATAAGAATGCTTTCAGGCTGCCGGGTGGGGGGGGAAGCCTTTCTGGGGACCTGTGGTCGTTGCTGTTGGATCTTCTGCCTATCGCTCCCACGAGCGACGCCGACCAACATGTTTTGTTTAGAGCGGCTATCAGTTCTCTACACACACAGCAATAACGATTTACCATAACAGCCGGTCTAGAACAGTATCACAGAACAGCGTTTATCTATAGCAGCATTAGGCCCAACAAACTACATGCAATGAGGTGCACGCTCACGAAAGCTATTGCCACAGCAGGGCAGTTATCACCAAGACCAACAGTGCTCTTTTATTGTCGCCAGCTGCCTTGATTGGTCTGTCGGGAGCCGGCCGTCTGACAGTTTGCTCTAGGGATCTGGGTACATGCGGATGTGCTTGATTGCAGAATTTTCCGGGCTGAAGGTCTGCTTTTAGTGTGTTTTGAGAACGGGCTTCAAAAGCTTGCTGAGGATGCCCATGGCGACGAAGTTCCGTCAGCAGTACAACAACTTCGGTGATTTGTCCAAAGGCCGTCTCTAGGCTTGGATGAGATGAGATTCATTTGCGAGATGGATGGGAACATCGAATTTGGGTTTGCTAGGTGAGGGCGCAGGTCAAACTTTCCATGCAGAACGAAAGTTGAAGACGCGGGAAGACCAACAAGCGGAGAGACTAACTCGACATCGCGATCCCTCTGCCAAGGATAGTGAGGCTGCGCTGATGATGGAAGCCCTGAAAGCTTTTCACCAATACCAAGTGTGAAGACGGTCCTTGCTACCTTCGAGCTGCGAGGAAAAGACGAGCTGCAGTTTCACGCCAACTGCAGTTGCATATCAAGCACTGCCAACAATCCGAGCATGCCCTATGCGCTGACTGGGAGGACCGTCACGAGACGGAATTCTGTGATGAAATGCCCACCGATTCCTCTGGCGATTCCCGAGGTTTGGCCGCTCGTGTGGATGCTGATGCCGACATCTGCTACTGCGAAGCGAAACACGTGCAGCAAGCAGCTCAGTTTGCTGTCGCGGTCTGTTTCCCGACCCAGGCACATGACAGATACGTATACTGATTGGGGTAACTTTGACGCGCCAGACCTGTAGATTGTTATTCAGATCCAGATGCTAATCCATTCAATCATCCAATATCGGCCGTGCATCTTGAAATCCGACCAGGTACAGTATCCACAGAAGAGCAGAAATAGAAAGTTCACCCCGTCGCAAAGGTCATTCTATGCCAGCATCGCACGGAATGAGCAGGGTAAACGAGACTTCGACAGCTACGCAGGCCACAGCAGCTGTTCGTAGCAGTTTCGACTTCATGTAGTCTGCTTTGTTCCATATCTTTTCCTCGAAAAATGCGGTCTGCAGACAGGTCGAGTCCTGATCCTGGATGAAGTGGATGCACTGGTTATAGACGAAGAGCCCAATGAGCCGTGTCTCGACGCAAGAAGCAATGTCAGAGACCCACAGTCAAGCTGATTGCGGTGTGCATGCAAGGCTGAGCTCAGCAGCTAAGAAGTGTCAGGAGCATCGGCAATGTGAGCAGTTGCATACAGCTTCAAAGAGCGGCAGGACCAGCTACAGAGTAGTGACGACGGACGAAGGGCCGTTTCCCAGGTTGTCGGTGTTGTTCTGAGGCTGAATCCAGCATAAGGATAATCCGTCGTGAAAGCGCTTGTCGTCGTGCATGCGCTCGTGCATGCCCGTCTGTGCCTGTGTCGTGCCCGTAGAAACAGGGGAAGGAGGAGAGAGGGAGCTAGCTCTAGGGGGGGTGTCGAGTCACGGGTGCGCTTGCACGGGTTGGGGCAGCGCCGTCCGTCATGACTGACATGATGACATGAGAGGAGAACAGAGGGAGTCGGAGAATCAATTAGCGAGCTTGTGTATTCCATGTCCATGTTCAAGAACAGGTAAAACATTCTAGGCAAGTCCATACGTGCATAGAAGCTCAGCCCAGGTTCGTGTACCCAAACACTGAGCCGGGGCCTCACTCAAATCGTTTGAGGTTATCCTGTGGCGTTTGACTTCGGGACTCCCAGGATGTCAGAATCTTGCTTCAGTTTGGAGCTAAACCGCTTGGTTGTATGACACCCTTCTGTCTTCAAGTCTTCAGACTCTAGGCATGGTCTTGTTTGTACGACATGTCTTTTTTTGCCAACAGGCCTGTGCATCACTGAGGGCTCCGGGCACGCACCCACAGATGCAGCAAGAAGCAGCAGCGGCATCAGAAGTAGTAGATGTTGTTGTTAATAGTAGTAGTAGTAGTAGTAGTAGTAGTAGTAGTAGTAGTAGTAGTAGTAGTAGTAGTAGTAGTAGTAGTAGTAGTAGCAGTAGCAGTAGCAGTAGCAGTAGCAGTAGCAGTAGCAGTAGCAGTAGCAGTAGCAGTAGCAGTAGCAGTAGCAGTAGTAGTAGCAGTAGCAGTAGCAGTAGCAGTAGCAGTAGTAGTAGTAGTAGTAGTAGTAGTAGTAGTAGTAGTAGTAGTAGTAATAGTAGCAGCGGCAGGAGGAGGAGGAAGAGGAGGAGGAGGAGGAGGAGGAGGAGTAGTAGTAGTGTAGTAGCTATATATGCGGCAGCAATACCCGTGGCTGCAGTCATAGTCGTAGGAGCATGGGCAGGATGCGAGTGGCCTCCGTGTAAGGGTCCGGGAGGGGAAGGCGAAGGGGTAGAGGTAGGGGTAGGAGGAGGAGTAGGAGGAGGACTAGTGGTAGTTGATGATGGTGATGATGATGATACTAGCGAGACAAAGAGAAGCAACTGCGCGACTATTGTGATGTAACTACCATATCGTCTGGCAGATTTGACGGTTGCAGCACAGGTGCACGAGTAAATCGCAAGAAGTTCCTGTGCTCCTAACTATGCTGACATCGCCTTGTACAACAATGCTGAGCAAATATCACATTCAACAGTCCGCAAATCTAAAAGAATCAAGCAGGCGTGTTCAAGCCGGGACCCTGCGCTTTCAAAGGCTGTCTGAGATTGCGACCACCGTTGCATCCGGTTTACACAGTGGGAAGCGGCCCGGGCGCCGGACATCTTGCGTTAACCTGGAATTGAGTTGGTGTTGCTTGGTGGTTCTGGAGTCCAAGAGTTTATGGCTGCAGTCTTTGGCAAAGTACGAGGCTTGAAAGTTCGGGTTCGTCTGAAATAGTTTAGGGTTTTATTGGCTAAACTAGTCTCGAAAGTTACGGAGAGACCGCAACCGTGATCAGCGGCATTGAGTGTCTTCTCTTCTCAACCACAAACCTCCACAGAAAAAGATGGAGCACCAAAGAAGTGAGACAACGCCACGGTTGACATGCCTGAGCTGTAATTGCTTTCTGTGGCTTATGCAATAACCCTGGGTGTGGATCTTTGCAGAAACACAAGACAGACAGACTCGGCGCGAAGCATGCGAAGTGACTTTCGGAGAGGAGCGAATCGAAGCGCCCGGGACAAATAAAGTCCTCATTCATTGATTTCAGACTTACATCGCCACATTCTGAGGCCGGCTCTGGCCGAGAGCAGCCGTCGTTTCCATGCAGAAGCCCGTGGACAAACCTTCAACTCCTGATTTTCGAACCTCAGGAACCCAGTTTTCAGTTCCTATGTAGGCCCTGAACCCTCGCTTGTAGATCTCGAAACGCAGAACTGTAACTCGCACTGTGAAATCCCAAATTCTGAAACCTCTTTCGCCCGCTAAAGGCTTTATCTATAGACTCCACAACAAGACTGATTCACGTTGCATCGTGCAATTTCCCGGTTGGATAGGACACTTCCTAGACAAGCCCGTCGCAGTTTTCTTAAAGCGGTTACGCCACAACCCTAAAGCAGCAGAGCATGTCCGCGGCGGAAGCTGCCCAGCTGCGCAGCGCTTCACGAAGCCCGCGTCGCAGGCCGACGATTGGCCCATAAGGTGACCTTGTGGGAGTCTCCTAAGCAGGAATCTTGTCAATGATGTCAGGGAACGGTCTAGGGATTGAAATTCGGGAGTTGGCAGTTCAGGGTCAAAAGTCCCCGCATAGGTGCGGCAGGTACAAGTCCCACTTCTTGCCCCGAAATCTTCGACGTGCAACTCTGGAAGGACTTGGGGCGAAGATTCTCAATGCTGCTTCGCCATGAATGCCAGGCTGTGGGACTTGCAGATATCATGCCTCGGACGGCATTCACACTTAGGGGCCCTTAGCTCGAGTGGCCGTCGCAGCGACAGTGACTCGATTGCTTCCTCAGGTGGTGGCGGGCACCTGGTGCCAAAGCTGAAGACAATCCGCTGTCTGACTACGACCGCGATGCATCTTGATTGAGCACGTTCCCTCCGAAGCTGCAATGCCATCAGGGGATTCATGTCTGAGACCATCTAAATACACCATGCCTTCTCTCTCCTCGATCCGCCTGCCTGAGAATCAGCATCGAAAGAACTTCATCTACGCATGCAGCAGAGATGAGTTTTCGTCGCTGAAAATGAACTATAGACCAGAAGAGCCCATGTCCTTGCAAGGCAATCCTGAAGCAGAACCTTTTGTCTGCTGACCTGATCCGATTGAACGAGCATGTCGTGACCTGCGACGTTTGGGCTGCAACTCGAATTCAGGCTGCCGGCTTAATTCCCTCGAAGACCGAGCCCGAACTGGGGCTAAGGAAATACGAATGCCCAATGACTCGCCAGTGGAGTCATAATAGGTATCTGTATGTTTTTGTGTGCATCTTATATATGTTTATATATATATGTGTGTATGTTAGACTTTCAAATTTATTTTTCGATTATGCACTCACACGTCCACGTACACATCGACATAGACACAGACCTCATAGACATATACGCAGACACATACACACATACACGCACATGCACACAGACACACACGTACACACACCCACCGCCATATACACATATACGCGTACACATACACAAAGACGTACACATAGACATACATGCATACATGCATACATACATCCACACATGTTTAATATCATGATATATATATATATATACGTATACACCACTAGTTTCGTACAGCACAGAGAACGGTTCCACAACAGAGACCAGCTTGGCCGAGGACAGCCAAGATTCTCAGACCTCCGAGCCGTCTGAGCCGCCGGAAACATGGCTGCCCAGCTGAATCGGCTCAGGGCGTCGGATATCGAACAGTATTTGGATTTCGATACTCTGCCGGGGCGATGGAACGTTCAGGGTGTGTAGGACATGTAGGACGTTTGGCCGGTGCTTCGCCGCATACTTGGACTTGGAGACGTATGTGCTTGTGCGGGTCGTTAGGGATTGTCGCTAGGAGTGTCAGACCAAAAATAAAGCTTCGGACTATGTTTTCGCACAAGTCAGACGCGTGTCGCTGCCATCCTACATGCCACACACACACACAAACAGAAACAGCTGCGCCCTGATCTTGGGCCAGCACGTGCCAGCCCATCAGCAAAGCAGAAGGCCTCATACAAATGCGAAGGTTCGGGCGGGTCTTATGCTAGGCTGCAGATCACGAGGTGGAGACAACAGGAATCAGAGGCTGGGCTTTCAAAGCTTAAGACGTCTAAAGCACGGTAGGCGGTTGCACGGTGGTTGACACTTGGTGTTGTCATTCCTTTTGATCTTGCTTGGCCAGGTATGAAGAGACCCAGAAGCGCCGCTCACACTTCGCGAAGGCACATGGCTAGGCTAGATTCAAGCATGATGGGTTGCAAGCGGACGTTTCGGGATCAGAGTTCACGCGTTCAACTTAACTGGTGCTGCCCAATTTGTATACGACGGGAGGGGGGTGTAGGGCTGGCATGCCATGTGGAGGTGTGATGCGGGGTGATCCTGCCTTGTGGTGATGATGATGATAATGATGATGCTGTGGTCGGCAAGTCGCTGGTCTCCGTGTCCCAGACCAACGGAGTAAGACAAGGCAGCCCTGACTCGGCAGTCCTCTACTCGTCGTCAATTGGAGAGACGCTTCAGGAACTGCACGACTCGGTTCCTCTGGGCAAACCGGGGCGGCCTGACCTACCCAGACCATCCCAGACCTACCCCCGTGCCCCTCACAAGGGGCGGGCTACATGGACGACACGTAAGGCCATGCAACGATCCATCACCCACCTGGAAGAAAAGGCAAGGGCAATGTCGTCAACGTCGACGCAAATCCTCTGCAGCGAGCCGGATGACACGGAGTTCATGATCGCAGGACAGAGAGTCAAACCCGGGGCGATAGACGACATCATGACAGCCCTCGGATCCCCGCTGACGTTTGAGAAGAGCGGGGTGACAGCCCTCACATCAGACCTCCGAGCGCAGGGCCGCAAGTCATTTCATGCCCACCGTCGGCTCCTATGTGCACGCACACCCCTGGAGTCCAGAATCAAGATGCTTGACGATGACATGCTATGACGTGGACGAGTACGACGATGATGATGGTAGCCGGTGCAGATGGTGCTGTGGTGATGTGATGGTGCTGCTGGTGATGGTGATGCTGCTGCTGATGGTGGTGGTGGTGGTGGTGCTACTGCTGCTGCTGGTGGCTGTGGTGGTGGTGATTGTTGTTCTGGTTGTTGTGGTGGCTGTTGCGTGTCCAACCGGAAACAGCTCCCGGCATCAGCATTCAGGTACTTACCAAACACCAGCGTCGTCGTTCGGCGACTGTTCTGCTGCAGCGGGCATATGTTGAGCCCCTCGGAATAAAGTTTCAAGCAGCTTCACGGGGGCGCGCTCCAGGGGGCAGCAGGCTAGACTTGAGAACTACGGCCGTCAAGAAAGACGTTGTTGGTGTTTGTGTCACCGGTGCATGCTCTTTCGTGGATTCTCAGTTGGGCTTTGTCCCTCGGGCTGTGGTGAGGGGCGCCAGACACAAGCCAAAACCCTGAGCTCAGAATCGCAAGGACAGGTCCGACGCAAGCGAGATCAAGTGACCTTGTTTCCAAACAAACCAGGGGGTGGGAGTCGGAAACAAATATGAACACCGATGCCAAAGATGCTACAACATCCTACGACGAAGACTCGGACTAGCAACTTTGGGTCCGCGGCATCGTTCCTTGATGTGATTCTGGTAGTCACCAGCAGGACAGGTTGCAACCCTGTCGATATTGAAATCCACGACTAGCAATGACAAGAGTCACAATATAGTAGGTAACCGCAACAGGCAACAAGGTCTACTTGTGAAAATCCACGACGTGTCCAGCAGGATGATCTGCCGCAGTGAGGAGCAAGCCCGACGCATCCTCAGCAGCGTGGGGAACCTGCGCCTGGCTTCTCCTAGAGACGTGTGCATGTCTTTTTTGGTTCGAGCATTTGTAGAATGCACACTGGGGCTTCCATGAGCGTCATGTAGACCGAGTACCCATGGGCCCATGGGCAAAGATCTCAGGTGCTACTTTGTGCTGACCCTGCCGCCTTGAACGCATCATTTCATTACTTTGCCGAGGCTTTACTGTCCTTATTCATTTGAATCAGGCCTATGCTTGTTGGGGCGTAGCGGTTTCTGGCGCGGAGGAATCGTTGCACCGAAAAGCCAGCGCTATAGCCGTGAGACTCGAGAGTCTTGCTCTCGCGGCTGTTGCGCGCGCCCGGGAGGCATACATGCACCCGTTCCGGAAAGTAGTGCGCCCTTGGCAGTGGATATACAGCACGCCTGCCCTGTATAGTTGAGCGAGAGCACGTATGAGCACCAAGGCCGGACTCAAGCGAAGACACTTGGCTGCAAGGTCATGATCTTGATTTGGAGCAGCTCCGAAGGAAGTGCCATGAAGTGCCGATGATCCACCAGTACAGTACAGTCTTCTCGTGGCTTTGCCCATGAAGCGAAGACCAATCACATCATGTTTTCGGCTGTTGGTGGCAAGTCCAGCTTCAAGGCTGAGTTTATGCTAAACGTATACGCCAGTTAGATTAGAACCTGGACCTTCTTGTTTTGTTCACTATACATTTGGAGGAAGTTTTCAGTGGGGACGTGTAGCCAGCACGTGAAAGGTGTTGCATGCTCTTGCAGTCAGGGTTCTTTTGCATTCAATATAAATAAAGCACGAAGGTGTCCGTCTTTAAACAAAAACCAGGTAGCCACGCCCGAAACACGAGACACGGCTTTCCCTTCGTGTACAGTTGTAAATACTGTTGATGGGCCGTCGTGTTGGAAGTTCCGCCGCTTCAGCAGGAAAACGACGAGCTCTGTGATGTCGGTATGCATTACAGTGTATGTCTGTGTACAGGTATAATGTATATGTATGTAGTTATGTATGGTTTCGCGAAATGTTGTCGAGTCTTTCTCAACCCTCGTCTGACTTGTCGAGCACGAGTGACAAAAAAGTTATGTATGTATGTGTGTACGTGTCTGCGTGTATATGTTATGAGTATGTGTACAACAATAACTGTATGTTACATATATATATACACATATATATATATGTGTATATATATATATATATATATATCCACACATACATGATACACAAACACATACACACCCACTTCTCCATTATACTGCCAAGATGCAGCTGTTGTCGTCCCTGCCGAGGAATGTTCCGATGTTTTTCACGAGCTGAACACGGATGCTCTGCCTCTGACGGCAATGATCTTTCCAGATCGGAAAGGCTGCACCTGCTTCACTTGATGCCTCGAATCCTGCGTCCCTGTGTGATACTGTACCCTCAAGCCCTGCGAGTTGGACAGCCGCCACTCTACTTCGTGCTCACGCACCTTTTCCGCGGCGTCGGTGCAGAGGACGCGGTTCGCCCCGATCTGCTGGCTTGAAGCTAATGTCGTGTTGGGTTTCAAGATTCGCTGTCTAAGAACATGCTTCTGGCCTGCCTGGGATGTGGGTGGGCCCCTCCTGGGATGTGGGTGGGCCCCTCGTATTGTTCTTGCCTTGTTTGTGCCTGCGACCATTTGCAGCCCCTTCTACGCAGTTGGACACTTTGGTAAGAGCTGTGTCATGAGATGGACACTGCGTGATGCGCGGCTTACCATGTTCCTGTAATCTCAAGAATAATTTCCAGGGCTAGATGGCTTTCACAAGTCCTGCCAGTTTTCCAATTCGATTGGTACTCGTGCTAGTTATTATAATAGTTGCCACCCCGTGATGCTCCACCTTGGGAATAAGGTGGGTTCTGCTGAGCTGTGCTTCCAGCTTACTGGTGAACAGCTGTGTGAAGGACGAGATGGCTGTGGGTTGCTTTAGCTGGAGGTTTCGCCTCAGGCACTTTGGTTCAAGGAGGGCCGGCCTGCTCTTTCGCTGCGCCGGCCATGTCGTACTACGGCCTACCGCCGACTAAATTCGCCAATGAGTACAACGAGTTCGAGAAGCTCCTGCGGGTCCCACCCGGGTTTGCGGGAAAGGGAGGGAGCTTCTGGATGAGGGGAGGTTGCCGCGGAGATTCGGAGAGTTTGCGAGGTCTCTCCTGAAGGTGATCCATGCTGCCAGTGTTGCTTACTCCGGGGAGCGTCAGTAAATAGTAAGTAGGAGCACGACATGCAGAAATCTGATTAGCTTACTTACAAGTGCTGGATCATAGTGTATATGGTGGACCAGCAGCTACAGTATAGCATGTGGAGAGTCGTGCGACGGCCGGTCATCTCCGCGCCCCCGTCTCTGCAAGATAGGGACACAAGACCATGCTCCATCCAGAACAGATAGAAGATCTCTACCTTGGCCAGAACAGAGTAAGGCAGGTAGGCCTGTGTGAGGCGTTGCCGCTGGATGGTGCCATCAAGGCACTGGATGTCCTCGAGAAGATCACCCGAAACACGGCGCAGAGCCCGCAGGAGGAGAAGTTCCGGCGTGTTCGTACAACGAACGTGCCTGGGACTGCCAGACTTGTCTTCAACATTCCACCTCCACACTCCATACCCTGAACTTACGCTGTCAGACTTGTCTTGAATGTTCTTTTCCCCTCCCCTAACTTACACTCTCAACTCGAGACCCGCAAGAGGTCAGCAGCCCACGGCTCCCAAATCGGAGTGCTAAGGAGAACCTTTCAGCGCTTTTCGGACTGCCCGGCATCATCCCTGTGATGGAGTGCATGGGTTGGCAACAAGATGGAGAGTACCTGCAGCCCTTTGGCCCTTTACAGCCTCGGGGTTCCTGATTCAGTTCGCAATTTCGCTTTGGAAACCTGAGTGTGCAGTCGATGGGGAGCAAGCCGTGCACTTGAGTGTGCGGTTGCGCTTGCGGAATCCGCGCAGCACAGCGAGGCTGCCCAAGAGCGTGAAGCTGGACTTCCCACAGCACGTGGTCAAGATCTTGGAGGCCAGACGCTGTGGTTCTGAGAAGAGTAACACCTCCTTGTTTCTATGAACTGTCACCTTACCGTTGTGTTGGCCAGCACTTTCCTACATTGCTACATTGTAGCCCCTTCCCCCATCTCTTAAACACCCGCCTAACGGTCCTAACAGTAATCACACTTTTCTGAAAACTCCTTGAAACCAAACTGGGTTAAGCAGGTCCAGGAGCAAGAGCAACAGCAAGACCAAGTTCAGGAGCAAGAGCAGGAGCAGGAGCCACAGTAGGCACTTGGAGCAACAGCCAGAGCAGAGCAGGATCCCCCAAAAGTGATTGTGGAGATAGAAACCACTCCGAATAATGAACGCACTAACCGAGCTACATGGTTGGGGCACCGTTTCATATTTGGAGGAAGGGATTATGCTGACAACGGCATGATCTGTATCGTACACATGATTTTCAATGTCCTCATCGTTGCCGTCGTTGTCCACCTTACCAATCATGTCCTCGTCATACGCGGCATCTTCGTCTTCCGAGCATCCGCAGCGATAGTTTGGCGACGTTGTCTTCATAGCATCTTACCTTATTTCTCTCTCCTGGCGAGACCCCACACCCGAAGCCTCGTCAAGGCCAAGAGCCACTTCGGCAAGCTCCAAGAGTCCGAGAAGCGGGCAGCAAAGCTTGCGCAGGACGCTTTGCCGAAGAGCTTGTCATCTAGGCGCTTACCCCGAAGCCTGAAAACCATCCCAAGTGCCTGGAATAATATCCTGCAGCCCGAATCATCCGAAATCGCGTCATCTTTAGAAGCAGTCATATCAATCCACCAGAAATTCCGGAAGACTCGGAAAGCAAATGTAAAACCCTACGCGTTGCGACCCAACCTCCCACGCCATGAAGCTAATGTGTTCCAAGAGAGCAAAGACGTCATGTTGATACCATGTTCCAAATTTACGCACATATCTTGGGTCAAGAATGAAAGCACTTGTATTAATGCGTGCGTGGTCGTGGTGGTCAGGGTGATGCGAACAAGCATAGTCACATCACCTGCCGCACCCTCAGCTCCAGAAGCCGAATCCCTTCGGCCCAAGAAGAACATGCCCCTTTGATCCTGCTCGGTTCTGAAGCTATACCCTCAGCAGCCCTGGTTTCGCGTTCAGTCCCGAAGCATTGAGGACCCCAACAAAGCCGAGCTCCTGAAGCAGCTGGAGCTCGACCGAAGGGAGCGAGGATCGGCGCCCAGGTGACCCGACTGCAGGGATGGTTGCAGAGTCCAAGGATTCAGGGCTTCGGATTTTGAGATAGGGCTTCAAGGGTCCTCATCGAAGCTGAACCCAGCGTCAAAAGTCGAAGGTTGGGGCTTCCTTGTTGGGAAGATTTTGGAGTCGGTCAAGTCGGTCAAGGCTTTCATGATGAAGGCGACTGAGACTTCAGACCCAGCAAGCCACAAACTTCAGGAAGGACTGTTGTTGGATTGGTCGGGCGAAGGCACGAGAGTTGCTGCAAAAGCCGGTTGCCAGCCCGTGAGGAACATTGGCATATCCTTCTTCTCTTCTTTCAACACAGATCTCGCCAGGCCGGAGGCTCCAGCGGCAGTGCAACCGATGTCCGAAGAGGAGCAGCTGCAGGACCGTTTCCTGGTGCAGCCTTGAGAGCGGAGAACCTGCGAGTCGAGGTTTTGCGTTCTGGGATTGAAGCAGCTGGTATTGTTTTCTGTTCCGACTGAGCAACTTGTGCATCAGATGGTTTCATCATGAGAACTGTTTGTGTTGTGAGGTGTTGTTTGTTTTTGTTGGTGTTGGAATGAGTGGGGACGACAACGGACAACAATTCCCCAAGCACAAACCAATATGATGTGCGAGAAATACTTGCTGCGTCGTTGCTTTCAAGTTACTCCTCTATGGGCGTCGGTTTGCGCAGCACGAGGCCCGCCCTGAGGAACTAGGTTCTTCAGAAGTACCTTTTTGCTCTCTTTTATACGGGCTCCCTTATCGAAGCTGAATACGAGGACGAAGGGTACCCCGCACCCGTATCGTCAAGGAGTCACTTGGGAGCCTACATACAGACTTCTCGAATACCAAACCTGCAGCCTGCTGTGACTGCAAGCTCGAGGGCCAAGCCTCGGCACACACTCCCGACAAGTATGCACTGCAAAGGATAACAAATGCCCACTGCTGTGAGCACAGCCGGTGGCACCCGCCGCTGCTTGTTTAGTCCCTAAATGCCCGTCCTGTCCGTCGGAGCATCCTGTTGTCTGCAGACCTCGCCCGTATTGTCGAGTGTGAGCGTCAAGAAACCACAAAGATGAGTCTCCACCAGACTTTTGGGGTGCTATCGCTAGCTAAGCCCGTTGTGCTAGGCTTGCTTTACATTGACTTTATTGACGGAGTTGTCGCACCGACAGTTTCCAATCCACCCAGCACCTCCGGGTGCAGGCGGCACTGAAGCTCTCCATGGAGACCGCCTCCACAACGGAGGGCCAATCGGAGGGCAGCTCTCCCAAGGAGCGCCGCTTCCAGGGGTTCTTTTTAGACTGCCGTGAAGGGTGCCGTTAGGGTACTGCGATGTGGGCTAAGGGCTTTTCCTTCTAGTTGGTTTGGTGTCTTTAGGCTGGGGATGGCTGGGGGCTTTCGAGCTTCAGAGCTACAGACTCGAGGGCTAAGGGCATGGGTTCATATGAAGTGGCCTGCAGATTGACATCCTGCATGCCTTGATCCCAAAAGTTGCGTGAACCTGACGGAAAAGATGGCATTCAGCACAAAAAAGAGGTTGCATGAACACTTTGACAGCAGTTGCAAACAGCAGCTCCAGGACGAGTCGCCGACGCCGGTGCCCACCCCGAAGACCCCGGAGGCACACTTGTTTCAAGCACCCATTTTCGGGCATGTGGGCTGGTGCATCCGGAAGGAGCCTGCTGAGAACACTCTCTCTGAAAGTCAACGAGGGCACAGACTAGCGCAAACGCCTAGGTCCTACAGCTATCCTGTTGTTTCCCGCAAGCCTGAAGCATCGTAGCTTCTTCTCCACGTGCATCTGAGTGAGGCGGACTCAAGCCTGTAAATCGAAGAACGAATATGAAGAACTTGAGAGAGCGGCTTTCTTGAGTCCGCGGCCCCCGCGCCACCGGCTCCCGTGTCTGCGGCCCCCGCGCCGCCGGCGCCCGTGTCTGCGGCTCCCAAGGGCGAGAAGAAGGACCGAACGCTGCTTCAGATGATACCGATAATATATTGTAGCAATAATAGGTATGTAGTTTTACACGGAAAAAATCACAACATAGTAAGAATGGTGATGATCAGAAGAAGAAGAACAACAACAATGGTAACAACGGTAAAGAGCAAGAACGTGAGAAGCATATCAACAACAATAGCAACAATGTTGTTTATCGTAATAACAATTAAGGTCATGTTAACAGTATTAATTACAATAAGAAACATAATAATAATAGTAGTAATAATAATAACAATAATAAGAAGAAAAGTAACAACACAACATCGCCAGAATAAAGGGCTGAGTATTCATCAGGTTTTCTGAGGTGTGCAGGTCAGGGCGTTGACTTCAAACAACAAAAGAACGAAGGGTAGCATAAGGCATCAAGGTCTAGGTAGGGCTGTGGGGCTCAACGGCTTAATGTCTCAGACCATGGAAATTAGCAACTTGTCTGCACACAGGATTGTAGGTGCTCTTGGGAAAACTACTGCCTCACATAGTTGTCTCAAAGTCAGGAAGTGATAGCCCGACTTCAGTACCCGACCGGTCTGAGACGCTTCTTGGGGTTATTGGGGAAGTGCATTGTCAGACAAGACATCATTTCTTGCTGGAGGAGTCCGCCTTCGATTTCAAACGTCGTGAGGAGACACCGCGGGAGGGCAAATAAAAGTGGAGCTGTATGTGAGGAGTTTTCGAGCTGTTGCGTCCGGTGTGAGCATGTTTAGTTGCAGGAGGTTCGTCACATGGGCTTGCGAATGTCCAGATGCAGCACCGTATCCAAGAAGCATAGGCGAAAATGAAAATTGAAGCCGTAGCTAACTTCGAAAACTCCAGTGTCTTTCTTTGTCGAACTGCGCTGATCATTAATCAGCGCGAAACCCATCCCTGACTGAACTGAAAAACCCGAAGCCTCGAGAGATCCAGGTCCGAGCCCGCTGCCTTGATCTCGAAACCCTGGAGCTTGAAACCCACAGGTCCCTATGTAACCATAACCCTCCAAAGATCTTTTTCACAGTCACTTCTATTCCGCGACAGGTTTCACTTACGATCGACCATGCACCACCAACCTCCCAGCGCGAGGGCACAAACCTCCAAGCCCACGAACTACACAGGATATCCTGAATCCTGATCCCTACAACCCCGAGTGTACCCTGACAGCAGAAGTCCCTGCTAAAGCTTTGGACAAGTCGCAACCTGGAGGATCCGGAGAAGAAGCGCCAGGAACAGGAGATGAGCTTGGCGGACATCCGCGCCATGCAGAAGCAGAAGTTCAAGGAGCTACACATTCCTTGCGTTTTGGGTGCGTGCGTTGTGTGCCAGACCAGACACCCCAATCCTGAATCTCCAAAGCTTCTAATATCGAGGTTTGTATCGGGCTTTGAGTTTCAAAAGGATGGAGGAAACTGCAGGGTTCTAGCGTGGCGTGGTTAAGCCCACCAGCACACCTGTCGAGGACTTCCAAGCAGATCCGAATGCAAAAACATCGGAGGCCGCTGTGTGGGGCTTTCCTTTAAAAGGGGTCTATAGAAGGGCTGCTATAAGGGACGTATAATAGGGGTCATTATGGGGGCCTTAATAATTCTGCAGCAGGAAGCAAGCTTCAGGGTTTTGGTGTTGGCGGGCTGGTTTAGGTTGCCGTGAAGCCGATTTTCTATTTATTCTCCGTGCTCTCCGGGTTTCTTCGTGATCGGACGTCGTAGTTAGACAACTAGGACCAACTAGGATATTCAGCTCCGGCAAAAACCCAGAACTTGGTTCGAACCCCGAAAACCTCCCAAAACGCGGAGGCCTACAAGCGGCCCGCGGCCATCGCTCCGGGCGGCTCCGAGGTTCCTCGCTTTCTGTGGACTTTGGGTTTTGAATTTGGGAGGTCCTGGGAGGGTGGCTTTTGGGGTGTTGAAAAGGGAAGGCATGGGCATGGAGGGATGGGGGTGTTTCGAAGTAGAGCCTGACCAAGTGCGACTACAGATCCCGCCCATTCGGGCAACGTCACTTGACTGTTTTCAGTTACGACTACTATTATGCCGAGTTCCGACCGATACTGCAGCTTTACCATCACCATCAGTCCTGGCTAGAATTACTGCTCGCCGCCGGTACCACTACCACCACTACTTGCCGAGCTTGCTCAGTGAAGAACGCTGGCCGAGTAGCTCACCCACGCTGCATCGAATGAGTGCGATACCGCTGGGAAAAATGTCGAGGCAGTTTTCGATTCTGAAAGAAGAGTGACTCATTCAGTTGCATTGACCAGTCGATCTTGAACCTTAGCCTTCCTCCGAGTCTCAGACGGCAAGCCTTAACCTCCAGCTGAGTGCAGCAACGGCAGGAAAAAGGCTGGTTCGATTGGATGTGGGGAGGCTCCTCCTCCTCAAGTGGAGGCGAGCTTCAGTTTCATATTGTTAGCGGTGGCATTAAATTTGAAGCTTCTCGGTATGGCTTTGGGGGCTTACAAACAAGCCAGAGAAGATCAGTGAAAGGAGTGAGGTTTTCCGCTGACATCTCCAATGGGTCCAAGCGCCGAATGCCTAGCCCTGGACCCAGCTGGAACCTGTGAGCCATGAGCCCAATTTTTGCATGTCAGACAAAGCCCTCTAAGACGAGCCGGCAGCCTTTGCACAAAGCACGGTAGAATGGAATCAAGTTGAAGCCGAATTCGGTATCTCAAGCTTCAAACCCCACAGCCCTTCATTTGCTGTGAAGGCTACGGAGGCGGTGGTGGTGGCAAGCCCGACAAGCCGGATCGGCAGGGCCCGAAGATGAAAACAATCAAGGACGCCCCGGGTGGGTTCGAGACTGCCAGATATCATGTCGGAGCAACATCGGGTTAGAGCAAGGAGCGTTACTACAAAGCAACAGTAGACCCAAGAGCAGCATTGGTGGTAGTCGTCGCTGTAGTTGTGGCGGTAGTGGTAGTTGTGGTAGCTGGTGGTGCAGGAGGAGCAGTAGGAGGCTGCGATGCTCTCCGACCTAAGGTTCCTAAGAGCATGCATGTATGGAGAGAGACCATGTCAACGACCGCGTTCTGCCTCAGCCATACCACCTACTGGCTCACGCACGTGTAGCTCCATCTGGGAAATGTGCATAACGTGGGCCCAGCCGCGCAGGATCTTCCACCGCCGCCCCGCCGTGCGGGCGGCTGAGGCTAAGAACCTGGTCCTGCCGCAGCTGCGTGGGTGCAATAGAATCTTCAATAGAACTATACAGGCCATGGAAATTTAACTTTGATTCGCAGTCCCAGGCCTAACACATGCAGTTCTGAAGACTGGCCTGTGTTCGCGTAAGCTTTTTGTTGCAAAGGTGGGTGTTATGTTGCATAGTTGACCAAGTCAGGCAGGTATCCTCAACTTAGAGCTTTTGGGAGTTGTTTGATCTGTCCTCCATTCTCGATGCACCCTGCCGCCCTATTCTGCAGGTAAGCACTGGGCTCCCTGAGTATGCGATGCAACATGTGATGACCTCAGCCACCGGGCTCGCTTCTGTGAGCCCACCGCGCAGAGCGTCGGAGAGTTTGCTTTGCTGGGATCCTCCGTGCCGCAGCTGCGGTGCAGGGCTGTTTCTCCTTCGTGGAGAAGCCTTCGCAGGCATCTTGCTTTTGTGATCCAAACCTCACAGCGACTTTCAGAAGCTTGGTGATTGCGCACTAATGGAAGTGTAGCGGCGTTGACAAACATCCTGTGTACTGGATGCCTATGTCTGACGTGGCACGCGTCGCTTGTATGTACGGAGGCGGCGTGGCTCGCAAATTGCACAGCCTTGGCCCAGGATCTTCTGTACGCTTGTGCATCAGTAGCAAGTTGGATCATTTACTTGCACAAGTCATACCTTACCCGGTCGCCGTTGTCCTTTTGTACTGCCAGCAAAAGTAGTGCGGCAGAAGCAGAAATTTCAGAAGAGGGTTCCGAGTACGCCCGTTCCTTTTGAAAAGATATTCAGAAATTCCAGGAGCCAAGCGGTCCGTAGCCCTTGCACGGGCTGGATGAGGCAGCCCGTTGCAGTGAAATCTTTGCACCTATAGCGACCTGCCAAGAGCTCTCCCTTTGCTCTATGTGGTGCCAAAGACGGAAGTTGACTCTGACAGGACCACGTCAATCAACTGAAATCATCAGCTTGCCGTGTGATGTAAAAGCAAGTTCAGAAACCACAAACGACCGGCAAGATGCCTGTTCATGCACACGCATGTATTCTAATATGTATGTATGCGTGTATATATAGATACAGATATGTGTGTACATACATATATATATATATGTGTGTGTGACCGCGAGGAGTAGCAGAAAAAGTAGAGAGCTTAGCCTTCAAAAGATACGCCCTGGAGTGTAACAAGTCGATGCAGACGGAAGGAGAGCTAGCAGCAAGGTCAATGCTGATCTGTACGAGGCCTCGTGGCAGCCCTGAAAAAAACTGCAGCCAAACATAGCTCGACGAGGGTGGAGCCTCTTCGCCGTGTTATTCCAGGGATGCGCCGGGCCGTTTTCCTTGTGTCCTGGTCACAGTGCCGGGAGAACTGCACAGATACCCTGTCATCAGAGATCAGAGCAGACCCAGTACAGGCGCATCTCTTTGAACAGAAAGAGGCGTGGAAGTGCTTTTCGTATCGGATTTACTGCTGCACATCCGCATCTAGTCTAGTAGAGTCTTAGATGCCCGCCCGACATCAAGCTTGCACTTGGAGATGTGCTATGGGTGCAGGACATGGCCGATGTTGAGCAAAGGCCTTTGGACGACCGCATGAAGCAGACACAGTTCGTTGTGTACGGTCGCAGGTCAAGTGAATCACGGGATCCCAAGCCTTGTCAGTTTTCACGGTGGTCAGCTGTGTTCTAAGAATTCTAGAGTTTAAGCTTTAAGGCTTATTGTCTACTCCTGGATCCTACCTGTACGAGCTCGACCACCATGTCTCAAAGTGGAAGGTTACTCACAAGCCGCAAGATGCCATGCTTTGTGCAGGCTAACTAAACAGCCCTGTCTCTCGGCCTAGCAGCCTGGCACACACGTCCCAGCCGTAAGCAGTTTCAACTTTCGAGGCTTGAGGGTCTGAGGTCGCGGATTCCGCGGTTGCGGGTCGCTGGACCATCTACCGGGCACACCCCCCGCCCCCTAGAACCCATGGCCCACTTGCTCTGAATCCTCAACCTGTGAAGGCTTAGCCATAGCGGTTGGGCAAAGTCACCCGGCTGCTGCATCCTTTGGCTGCTTGGCATGGTGGTCCTTTTTTGTGGATCAGTCGGACAGGCACGGGGTACTTAGCATTTTGCCGCAGGCGTTGACTGGTCTTCCTGGGTTTTATACTGTTGCGACGTGGGTTTCGCGACTATACATTGACATTTCCTGAAGCTGGCGGCTTGATACTTGTTTCAGCGCAATGGTCCGGAGTCGTGAGCTTCAGGGAGTGTTTGGCGGTTAAAGTGAATATGCCCTGGAGGTTCGGACGGACAGCCGTGCTTCTGTTATGCTTGGACTTCAAATCCATCGGAGCTTCAGGGATCTCGCGGAGTTTCGGAAGACGATAGTGCCCCGGGACGCGAGGCTTTGCACCCGCAGCTTTGGGCCTCTTCCTGGAGGCTTCCCAAAGCCGGAAGGCTTCGAGGCCTGGTGGAGGGGCTCAGGGTGGTTCGTGAGGAAGCTGGTTCGATAGCAGCAAGCCGCCTCCAGTGCATCTCGGAACGGCGAATATCAGCAAAAGTAGATGAAGCTGATTCTTGGACTTGGTCTCTGCCTTTTCCTTCAAGCTGTGTTTTTCACCCTCCGCCCTCTAGTAGTTACCAGTTTCTTCATGCAGGGTGCTCCATTCTTAACCCATTCCGTTGCAGCCCTCATGCCTCAAACGCAGTAGAGAGAAGCTCCACGGAATGTCACAGACCGCGCGGCCCAAAAGGTTTCAACACTGCGCCCTCTGGAAACCCCTTCGAACCCAAAGGCTGCAGTAATTCGATATGCATATATATATATATATGTATACATATGTATACACCTGTGATGACATATGTTTATGAATACATACAAGCGCATATACATACATACATGCATACCTACATACATACACACACACATATACATATACAAATAAGTATCATAAGTATATATATATATATATATATTTAAAGATTTGTATATTTGCATGTAGTTAGACATTTATGCATGTGTTTATACATACGTACATACATACATATACATACATACATATTCTGTACATATGTACACATGCACAGGCAAGGGGAATGTTGAAGTCAGTGTAGACGTATGCGCAGTGGCTTCAAACATCGGGAGCTCTTTTTGTAACTTGCTTCGCATGCCAACCGGCGTATGCAGACGTGGTATTATCATGCTGTTGCAAGTTGCATCATATCCTATCACATCTTGCCATGACAGCCTTCTTTCATCATCTGGCTTACTCGTTCGGATCTATCTTGTCGGCTACCCATCCATCCATCCATCCGTCCATCCATCTATCCTTCCATCCATCCATCCATCCATACATTCATCTATTGGTCGATCTGTGTATGTGTACACATATGTGATACATATGTGTGTATGTATGTATATATATATATATATATATATATATATACATAGATACATATGCATATACGCTTGTCTGTGTACAATATTACATATCCAGTTTCACGTGCTGTTAATCATATTGGTTGGCTTCAGGTCAGTGAGGAGAACATCACACAGCAGATGTTCGACCGGATCCTCGCGGCTGTGGTTAGCGAGCCAGAGAGAGAGGCAGAAAAGGATGGGCTGCGTGTGAATCATGTTGTTGCATGCTGGTGTCTGGAACATTTCTGGCACAAGGCTTCTGATGATTGCAGCTCTGCTCTTCTCTGGATATAGCAGCGCTCCACTTCTTCGAAGTTTTTCTACGTATCTTGAAAGGGTTGGGGGTTTCCCAGACACAGCTTGCCATAGACTCCATAGACCTCAAAAGCCCTCCATCGTTTTGAGCATTCGATAAGTCCTACGCTGGAACCAAAGAATCCTTTAATCCGAAACTTGAGGGAGGGCGCATCAAACATCTATAGATCAAGCTTAACATCCGCCCGTAGCTTGGAACCATGATCGCTTTTTGCTCCGCAACCTTACGCCAGAAAGAAAGCCAAAGCCCCACTGTTCGCGGATCGACCCAAGGCCCGACCAGTTGGCGCACCTCCGCACATCCAACCATCCAGCGGCGAACCGAGTCTTCCACGAGGTGTGCAAGGCCTTGGCTGCGGGGCGATTTCGGGAGGGAATGCGGTTTAAGCGTCCAGGCTCTATTTGATGGGGTTTGAGGTTGGCATCTCTCTAGCTTAGAGACATGGTACAAGTTGCTGCTAGTCATGGGCGCAAATAGTCATGTATCTAGCTTGACTATTACACCATCTTCCACGATGTTGGGATTCGGGGTTCAGTGTTCAGGATTCCTGAAACAGCCAAACAGTCTTCGCTTGTTTCAGATTCTGGCACGGAGCCTCAGAAGTCACAACCTCCATTTCTTTACCATCCGATTAGCGAAGCCATGGCTGAGGGTCAGGTCTCCTCCGCCAGCTGGTGTGTCTTCTATGGTGCGGGCATCATCGGCACCCTCGTCTTGTACGGCATCCTCCAGGAGGGCATTATGACCGTGGCCTACGACGGGAACCTATTCCAGTATTCCGTGTTCCTAGTCTTGTGCAACAGACTGGCCGCAGTGATGTTCGCAGTGTGTATGGCAGCTAGCAAAGGTGAGTCGATGAGGAATGCCGCTCCTCTCTGGAAGTATCTTGTCGTTTCCCTCTCCAATGTCTACGCCAGCTCCTGCCAGTATGAGGCCCTGAAGTATGTTTCCTTCGCGGTCCAGATGCTGGGGAAAAGCTTCAAGATGATGCCCGTGATGATCTGGGGCATCATCATTGCCGGCAAAGCCTACAGCGGTAGGGACTGGCTTGTGGCACTCGCCGTCACCTTGGGCTGCACCGAGTTTCTGATGACAGGGCCGACCCATTCCAAACTGGATGCCGGCAATAGCTTCAAGGGCTTCTTGCTGCTGGGCTGCTTCCTGGCACTAGATGGGCTAACCTCCACATTCCAAGAGAAACTCTTCAAGGAGCATAAGACGACGAAGTACAACCAGATGCTGTACATCAACGGTCTCTCTGCCACTGTGTCCCTTGTCACCTTGCTTGCTACAGGCGGTGGCTGAAACTTCCTAACCCATCAGACCTTCAAACTGCATGGTTTGCAAGTCTGATACCTCAGACGTATGAAACTTCGAACCTTACTCCGATCCTGAAAGATGAATCCCAATTCCTATGCCCTGAAGGCCAGTTCATGCCAGCACTTGCCTTCGGCTTCGCTCATCCCCAGTTCTGGATCGACTCCGCCCTGCTCAGTGGCTCGGCGGTCGCCAGCCAATTCTTCATCTACTCGCAGCATCTGGGTGCTGTTTTCAGCTCACGCTTTTAATGTGATTCGCACGTGTGGAATCACATTGAGGATGAGGGCACGATAGAAAAATCTTTCCCTTTTTAAACACTAGAAAAAGTCCAAATGCCAAGCTGTTGCACCGTGGCTCAGGATCAAGGAGTTCGGGGCCTTGGTCTTTGCAGCGACGATGAACGTCCGTCAGGTTGTCTCGATATTGGTCTCTTACCTGAAGTACCACAACCCGGTCACAGGGCTCCAGGTCCTGGGTTTGGGTCTCATCTTCTCCGCCCTCTTCTACAAGTCCTTGTTGGCTATGTTGGAAGCGCCGTCCAAGGAGGAGAAGAAGCCGATCCTGGCTGAGGCGAAGGCCGAAGAGGCGATTGAGACCTCCAAGGACAAGGATGATGTTGGCAAAGTAGTCTAGGCCTGTAGGATACTTTAGGATTCTTCGTTTTCTGCCGGAGGGGCAAGACCAACTGTACCGGCTTCACGAGGATTATAGATACATCAATGTTCGGTATGATTCGCGACCTGTCAGTAGTTGCTATACAGTCGAAGACTGTTCAGCGCCGTCGCAATCGACACATCCGACGAGCAAAATTGAGGGGTGCACCGGTGATGCTTTCGAGTTTTTGATCCGAGTGAACGGCAACTAGCGCATGCTTCAACGGACCTTTCGACGCTGATACGCATGTCATGTCGAGCTGGTTGATGAAATGTATATGCACTTCACACTGCGCAGCGCCGTGCGGTATTATCACTGGTTTGGTACGCTTGCTATGCGTATTATACTGCTGTCGCAATGGTTGCTGCGATGTTTTTTTTTCGGGCTAGTGTTTTAAATATGTTGACCAGTAACTGATTTGGTCTTTCACAACCCGCTTGCCAAGCAAATAAACATGTTAGTTGACAGGGGCAGACACACTACAACAATATATAAATAACAATTCAGTGAAATATGGTTCGTAGACCTTTTGATGTGTCTCTCTCTCTCTCTGCAAGAAGCCGGTTATGCCCGGTTGCTACGATACTTCCGAAGGTGTTGAAGGGGAGCCTAGGCTTTGCCGGTCCAGCTCTGTCCTATTGCCTGCTACCTTTCAAGGCATCCTAAACACCCAAACTCTGACTAGACCTTGCAGGAGTGGGAGCGAGGTCTCCGCTTCGTCTCTGGTGAGGAGCTACTTCCAATTAGGCTTCTCTTGTCGGGCAGGTCCCTGCGGATAAACACAGGTCCTTTCAGGAAGACCATGTGACATCGACTGGCGGTGTCCCGCCCCACACCCCACACTCTGAGTCTCAAGAGCTGTGTAGCAGGACTACGTCTACTCCAAGGAATCTGGCAGATACTGCGCGCTCCATGCGGGCCGAGCCAACCCGAAGGTGGAGCACAGTGTCACAATGATTGCAAAAACCGTTGATGTCTCCAGCTTCTTATTGCAAAGAATTCGTGTCTATTATTTGTTTCCGTTTGTTTGTGAAGCACTTGCGATAAGTCCGGCTGTTTGTTGGCCATCGGTTCTCGCCTAGATTTCAGGGCTTAGGGTTAAAGTAGTCGGTCAACATGAGATAGATTCTGCCCCGACAGTGCGAAGAGGAGTTTTCCTGTTGGAGCGCTGTGGATTGTGGCCCTATCTTTTCCGTTTGCCTGTGTCGCTCTGGCCCTCCTTACGGTGTCCGTGAGAGACCCAAAGCCCGAAACCCACTCCGGTCGGCTGCAGGCCTGGTCTTTGGCGCTGGAGTGCCGGAACTTCCACGACGGTCTTAGTCCCTCGGGCCCGAGCTTATTGCATTTGGGCTTCAGGAGCTTACAAGGTCCCCTGGGGAGTTGACTAAGTGTTCAAGGTGCCGTGTTGGGGTTCGGGTTGCCGAAGGTCTTGTTTCGCCGAGAAAGATGTTTTTTCGCAGCGGACCTTGCAGCTAGTGCGTAACAGCGTGGAATATGCATTTATCTACTTGTTGGTTTAGTAGCTGGTCCCTTGTACCATAGAGCTCTCGAAGATAGACTGAAACCCTCCTAGCTTGCCGCACATTAGATCTTTGCGAGATGCTGGCATGATCCGAGGCAAAGAGATCTTCTACCAGGAACGCCTGTTCGTCATGCCGGTGTCCTGGAGATTGTGATGTGAACTGTTGTTACTTTGCATTGCTATGCCGCGGACCAGTTTTCAGGTCGAAGTCATCGTTCCAGCACGCCGTCTTACAACTCGCTCGAATCGGTTCGACAGCCCCCTGCCCCAATGGGTACCTACCCTTTCGCGGTTTCGTGTTCTTTGAGTATATCGTGTGTATATATATATATATGTATGCATGCATGCATGTATGTATGTCTGCATTATACATGCCATGTATGTGCTTGGGCTGGCTATCAGCTGAGACTGAGCAGTCGACAGCTGTCCTGGGATTCGTGCCAGAAGCTCATGCTTCGACGTGCTTGCGAGGTCGCGACCCCGCGTCTTCCGTCGCTACCACAGAATTCTGGGCCAGGAGCCCAGGCATGCTTTAACAGGCTTGAATCCCAAACGCAGTCGGGATCGCTTACGGTTCCGTAGGCATTGCACCTTGACCTTGACTCGGGTGTTCTTGGGGTCTATATGTTGTGGAAAAGTCTGCCGCCCAATTCCGTGTTCTGAGTCCTGGCATTGTTTACTACAGGACAGGGTGAAGCCACATGACCTTGGCAAAGACATGTCAACTGTTCTGAGTTGCATGAAGCTCGGTGCTTCGACTGGTTGCGCTGTAAGTATTCCAGTGTTTTTCTTTTGTTACGACCCCGGATGTTTTTTTCCATTCTATACCCCAGAGGAAGTTGCACATGTCACGTCGTATTGCCAGTGGTGATAACAATGGTTATGGTTGTTGTTGTAGTGCGTCTCTTGCTTAATTAACTCGGCTGCCTGTCTCACTCTTCCACCGCACATGATCATCGAGGAAGTTGTGGTGTTAGTTGCAGTCGTCGTCATCGTCGTCGTAGTCGCAGTAGGTAGGCATGCCCGTGCGTGCCCTGACGATGATCATGCTGGGTGAGTGTGAAGGCTTGAGCGGTTCCATCGGCAGTGAGCCCGAGCGCAAATTCCTGCAAGAGACCTATCGCCCGGGCCCTCGGAGGTTTTTAGCGTGTTTGATAGTTCGGGTTTGGACTCTCCGTTGACGTTTGTATAAGGCATTGTAAGGGGCCTCTAAGGCTCAAGATGAAGTTCTACAAAACAGTCTGCTCGTTGGTTCAGTTTGAAGCCTTTAGGCAGCAGTGGGGTTGACATCCACCATCATCCACCCCTCCCCTGCCTGAGTAGCTGCGTGGTTGATGTCCCGGCAGGTGCAGCGTTCTTTGAGGTGCCGCCGTTCCTGAAGCTGGATCCCCAGTTTCAACCCTGGGAAGCCGACGTTCGGTTGAGCGGCCGGCAGTCAGAAGAGTTTCATAATCTGCGCATGTGTCGGGCACCTGGGCGGTTCTGCAACGGATGTGTCTTAAGCTGATTTGCAAGGACCTGCAGAGGATCTCCGTTCCACGAGCTGCGGCCTAAGACAGAACAGAAAACGGGTTTGCCTGGTAGGACCGTAGCCGTAGCCACTTGAGCGGTTGGGCGGTTTGTTGTTCTCAGCTGCGACGATGACGATGATCAGATGACCGAGCGGCTTCTCATCAAACCTAAAACTCTGCCAAGCTTTAACTGCAGCTCCATCGCAGCACCTGTCGAGGCCTTTGCCGGCCAAGTTGGGGGAGATGCACACACCCGTGTATGTCGAGGAGACTGTGGAGGTTTGGCTGTCCGCTTCGGTCCTTCCATGCTCGGTTTCTGGACGATCCACCCTGCAAAACGCTTGAGATCCTCACTTGGCTGGTCCGAATGTGAGAGCATGAAGCTTTCGGGCTTCCCGTCTCCAAAGATCCCCAAACTCCCATGCGAGGCCCAGACAGCCCGCATTGCCGAAGTGGCCTTTGAGGTGAGCCGGAGAGTGGAGTCACTTGGGTCTCGGGCTTGCGATCAAGAAGATAAGGTGATGCCATATGATGCTACCTCTAGATGCATCCCAGCACGTTCAGACAAGTGTTGGCGAGAACTCATGTCATCACAGGAGCTGTTTGTCAGAGTTTGCTTCCCAAATTGGTCTCGGCTGGACCCTTGCGAAATTAACTATGGGGGCCGTTGTTTAGGCATGTACAGTACCAGAGTTCAGAAAATTCGCACCCGCGGCTTCACCCGCCTCGCATGCTATGCAATCACAGACGTCCCGACAGGCCCGGGAGCGCGTACCCGTCCTCATCATCGCCAAAGATCGGATACATGTCCGGGACTTGACCAAGCGCTGTGGCGCTATACCTTGACCACATGCCTCCGGTTTTCGGTTTTGGAAACATTAAAAGACGTCACGTGGTTGTTTAGGACAATCCCCTGTAGCAAGGGTGGGTAAGAGCAGCTGAAATCTGTGTGCTGTAATTGCATAATTCCTGTGTGTGGCGTTGTTCCATGGACTACGAGACTTTTTAAATCGGTTGAAGGCCGGCATAGTTTGATAGGCTAAAGTCGAGGTTTCGAGCGTACCTCCTGCTCTTCAGAGACGGCACAAGTCCTGAGCTTGATACAAGTTTAGGCCCGCGCCCATGTAACCCCAGCTCAAAATGAAACCCTGAAGGCAGAGCCCCAAATCCACGCTGTGCAGTTTGCCGGCCATTGATTCATCCCCAAGCTTCGAAGAAAGGGCCGGATAAGAATCCCCTTGCTGCCAATCTTTGCACGGTTCCTTTTCAGAGGGACTCCAGCCATAAGCCGGAAGGTGGGCAGCTTACACCCCAAGAATCCCCAACACCGTAAACCCTACACCCGGAGGCCATGGGCCAAGTTAGAGTCGAACCCTGAATCTCATGTTCAGCGGTTTAGGGTTTTACTGTGTTCGGCTTTTTGGGCTTGGGGCTTATGCTCTAGGTTCAGGGCATAGGCCCATGTAAAAGGATTTAGTAAGATGTTTGGTGGCAGAGATCGAGCGCAAAGCCAAAGGCTGATCAACTGGTCGAGTCCTTGCGGCTCTCGGCACGCTCACGGGGCCTCGGTGGGGCCTGCGAGGCCCAT
Organism: Symbiodinium sp. CCMP2592; assembly: GCA_905221615.1. Taxonomy (NCBI): domain Eukaryota; class Dinophyceae; order Suessiales; family Symbiodiniaceae; genus Symbiodinium; species Symbiodinium sp. CCMP2592. The sequence goes on along the minus strand of CAJNDT010005847.1, from coordinate 567,121 downwards.
CCTTCGGCTGCAAAACATTGTGGCCTAGGTTCGAGCAGGGTCTTAGGCCTTAGCACAGCACCGTTTGTTGTGGGCACATGTGTAGTAAGATTAGTTTGGTAGGTTGGAGTGCACCTTTACTTTGGGGTCTAGTCTGGGGTGTATGGCGAGTGCTGCTTCCGTTAATGCAGATAGGCATGGTTTGGAAAATCCCCGGCTCAGGTTCCACATCTACCCGTAGTTCCGCTTGGGAATGTTGAATCAATTATCATCTTTTGTTGGCAGCTGTTGGCAGGTGTGGCGGTACTGTGTTTTTGTTTCAGCTTTCGTAGGATCGCGACTTCTTGCGCAGGCTTGGCTAACGTATTTTCCAGTGCCTTCGAGAACGTTGGAAGTTTACGATCTAGTCAGCTTCTAGTCAAGCTCCGGCTTTGGGGTCTATGACCAACAGTTTTTAAGGCTAAATAAATTGTGCCTTGACGCGCAGTTAGGCATGGGCTCGCCTTGAGTTGGTGCTGTTTATCCTGTTGTGTACTCATGGGCTTTACTGTGCCAGTGGGAATCCGGGAATCCGGGCTTCTCTGCTGAAGGTTTTCGAGGGTTTGGGATTCGAGTGCCATGAAGGCATTCGCTGGATTCACTGCATGTGCTGACAAATAGCCATGGTGGCATCTACGCAGTTCAGGGGCAGCGGGAACGCATGGTTTGAAGGCTTTGGGGTTCAAGCGATAGGTGCTGGAAGGGCGAGAGAAAAAAGTGTCAATGATAGGCAAGCCAGTGTTCGTTAAGAGTTCATTTCGTCACACGAACTAGCAGCAACATCACATGGCGTGTGTCTCCCAGGCATTATAGTCCTCTCGAGAGCTTAGAGACTTCACGCGATCAAGGCTAGGAGCGCTAAACCGTCGATCCTCAAATCTGTGGCCACTGAATTTAACTGGATTTAATGGCCCTGAAATGTTCAAGTGCACAAGCCACCCCGGCGCGTAATTAGAACATGGAAGAGCGTGATCTACAAACCTCCGGAGAAGAAGCGAGGACTCGATCATCCGACCTTAAGGCTTTTGAGAAGCAAAGTGAACCCTAGCAGCGCCAAGGAACCGAACCCGCTTTCTTTTGTAGCTAGGGACAGTTCCCTACAGCTGACAGGATGCGGTGCGCTCTTTGTCTCGCACGCCGCACGTCCAGCCAAGTGCAGCCGTGGGATAAAGCATATTGTGTTCAAATGTTTAAACGCAGTATCCATGGAGTTGATTTAAAGCTAAACCTGAGTTCAATCGTGTTGAATGTGATGTTGGTTGGCAAATGCTTATCGGGTTTGGCGTCTACCTCTCAGTTCGAGGCCTGACCAGCGCTCGAAGGGAATCCAAATTCAAAGCCTCGGATTCGCCAAGGCTCTACGAGGCCGAGCCAGAGCAGTGGAAGGAGAATCTGAATCGAGCGGCATCCCTGGGATGCAAGTTGACGATTGCATGGGCTTAGTTTAGTCTGCGTGTGTCGTAGTGGGAATTACGGCGGGTTTGGGGTTGTCTGGGCGCGGTGCTTGTGGGCTTCAGCTGTTGCAGCTTCATCGCCGAAATCGCTAGAGCTTTGACTTATCCGAGAGTTCGTTGGACTTTTCGCGGAATGTACTCCAAATCGCAGGCTTGGGCTTGAGTTCCGAAATCCGAATCTACGCGTTGCGACAACTATGGGTACAGTCTCAACCTCGGTCATGACGATACGTAGGCTTTGTTTTGCCTCCAGCTTTGGGGCCGACGCAGTAAACCCTTATGTAACCCCGTAACTCGCAAACGAAGCATCTCATATGTGAAAGAAACCCATGCCACCGGCCGCTGATTTTGACTTCGTCGTTTCAGGCTGCGTGCCAATGCTCGTTCTGCAAGATGTCTTGAACAGCTGCACTTCTGGGTTGCCGAGGCCACGATGCCTCTCGGTGGTGGCGGTGGTCGAAACAAGCCAGCCACCAAGTCGACTCAAAGAGAGCCTAGCGGCTAGCGCCACGTTTCGCATGATCTGGGCTTCCATGTCGGCTGAGCAGATTCCGAACAGTGGGATGGCGGCATGGAGTTTGGGGCTTGTGGCTGCTGGGTTTCACCGCGTAACATTCGAGATGTCCGGAATTTGGCGGAGTCATCCTTGTCCTACAGGCTCAAATGGCCATGCAGTCTGCTGACACCCGTCGAGTCAGAGCATCGCCACGACCGGTGGCGATATGATGCATGCGTGTTTCGAACGGCTTCTGCTTCCAAAAGTTCCCGACAGCAGCATACTTTCCAGGACCTGGCGCGTGACGGTGACGACCCCAGCGTTCCGAGAAGTGTTGGGTAGGCTTGCAGCAGAATTGCTGAGATTGCCCTCAGCCTGGACACGGAACTGGAAGCTTCATACACTACGTCAGGCGGCCTACTCACTCCGAAGCAAAAACGAAGCAGGTAAGCCTGCGGTCAGTCGTTTTGCCAGCCAGATTGATGATTTCACTATCCAACACAGTTGCAAGACTGCTCCGGGGCAGCAGAAGCAGTTCTGGAAGATATCTTGTCATTAGACCGACAAGCATTTTCGGACGTGGCCCAAGTCACTAAGTGATCCACACCCGGTGCAGGCAGCAAGATGCACACACCGTCGACAGATACTTTGTGCTAAGGTCACAGACAGGCGCGGTGGCCGAGGAACCGACTACCGCGTGGACGACTCGGACGTGGATGGCGCTGGAGGTCCTCCTGGACTTCACTGAAGGGAACATAGTTTGAGGCACATGACTCTTCGACCAAAAGCAGGCCTTGCAGCACACGCTATATGTATATGTATGTATACATATATACACATGTATTCGCATATATGAGAGTGAGAGGGAGGGAGAGAGAGAGAGAGAGAGAGAGAGAGAGAGAGGGTGGACTGCACCCGCCTCACACCCCAAGCAAAGCAAAGCAAAGGGAGAGAGAGAGAGAGAGAGCAGAGACCTCCGAAGAAAACTATCGGAGGGGGTGGACTCCTCGCCAAGAGACGCGGGGGTTCGCGCGCACGGGGGGACTGCCTGGACGCTGCCGTATCCTCACGCCCTGTAGCAAGCAAGCAAGCAAGCAAGAGAGAGAGTGAGAGAGAGGGTGTGTGTGTACCTGGTGAAAGAAACAGCGTGCGAGTGACGAGGCTTCGCTGAGATGTGTCGTTTTCTTAGTCTTATTGACACTGTTTTCCGGTTGTGCTCAATATGTGCTTCGAGTTTGCTTCACTTGAATCTTCTTCACGACATGTTGTTCTGTTGGATGTGTTCTCACGACCAAGAGAGAGATTTGTGGTTTCGCTACAACGGCACTTGTACAGTAGGACAGTAGGATGCTTTTCAAGATCCGATCTTGTCGTGACAGCTATGCAACAAGACTATACCAGTTCGATCTGTTGTGGCAGTCAGCTGTCTGGCATGGCTCTTTTGGGTGTAGTAGTTCAGTAGCAGGCTGCGGAAGCTTGGGGCGAAGACTGGAGAGAGTAGCATATCATAGAACATGTGCTACAGAGGAGCTCGGGCTGGAGATGACCAGTAACAAGGTTTGCCTGTAGATATTCAGCAGCCTGAAGCAACAAGTTCGCAGTCCCAAGATTAAGATCCTGCAAAAAGGGCCATCCGTCCCAAATCTATTCAGAGACATAGCAGGGCTTGTGTGTACAAAAACTGCCTATTGCGCAGCCGCCGATGGTAGTTCAACACACCAGGACAACATTGGCTGCGTGCACCGCCGGAAGCATGGATGACAGTTTACTGTAGCAACATGCAGAATCTCACCGAGAGACGTTTGTGCCTTGTGGACACCAACACCTTGCAAACATGAGCCAAACATGCAAATCCAAATTGCTTACAGAGCATGAGCCTCGAAGGTTTGCTGCTAATTCCTTCCATTGCCCCGACCTTACACGGCACACTCTTAGGGCTGTAGCATCGTGTCGCGCTCTTGTTGTGGGTTTGGTTGTCGTGGCGGTGTCTCACGAGAGTGTGACCTCCTGCTTGTGTATCTAGATAGTTCTGCTTCGTGGGAGTCTGGAGCGAGCGTGGCTCACGGAGCTGAAGGATCTTTTCTTCAGCGGACACTCAATGCTGGAGCCAAAACTAGCCCCAATGCTCTTGCAGCACCTGGGACATGTTTCCGATTCACGCGAACGAATTGGTGATATGAGCAAAAAGCGTCACATATCGTGTAGAAGCGTGGCGCGCCTTGATCATTGAAGCCTTACTCTAAAACTGTAAATAGAGGAGGTCATGACTGAAGTCTGCTGTGTGCTGTCCTAGCCAGCGCAGGGCAGCACACCGCACATAAACAGTCAAACCGTTCAAACCTTTCCTTCAAAAGCAAACAAGTAGTGAGATAAACACCAGGTTGTAGCAGATCCAGCCCTGGGGTTCCAGCTTCAACTCGGCGTGCCCTGATTCTGCACATCTGGGGGCGGAGAGTTGAGCGAATGGAAGGTTGCAAGAACAGAGATGCATATGCACAACCCCAACGGCATGGATCCAGTCGTACGGATAACTGTAACTACCAGATCAATCTCAGGAGACCCGTAACATGCGGTTACTACCTGGCGCAATGCAAAGACAGGTTTCGCAGCCAAATCTGAGGTCCCCACATCTCAGCGCGAGTGGATTCAGTTCCTGGGCAGAACAGCACGGAGCCCGGATCGCGAGCCGCAACGAAGGTCCCGAATCAAAATCTCCCCTGCCTCAGAAGTGTACAATTATTTGTCCCCATAGATCCCCATAGCCCATAGTTGCTGAATTCGACCCAATTTCACCACGTACTCGGGCCGTATTGCAGATGGCTCAAGCAAGTGGCCAGCGGACGTTGTCCAGGCTTTGTACGGGGTTGACGATTTGGGCCTTCGAGTTTTCGACGATTTTTTTTGGTTCGCATCGATGTTTCAACGATATAATCCCTTCCAGCCACACTTCTATATGTTGGGTAGTGCTGTTTGTGGTCGGTTGTGCTTGCTCATTCTTGCATTTCCAGCCGTCCTGAAGGATTTAACGATCCCGGTATTTTGTGCTCTGGCATTGCGTAGGTTTCAGCTGTGTTTGTACCGATGGGCCGAACGGTTGCATGCGGGCTGTTTCGTTTATGCCTGGCTCAGGTCTTGTTTTTTACAGTGAGGATGAGTATCAGAAGCTTTCCAGAGCCGCATGCAGAAGACCCTCTAATCAAGGCTGTGTAACCGTAACCCAAAAGCCTCACCATGAGACTCCTTACCTAGCCGTAGACATAAAAGGGATAGCAGAAGTGGCCCAATGCACCCATCACTCCGCCCGGCCAGTCCCTGGGTCGAGCCATGAAACATGCTACGATCTTTCCATAACTAGGTTTCGCCACAGAAATGCTCCTGAGTCAATGCACAAACTCGCAGCATCACAGCTATGCATGGCGCCAATTCTACCAGCCTAAGATCTTCGAAGCGCAGGACATAGAAGCCTCCCGTGCGCCGCCCTTGATGGAGCCGCCCCGGAAGCGCACCCGATTGCCCACTACCTCGCTGACACCGGAGAGCCCTCAGAGGCAGTCGAGTAAAAAGCGGGAAGAGTACAGGGGTATGCATACTGCTACTCTACGTTAAGGTTTCGTCTTGTAATCTTTGACCCGTATTTGGAGGCACAAGGTAGAAAGATTAGGCCCCGAAAGAATTTAATGGAGAGAGAGAGAGAGAGAGAGAGAGAGAGAGAGAGAGAGAGACACAGTCGGGGGCACACATGCGCGCGGTGTAGGGGGTCAAACAGCACCCTACACCATAGCTCTGGCGAAAGAAAAGAGAGAGAAGAAGAAGAGAGAAAAGCGGTGGAAATGGATTTCCTACCACTATTCCAGTTTACTCTGTTGAATCACAAACTTCAGGAGGAACTCATTCCTAATGAAGGCAAATGTCTGTGAGAGTGTACATGTACCTCATAATCGTCATTGTAAACCTTGTGGCCTTTGCCTACGAGGGACATTACACTCGTATTTCACTCCCCGCGATACCCACTCAATGAAGTGGGTGGGCGAAGCCCGGGGACGCTGACCCGTCCCCAAGCCCAGGAGAGAGAGAGAGAGAGAGAGCGCAAGAGACAGAGAGACATGGTTTGCACCAGAGAAGCATTGCGAACGCCACGACGATTTCGCGAATAATTTCTCTCCGGACTCCCCGGGTCAGGGGTAGTTGCTTGCTGCTAGCGTCAATCTCCAATCCCTGATGGTCAAAGAGGGGACAAGTTTCGAAACGGCGGTCTTTCACCCCATACCCTGAAACAGAGGGACAAATTGAAGAGGATGCCTCGCTAAGCCAGAATCTGATTTTGCTAGGCCGCTGCGCGCTAGCCTCTCCAGCTGCTCGTCCCAACTTTCGAGCCAGGCAGGTCCTTTTGGGAGACGGCCTCAGCTTGTTTTCATGGGCGTCTCGCATTGCATGCATTGATGAGAGACCACATCCTTCAAGCCGCAAGCCCCTAAGCAAAGGAAAAAGCTTGCAGCCGTGCGCTCTGCCAGGAGCAAGACCGAAAAAGAGCTTTCTTCGAGGAGACCCTCAATCAGGTGCAGGTTAGAGGAATCAGTTTCGGAATCATGTGTAAATATGCATGGTCGCATGCATATGCAGGCAGCACTACTGTACTTGGTACTTCCGAACTGCAGCTGCCTGTGCTGCAATGTATCCATTTTCGCGAGCACGAGAGAACAACTCAGAAGCCACAGACGATTACGCTAGCTATGCTCCCTGTACCCTGTACTGCACCTCTGAGTGCTGTGAAACAACTTTACGATGCTGAATGAGTAAACTCGGGATTCGGTCATGGCGTTGTCCCGTGTAGCAAAGTACTGTGCAATAGCAGCTGTGCTCCTGCTCCAGCACAGCAAAGCTCAAAACTGTGAGGCTGTGGGCTGTAACTTGAACCGGCCGAAAACGCCCAAGACCTTCTAGGACGAGACCACAAAGTATGACGCCCGTTAGAATAGCAACATAGCGCATCTAACAGTACAGTTCCATGGTCGCAGTCTTGCATGTTACCACGGGGGCGAACCTGCCACACCGGATGATGCATATATGATCCCGGTTCGGTCGGCCCCCCCCCTCCCCCCCCCCCAATGGTTCATCCTTCCCCGCCTGTGGTGTGTTGTGGTTATGTTTTTTGTTTGTTTTTTTCTGTGGTGTGGTGTGGTTCGGGAGTGGGTTTGCTTAGGCTGGTTAACCCCACTCCTCCCTGTTGTGTGGTGCGGTTTGGGTTTCCTGCGTGGGTCTGCTTGGTTTGTGAGCCCTCGTGTGGAAAAAGCTTGCACAGTCACACAGATTCGGCTTGGGGAGCGTGGGGGGGTCGGTGAACCGAGAACTGGGATCATATATGGTAAAAGCCGTAGCAAGATCAGGTCACTTCGGGTCTTACATCGTATGGCAATGCTGAGATGAAGACTCGACACAGAATAGTATGCACCTTGTGCTCCATAGCAGAGAATAGTGGTGTACGAAGTGAGCGACAACAGAACACACACGCACATGCATGCACACACAATGCATCATGTAGTTATGTTATGCTTCGACATCATGAAACGCAACAAATGATCAAATGCAACGCTCAGTTGCATTCTAACTCAGCGAAGTGCAGCAGATCATTTGCATGCACATGCGATGCATCTCTGTATGCCTGCCCTTATTCAGGACTTTCAGCTGCAACGCCTCATGAAGGTCACCCAGTCAAAGGAAGATGCTGACAAGAGGCTGAAGTTTACCAAGGACGGAGAGACGTGCGATGTCCCTCAGCGCAGCAATCATCAGCAAGATGTGGGATGGCTGCACGGCCCACCCTTGCGCTTCGCAGAGTTTATAAGGTTTGAGCACGCACCTGAGGTTTCTGTGATCTTCGACAAGGATCATGGAGGATTCGTCTGCAAGTGTGAAAACGGAACCACTTGGCCAATCAAGGAGGCGATGACTTACTTGCATTTTGGAGATGTGGAGCCCATCCAGACTGTAACTGACGACGCAATATCCAGGATGTCCTACCATGCGATAATGGAGATAGACGATGATAACCATCGCAGGTTTTCTGCCGATCGCATTGAGAAGGGACCGCGTTGCCGATTCCATCGTAAATTCGGCGAAGATCGGTTCTTGCGGGTGACCACCTGCGCGAAGTCACGTGGAGATGGTGCTCCGGAAACCATGCGCTTGAGCAAACAGATGCTGAAACGACACCTACAACCATTCTCATGGTGTGGTCGCTGGTGGTCTTATTTCACAAGCAAGGTGCGCAAGCAGGACAAGCGCTATCGGAAGGACCCTGGTGCCAAGCGAGAAATGCAGCACATTTTCTTCGCGACGTGCAGCTGGACACCTGAAAGGGAGAAGGAAGAAACGGCAAACGAGCATGTGCGTGCTTTCTGGAATGATCGCACACCCTCCATGAACCTACAGGAATGGTCTGTGCAGACGGTATACAGAACTCACATCCCGGAGAAAGTCACAAGCAGTTGCTGCCCGACATGCAAACAGCATTTCCTCTGCCGGAAACCAGACAGAACTTGGCGGAACGAAAAGGATCTTCAGGAGAAGGGCAAGTACATGAAGCGCCTAGATCTAGGTTTCACCGCAGCGACTCCGACCATCCAGTTTGACAGCTGCCACATCTATGAGGAGGACTTCTTCCTGCACCTCCATTGACTCTATTGTATAGCCTGTCATGAGTACGTATATCCACCGGAGTCTAGGATGCTCTTGTAGTTCGCAAACCCGCATGAGAGGACGACCTTCGGAGTTCCTCTGGCGCGGTGCTCACGGATGGATGTGGACGACTGGGCCTGGACGCAGCAGAGGCGATCAGCCGCAAGCTGGGCTTGGACTTCATCCCTGCTGTGTTCCAGGGCCGCATCGGAAGCTGCAAAGGCAACGGCGTGACCTAAGCAGTCAGGGATATGTAGGCACCTGATTATATCCGATTCATCCACCCCTTGCGCCGGCAAGGGCTATACAGTGTCAAGGAGCATCCCACGTGAAGTGGGAATTTGCGAGAAGGTTACACTATGCCATGGGTAGTCAAGTCAGGGGCTTCCATCAACTGTCTGCCAGGCCTGTGGATCGTGGACACAGCTCTGGCCGACTCGCATGGCATCGAGATGAGAGACCCCGGAATGCAAAGCATGCAAAGCCAAGTGACAAGCTAAATTGAGCCGGTTTAGTGCAAGGCATTTAGCAGATCTTGCTCGTGCCTGAACTCCAGATCTTTGGAAGGCTTTGCCGGAGCTTTGCGTAGTTCAGGGAAGGAGAGCTGAAGAAGGGCCTCTGCGGGATTGCTATGGTTCAGGAGGTCGCAGGGCAAGGTTTCGGAATCTAGGTACAGCTTTTTGGGTCGAACCGAGCATAGAGATCAGATTTCGGGTGGGGGGTGCTCCGCGTACTGTAGTGCTTAGTACACATTGACAGCGTTGTGGCTTGCATGCGTCCGCTCGAGTGTAAGGACAGCATGACGAAGTGGCTCATGGACTGGGCGGATAAAGGTTTAGACAAGGAGCATGCCTGGTTTTGTGGGACAAGGCGAAGTTGCATGTTTGCGCCCCTACACCCAGATTGTGAACTCAGCCATGGAAGGTTCCAAATCGCCAAGTAGTCATGAGCTAATCTCTATGCATCGCCCACGGTCGGTTGTCTGATGATACAGCTCTGAGCTGCGGTGATCTTTCACTTCATCACAGAACCGAAGACAGCCTGTCTGACCTGTCTCGTCAGTCGTGCATTCGCAAATACGTACTTCTTAACTCTCTTATAACTCAAAAACACAGACACACACACACACACACACAGAAAGAGCCTGAGCCTTTGACCCGGAGCCCTGAAACCTATTTCCCCTGTTGCCTTAGACCTCCCAAATCTTCACTCAGTTCAGTCGGTCATCCTGGTATGCGGTCTGCACGTCTTTGGTTCATGGGATGCAGTTCGAGTTCTACAATAACCGATTTATCATCGTTAATTCTGAAATATACACATACTGGGGCTACTTGGAGCAAGGAGTCCGACGGATTTGGCGCTCGCTCAGGGGTGTAGGATGGGATTGCACCGAAGCTGCCGGCCATGCAGGAGGATCGTACCTTCGAGGCTCCTTGCTATGTGGTGCCTGCAGGGCTTCGGAAGGAGATCGTGCAAAGTGTCTTGCGGGTTTCGCTGTTTTTTGAGGCATGAGCGGTTAGAGATCGAGCGATTCTTCAATGGTATCAGATCTCAACGTCAGTGCAGTATGCCAGCGCAGCGACCACATCACATACGGCCTAGAATCACTGAGTCCAGTGAGCCTGGTAGTTGTGTTGTTTACGCGGGCATCCGGGTTTACAGAGTTGTTTGCACTAGTTTCGGTGGGTTGGAGCGGCTTTCTGGACCCCGTTTAAGATGTGGTCACCAGATCCAGGCTTCAATTCTACACCGCCGAAAACCACCACCTCCGGAACCCTATAAGTCATTCGACCAGATTTCTGGGCTTGTTGCGAGCGATGCAGGTCCGTGCCTACTCGAAGTTCTGCGCCGACTCAGCACCTTGGCCTTGCAGCCAGACCGTGTCAGAGATACAGGTTTCAAGCACCCCAGTAGATCTAGCAACGGAAAGGCCTGTAAGTGTAGTGCCGTGAGACTCCAGGCGTTGCTAAACGGACAGCTGATTGCCGTTCTGGAAAGCGGCGGCGTGTCGGCTGAAGTCTTCGAGCCTGGGACGTGGAAATAGTAGGGTGAGGGGCTCCACAGTTGTGGAACATGAGCACCGGCAGCAACGGGTAGGAGTCTTGCGAGCTATTAATGCAAGACTGCAAGACTTGTGTTCTTTCTCATTCACAGGCACTAGACACGGCTAGTCCTTCACATCGTCGTATTTGGCCTGTTTGTCCGGTGTGCACATCGAAGCGAGCCTTCTGCATCGAAGTTGATGCAAGTCTTCCACACAGTGCAAGCCAGAAGTCTTGGAGATTGGCTTGGACTTGTAGTTTCTGATGTCCATGAGTCACCCTTGTTCTTGCAGGGCTGGGGAAGAGAATCAAATCTATCGAATCTCCTGTGCTGGCATAACCCAGACAGCATCCTGCAGGGCAGGCCGCCAGGATGATGAGGAAGGCGCTACACATACTAGCCGGATATGTTCAGCGATGTCAGCGCAAGGGAGTGTAAGCTGCCTTTGTTCAGTTCTCATAGCTCTGCTGGTTTGGCGATTCAGCTTATTTGGCTTTTGCTTTGGCATGTGCTGCGATCTGACCGCATCCGCTGCAACCTGCCAAATTTTCCCATCCTCGTCCAGCAAGGCCCCCAACTCCCACTCCGGGCGAAACGTATGTAGTATTTGCAGTCAGAAGGGGTCCCTCTTTGTCATGTTGTATTCTGCAGTGCTCTGCAGTCCTACAACTCTAGTTTAAACACGGAGACAATGGCGATTGGTGTTGCAGGTTTGGGTTTGCTAACTCGGCTTTGCAGGTTGTAGCTGCTGAATAATACAGCAATGGAGCATTCCGAAGGCTGCACTACTTGTAGATTGTTTCGTTGCAGACTATTACCTGACTCGATCATGGTTATCTACCGAATGATCTTCGTGTTTGTGTTCACCATGAGCAGGCGAGGATGAATGTGGATAAACGAAAATCCCATAGGTCAAAAGCATGGCCTTGGTACTGGTGGCATGCGATGGCGTTTAGTTTAGTTTCTGTTCGTCTCACATGCTGATCCTCGTCGTGTTGCAAGCTTATCCGTCCAACGATTCACCTTGGCTCCGGCGTTAAAGGAGTTCAGATTGCACACGTATCTAGTCCAAGTGAAACCAGCCAGCAAAATAGAAGATTCGGTGCTCGCAGATTGGTGCGCGTCGTTATATGGTCACCCTGAATTTCTCAAGAGAGAGAAGGAGGAAATGCGCAAACCCTACCTGATTGTAAGGAGCAGCTGCAGAAGGATCACCTGGATGCTTTTGCGGCGAAGAAGTTTGGCGGTGATACGTCCAGCGCAGCTACGATTGAAAATTAAGGCCAAGACTTCGGGGGTAATTTGCAATGCTTTGAAACAGAGAGCACAGTCGCAGTCTACTGAGTCTACTTTCGTGCTGGAATGTTGAATATTGCCAGTGTTTTCTAGCTTCGGGATTCTTCGTGGTAGTAGCTCAGACGCCAGAACGACAGCACACGACAGCTCCTTCACCGGTACTCCAGGTAGCCCGGACGATTTCCAATCCGCAAGATGGCAAGTCTGGTTTGGTCGTGGATATGTGCAACGCAAACTACGACCCAAGGCAGAATTCGAGAGCTTCCGGTGCATTCGGCATTCGGTTCATGTCCACGGGTGTAGTTGACACAGCAATCTTCTCGAAAGTGCCTACAGTAACTTGGATTCGTCGACAGCTCCACGGCCGAAGCGATTGACTTTGCGGCTTTCGCATCTGTCTTCAGTCGTTTGTTGATGCGGCGCAGGATGGACCCATACGGAATGAGCCTCGAAATGCAACGGGCTGTGATTCTGATTGTGGCTTTCATGTGATTGCACGTTCGGCATTAAAGCTGTTGCATGTGCGGTTGCGTGCCCTTGTGGAATGAAAGCCGCTTCGGCCAAAGACCCCTTATGTTGGTGAATGACTAGTCTGTGAATTGGTCTATTCGGTTTGAGGACCATGAGGCAGAAGAACAGCCACAGGGCCACTAGTTTCTTACATGTCCACAAAACTACAGAAGAAGGCAACTGCCGACATCTATCCCCCTGTTGTAAGAGCAGCTCACGTGGTGCTGTGGAGCGAGAAGTAAGTTGGGAACTTTTGAAACGCAGGCCGAGTGCCAGGTTCCGCATGTACCCTCCTCAGATATGGCAAACACATTGTGCCGTGGAAGGGGCAGTCAAGGCAGGTTTATGCCTTTGAGCCAGGAAGTGGCTGGTGGAATACAACTATGGCGCCGTGAAGGAGTTGGCAGAGCGTCCAAACTACGAGTGCAAGCAGGAAGGGTTTGCGCGCAGAAAGTAGTACTGTAGTGCCGAAACGTTTCATGCAAAGGCGAGTAGAATATGTTTCCTCAATCAAGCAATCGAGGAACAAGACAGGCTTGGTATGGAGCACTGCAGTACCAGTAGCACCCACGGCAGATGGGCACAGGCATGGCGAGCTTTCATCGCACCCGACTTCTCACAAGCGCTACGCCCATCGGAAGGACCCCTGGCCATGGGCAGTTAGTTATGACCATCTCCGACCGGTAGAAGAAGCACCGACAAGCCGCGTTGAGTACTCCGGCCATTGATTGGTCTTTGCACTGAGGCATCTTCCGTATACACGGCTCCAAAAAGGGATACCTATCTGGAGACGTTGTTGTTGCACGCAGCCCTTGCACCTCGACTCATCTCTCTAGTCTGATTTCAGCCGTCCACCTGACCCTACACTAAATTTCAGCGGCACTGGAGACAAACAGGCACCGCACCCTGGGACGTGCAGAAGATTCGTCTCCTGTCGCACGCCGAGATCATAAGGAGGTTTGGCACCCTGGGTCCCAGCTTCGTGCATGACAACGTGCCTTGTGGGCATCTACAGCAAGCTAAACTGCTGGCATCGCTTGTTGTTTAGGCTTTCTGTTTTCGCTGCGCCTGTTCATTTCTTTCGAGCAGCTTTTCTGTTGTATTAACAAATCTGCACTGCTGAATCATATCCATAGATTGTGAAGCAAGGTGCTCATCATGTCGGCTCACACAGACTGCGAGAGGGCGCCGGCTGAGTACCTAGCGGGAGGCGATTACGATGGTGATGAAGTGATCATCATCGCAGACGAGGCCTCCGCTTGTCCACAGTGTGTACAATCACAGTGCTCCAGCACGTTTAGGCGTGGCTTCCTTCATCGCCAGGACATTGTCAATGCCTTCGAGCCGACAGGGTACGACAACGACCTCGACAAGCAGACGCAGAAACTAGTGAGTCTAGTGGCGGAGAACCAGCGGACCAGACACCCACACGAAGATGCCACTGAAGCTTTCGACATGGCCTGCCAGGTACAAGCTGGGGAAAGAACCAAGTTGTTGTTGTTCCCTTCTTGGCAATGTAGGTACCTTGGTGCGTTTGCACTAATGAAGAATAGACGATGTGTGTGTGTGTGTGTGTGCGTGTGTGCGCTTCTCGGTGCCAAGCACTTTGCTGATGAAGGCTACATGCCGAAAGCTGGCTTGCTGAGCCAACTGAACTCGTTGGAACTGTAAGTGCGGCTGGATATTGACATGAACAAATTAGAGCCCAGAAGTAGGGAAGTGCAGGCTACTTCCCGATTTAAGCCGACATCTTGTCCCAGCATGTGGAGGCAGCGGCCTTCACGTCCGAGTCTCTGTCTTTGGCTAGCCACTACGCATATCTCTGGGCCTGGTTCGCGGACTGGCCTGTCTACGGCGTGATTCCCGGCAGGACATGAACATCTGCTGGCTGTTATAATACGTTTCAGGTTATGCTGTTGTGGTAGTCGCAGCGAGCGCAGAACAGCTGCAGAACAGTTTGCGTTCTCTGTTCGACTTTCGAAAAGGCCTTCAAGGCGACAGAATACAGAATGTGTTCACATGCATTAGCAGCTTGATTCTGCCGGGTTACCTGCGGGACGAAACGAATCCTGAAAGGGTTTCAGGATTCAGTTCTTTATGCAGGTGTCCCTGGCACGTGTCGGCATGTTTGCCCGTGGGTGTCCGTCTCTACGTAGAGTGTACTCACAGCACGGGACACGGTCCAGGATAGATGCAGCACGCATGCATATTTATAGGTATGTGAGGGTACCCAAAGTAGTACGTGTGGGTTCATACTACAAGAACTTGTGGTGTACATGCATCTGGGTAGGTAAGAAGAACGGTAGGGATACACCTACCAGTTTTGTTTGTGTTCGTCGTGTGCATGCATGCATGCGTGGTATGTATGATGTCTGCATGCCGGCATCCATGCAAGTATGTTTGTATGCATGCAGCGTGCGCACTTTTTAGCACTCGCATTCGAGCAACTCAAGCGAGGTTTGGGAGATGACTAGGAACCACCTCTCTTGTCCAGAGGTATGAGGTGCGCATGAAGGTAGGTAAGTACTTTTGTGGGTGTGTAGGTATGAATGGATTTGTGTATGTATGTATGTGTGTATGTATGTATGCGTGTATGGTGGCCTATGTATGCGAGGTAATTATATGCACGATGTATGCAAAAGGGTGCATATGAATGCGTGCCAGTCGATGTCTGAGTGAGTGCGTCAAAATTTGGTCGTGCCTTTAGCCTCCTGTGCGATGTTTTGAGTAATTTGCAAGTTCGTCTGCATGGGTCGTCCTACCCATTGCCTGAACTTCGGAAGAGGCAAGCTTGAACATATTGAAATCATTTTGGTACTTGAATTCGCAAAAGTCGGCTGGAATTCTGCATGGAGAACCGTTACACATGCCTACATGCATGCATTTACGCACTTGGGGATGCTTGCATGTGCGTCTGTATAACGCCGTATGCCTGCATCTATGTATCAGTCTGAATCTACACGTACGTAGATTAGGCTCATACATATTCTTGTATACGGAATACAAAAAGAAGTACATGCAGATATAGAAAGATAAAGTCAGTTTCTGCATGAATCATGGCAACTGCAGGATGGAAGCTTTTAGATGCGAGTCGGTTTCAGTCCTCTCAGGAAGCACCACGTCACTATTCAGCTGGGACTGATCTACCAACTGTCCCTGGACAACAAGCTACATGGCGATCAGACGCTCCAGCTGAACGGTCCTGGACAGATTGCCATTACATGGCGAGAGTGAACAAGACAGGCAGAGAGGCCAAGAGAGGTAAAGAGAGCGTGAATGAGGAGATTTATAAAAGAGCCCACTCGTAAATGACAGCACGTTGCCGTCAAGCCAGGAAAGAAGTCGTGCAGTGCATCCGCCAACATTTGAGACTGCCAAGCAGGATTAGAGTGCCTTGGATTCTGTTCAGCTCGGACTAAACCAGCGACAGCACTTGATGTCCCAGGTGGAGATCGGACTAGACAAAATCCTTTGACGGCCGTCTCAGCAAATTGTGAGAGTTGAGTTCCGACCCTTCGCACAAGAGGTCCCCGGATGGCATCCCGCAGCAGCAAAAACCGAAGAGGGTCAGTACCCGGAGCCTTGGACGTGAGAAAGTGAATTATCACTACTAGGATATGTTATAAGTCAGCCGGCACTGCTACTGCATGGTTTTTAAGGTTAACCATACTACAGTCAGTCAGGACTACAACTGTTCCTTCAAAACTGTAAGGAATTTTGCTATTCTCTTTTTGTTAGTTGGAGACGGAGATCTCCTACAGCCCTTGATGTGGAATGCACACGGCTGTGGAATCACGACCAGAAGTGAATGCGAATGGAACTTGGCTACAGCACTATAGAGCTTCATCTAAGAACGGACAGGAGCAGTCTCAGTCGGCTTTGGGAAAGCTGGCCGGAAGGCAGGGCAGCATTCACATGATCATTCGGCGTTTTTGTGTGGATGCCCATGTCCCAACCATCTTGGAGCGGGGAGTCTTTATGAAGCGCGTTACACGGCACCTGCCGCAAGCAGTGGTCTCAAGCTGTTCTGACTCCAAAGTCTTGATAGCAAAGAGTTGAACCTCACGACAAAACGACCGCGTTCTGTCCTGAAGTCACCGTGGTCCTGTCGGGTCTTGAAGAAGTGATCTTGCATTTCATTACCAGAAGACTCGTGTCCCATCAACAGTGGCCAAAACCTTCACTCCAACGCCGTGTATTTTTTTGGAGTTGAATCATGTTGAATCGCGGCCTGCAGTCTCCGTACCCTGATATTTTTTAGGCAAAGGTCGGAGATAGATTGGGTAGTGCAATGATTCGATTGACGAAAGGCCTTATCCCCGTCGCCAGCAACTTCTTGCTGATAAAAGACTGCAAAGGCATCAAGCGAACTCCGCAGTGTATGGAAATGTGCTGCTGAGCGTAAACAGGAACGCAAGTTGCTCGGACACAGTACCTTCCGCCCCAAACCTTACATTAGTTGTAGACCACCATGCAAGCTAGGCCAACACCAGAACGCAGGATCACTTCGCGTGGTTCGAAGCTGCTTGAGCCGCTCCGGGACAAGTGGCGGGATCTCTTCGGGGGTGCCTCGTGAGGCAATATCAGCTGACGAGCGTGTTTGTCAGCCAGCGAGTGAATGGGCGCGTGAGTGAGGGAGTCAGTGTGTGTGTGTGTGTGTGTGCGTGCAGGGGGGGTGGCAGTGCGCTTGTGCGCGCATGCATGTTTGTGCGTGCGATTATGTGTTTGCGTGGGCGTGTGCGTGCATGTGTGAGCAGTAATGAAAATGGGCGTACAGACAGAGAGAGAGAGAGAGAGCGATGTATATATTCATATTCATATATATATATATATATATATACCTGTGAAGCCCAACCTCTGGAAATAAACAGCCGCAGCCGGAATCCTCAGGAAAAGCGCACGTGCCCTGAAATTTCGTGCGTTTGGGTTTCGTCAGGTTGATGGCTAAATTCATCGGATTGAGATCGCAGGGGATGTGTTGGGCATACCATTGTAAATGGTGAAGTTGAAATACCTTCAACCTCAATATCAATGGTCTTCCGGAAGCCCAAACAGCCTCGAATCAACCCGCAAGCTTGCGAAACCGCTTAAAGCCTTGCGAAGCTATCTGCGGCCCTCGTTTTGCGGCCATTGCGAGAGCTGGCTTCACGGCGGTTCGAGGAGCGAACCTGGGAAGTAAGGGTTCTTGTCAGGATTTCGTTGTGATAGAATAGCCCTTCGATAAAAGAAAAGGCTGATATTGTTTTCGAGTTGCTCTTGTTCCAGCTAGTCGAGCCAGGAAAGCTCGAGCATTAGCAGAGCATCCTTGTCAAGAACGTGTTGAGCCCAACACAGATACCGCTGAAGTACCTTCAAAGCGATTGCCCTGGGATCCACTCTTCGAGATATGCGGGCAGTGTGCCCAACAAAGTCTTCAGACATAAAGGTTGCTTCGGCGACGGGATTGACAGCTATCCCGCCTGTTGTCCATTCATCGTAGACCCGTAAGAAAATATGGTTGAGATAGTGGATCTTCGGTCTGTTCTTGAACAAGCACAACTTCTGCTCGTAGCACATGCTTGAAAGATTGGAATATCCGCACAAGAAAGCGTGGCCATTCCTTCTTTTTTTCGACTTCCCCAAGCCAAAGTGAAAGAACACTAAACTTCATGAATCAGTTATTCGATCGAATTGGTACTTGAGGACAGGCCAACCATGAGAAATCACAAAATCCTGCCAATACCAAGCGACTGGATGACTTCGATGCAATCGTCTGATGACATCCAGTAGTCGGCTCGGAAGCATTGGCGAATCGCTCGCCCCATAGCAAGAGCCGCCTCCAAGATTTCATTCAAGATTGGATCGCTTCGCACTTTGCCCACGAACTCTTCCTGCTGCAAAAAAAAAACCAAGAACTGCATCACCACGGCAGTGTCACTGTTTTTCGACCATTTCCCTTCAGGAAACTCACGAGTGGAGCTGTAGCCTAACAGGTCTTTCGACAAAAAACCGCAGTGCAAGCGTTTCTTCTGTGATGTCATGAATGTAGCAAGGAGCCGATTCAAGGCTGCGAGGTCTCGGTCGAAGCCACCTAGATTGAACAACATCCGCATGCTGTAGGTGATTGCAGAAGCCGTAAAATCTTGTCCGACGCCCGCATGAAACACATGGAACAGATCAGCTCGATACCAGGCTGACGGGGTGTCGTCAGGATCCAGTTGCATATACGACAGCAGGGGGCCGCCGTTGCCCTGCCAAGGCACTCGATTGTTTTGTCTTCGTGTCTGTAGCCAAAGTGGATCGAAGAACCCGATGTGTTCGAACGGGTAATTCTCGGTTTCGTTTTCGGTTCCTGCCATGCATAGCCAGCAGCAGCCAGTTTGCGAAGCCTTAGTCCTAGACGAAGCCCGCTTGCGAACATTGTGGAAACTTCGGTTCATGTGACCGATTTTCTTGACAAATGGAGAATCTCCAGTGAATCCAATAATCGCAATATACCACGTAGTCCCCATGGCCTGAAATCCGTCGCTGAAAAGGCTTTGCAACTTCTGACCCCACAAATCCAAAAGCGCATCGAGAGCACCTGGATGGCGCTTGTAGACAAGGCTGCTGAGAACTGCGAACAAAAACCTTGTTGTGCCAGAGTTCCCTCGAAGATTGATGCCCAGAGTCAAGTCATCAGCCTTTCGCTTGCCACTCAAATCTACAGGGTTCGACCTGGATCCTGCTCCAAGGGCAGGGAACATTGATAAGATTTCGATCGGATCCTTTTTGTAACCGCGACCACCATCTCCATGAAGGTAGTACGGAATGAGGTTACCCAGAGGAATGTATTGTGAAAATATCCCGTGATTGGGATGCACTTCTCGAAATTTCTCCCAGAAAGATAACATACATGCTTCAGCCGACTGGACCGGCACCCCAAGCACTTTGTGAAAAAATCCATTCCCGCTCAAAGTTTCAAGAAAAGGTCGTGGGTCCAAATACGGGTACTGTTCCAGGGTCGCAACCTTCTTAAAAGAGATAGGCGCCGGCAGTGCCAACATGTGCTCCCTGAAAATCTTGAAGAGTGGAGCGTCCGCGCTGGATTCTTTCACTCTCGCGATGCTTGCTAACACGGGGCAGGAGTCCGTCTTCGCCGCGGTCCTGGCATCCAGGACGATGTCTTTCGCCGGGACCTCGGCCGACAGAAGATTGCAAAAGCTAAAGTTTGCATAGAATGCAACGACCGATCATCATGCTTGCAGAACTTCGTAAGCTTCCCAGACCTGACTAACCCATGCAAGCAAGATCGTTTTTGCACAACGCACGAAGCCCGAATTGTGCAGACTTGTCAGTGTGCTTTCACACCCAGCACCCCCGCCCCTATATCTTACACAGCCAATCTCAACTAACCCAAAATGGGTTCTTTCTGCGAAGCATTGGTAGCTGCACAATACGCATAGTATGGAGGCGGGAAACGAGGCACTTGGTTTCTATCACGCATACTTTCACCGCCCAGTTGTCGATTTCGGCATCGGTAACCATTGTCGTAAAACTCTGCAATGACAGCAGCCTCCAACATTTCCAACATACCCAGAAGATCGGAGCGATAGGTCTGGTGGATGATGACGAAGCTTTTGAAGTTCTGCTGACGGTAACTCTCCCTCCGTTTCGTTGGGTTGGCAGTGAGCCCTATCTTGAAGACGCACAATTGCTGACCCCCGTTCTCCTTTTGAATAGCCCTGACGGTATCCAGGCAGTGCCAAAGGATTCTGCCAGCAGTTGAATCTTCTGTGATAACCCGCACATCCAGGTCTGGCTTGCCCTGCTGCTGCTTCTGAGCCGGACATTGACATGGGCACGGAGCCCTGGTCACTGAAGGAACTGGGCTGGGTTCCGAGGAAGTGGAGGGATTTTCATCCTCTGATTCGCTCCATGGGAAAACATGGTAGCGTGCCGAACTCATTCTACGCTGAAGCTCTTGGAAAGTATGCCGATTGCGTCATTTGAAGCGTGTGCATCCGTGCCCAATAAACTACAACCTCTGAATACATAAACCTGCAAATTGAGATCCACGGCGGCACAAGACTGCATGTACGCAAGCATCAAGCAAGGAAGACAGATTCACGCAAGACCCTGTGCATCATGTAGCATGGACTCACGACAGCTTGCTGAACTCTATATTCGTTTGATCTACTTGGCTATAGAATTCCATACTCACGTCCGATCTGTGGGGCCCAGACCCCTTTGCCGTACTTTCTCACGAAGACATAGACATTCTCCCCGATGTAGCGGTCATCTTCTGAACCTGCGTGGTTTCATGTTTTTCAGCTAGCCTTTGCGTAAAAGGTTGGTGGATGATCGGCCCTATAGTAGGATCGAGGACTTTGGGTTTAAGGTACTTTAGGGGTTTTCGAGTGTTGAGGATATAGGGTTCGATCGGGGTTCAGGGTCTTGGCGCCCACAGCTACAGGTTCTTTAAGTCTGGCAGGGTTTATAGGCTTCTGGTCGGCAGTTCTTTGGGGCTTGGGCTTTCGGACTGCGGGTCTATATGTTCTCGCGCACTACGGAGGTCTTAGGCTTGCGGTTTTGGAATCCAGGCCATGCGAACTATTTCAACTCAGGATTACCGGCGAGAGCGGAGAATTACGCAAAAGCTGCAGTCTTTCTCACCCCAGCAAGATTTCGCGAACGGTCATCAGACACAATAGCCTGCACTCGAGCACAGTCCCTGAGCTGCGCGGTTCCCATAGCAGCAGACGTTTCAACGATCGACCGACATGTTGACTCTTCGCGACTGGACTTTTGGGGCTCGGGACTAGATTGGGGTGTAGTATATACTGTCGAACGATGGATGTTTGCCTGCCGCTACCCTGAATTAGGCATGATTAGCCTCCTAGGGTGAGACAAGAAACCTGCCTGTGCCATCAACTCGCTATACAGCTGGAGTACAGCCTAGACACTACGTAAATCACGAGCACAGAGTGACCTCACAAGTTTGTGATCAACTAGCAATGAGCTCCTGTGGTTCCATCTTTAGCACAGCCTGTGACAAGGCAGCGAACAGGAGTTCGGTAGCGAACTCCATCCATCTAGATGCACACAACGCATTTTCAAACGCAGAAGCTACCTGGTAGCATACACCGCGTGTTTCTATGAAGGAAGAAAGCAAACCCCCAGCTTCAGCCCGCGCAGCCAAGATCACTGGGTGTCCTCGGGATTTTTCTTCGCGGCCTTGGCCTTGCGCAGCTTGCTCAGCTGCTGCCTCAGTCAAGCTATAAAGCGCGAGGCTAGGTGTCGATAGAATCAAAGCCCGGCAAGACCGACCTACTTAATAGATGCAGTCCCGGTTGCTTGTGCGAAGCCTCCAAAGTGCTGGCTTTGCTCATCCTAAGCAGCATTCAAGTGCGGTGTTGCAAGCGCGATACATGCATGCCCGCATACTAATTCTAGGACAAGGTTCAGCTTTGTAGCCTTCTTGAAGAGCTCGTGACAGTCACTGGTCATCCTCAGATACTGATAGGTGCAGCACATACATGCTCCAGCATCGGGAAATTCAGAGTTTCACGCGAATCTTGAGCGGCTGAGTAGCTTCTCCGAAAAGCCATTGATCCGACCTTCAGCCTTGATATCAGCCATGTCCTCGTAAACCGTCTCAAACTCCCTGCTCATATCGTCGAGCTTGCGGATGGTCCTGAGGTCAACATGCGAAGCTTCAGGCTACACGGATATCGCAGAGGCATCACCGTGCTTGAAGCTTTGTGCAGGATGATAAGGGTTTACAGGTTTTAGGGCTTCCGGTGCTTTCTGTATTTCTTGCAGACAACAGTCGCATCCCAGCTCTTGTCACCCGCAGCTGCCGCTCTCATCTTGTCGAGAAAGCTTGCAAGGCTGTTCTTTGCTTTCAACGTAGCATTGAGATGCGCAGTCAGCACAGCAGCAACCTTAACTTTAAGTTGCAGGGAGAGAACTATAAGCACAGTGCATCATGGCAGGACGGAGGCTTCTCCAAACGACTCGTGTGCGATCCCAAGAGGCAGGCTTCTGCTTGTCGCCTTCCTTGCTCGGTTCCCCACGATGAACCAAAGGATCATCAGCACCGAAGTCGAACCCGTCGAGCTGAACCCGTGGTTTGAAGTTCAACTCGTCTCCCCCGGTGCCCTCATACTTCTTCTCGTGGGTCAAGCTCTCCATGTCTTCCTTGGACAAGGTTCCTTCTGTCCTGATATTGACCCAGTACTCCAGGACATCCTCATCGTACTCACACTGCCTCAACCGGCGCAACTACATGCTAGATTCTGGAAGACCTAGGCTGCGGGGTTTCAGGATCCTTGCTAACTTCGCAGGGGTTCTATTGGGTAGCTTCCTTGGGTACGTAGTGTATGCACAATACGGGGCCCCAGGTTCAAAGCAGTGCGACTCAGGCATACAATATGTGAGACCAGGCAAGACACCTTAAATCTTACAAATTTGCGTAATCTTCAAGATCGGGTTCCAGAAGCCAGAGAAAACCGAGTGCTCTAAGACTCTAGAGTGCTGATGTGAGTGTAAATGCAAACAATGCATGTAGTCGGAAGATTATGAACAAAAACACGTGGTAACTACTTTGATCCATACACGCATATAAGGTTCAACACAGGAATATCGGAGGCATGGCTGTAAACTCCTTGAAGGCACAAGCAGCTAAGATTATATAGTGCGAACAACTCGGTTTGCACCAGGCATAAAACCCCACCAACCATGCAAAGAAGCTCCTAAACCTATCTCGAATCCAGGTTCTGTAAAGTTGAAGAGGAATTGGGGCTAAAACGCCTTAGGGTTTTTACGCTGTAAAGCCTTACAACATCTAAGGCAGGTTCTCGAAAATAGCGAACAACTTGCTGCCAGGCTGCCGAACCAAGCCCTTGCTCTCCGCCCATTTCACGATCTTCTCGATCCGAGTCCTGAGCTGAATTCGGGTGGGACTACACATGGGTTGAGACCCTGTCGTACATTTCATATATGGGGAGCTGCAGGAATAGATTGCGTTCAGGGACCGACACTGTGGAGATAGTTAATAGTTAAATTCATGCAAGGTTCGCGCTGTAGCCCAGCTCCGTTCTCATATCATCTCGAGAGTAGAAACCTCCCTTGACGGTGAGCTTCTTCTTTCGAGTTGTCACACACAAGACTGTCACGGACTCCAGGAACACAGCCTTCAAGTAAGAATCGCGCACCGAGACATACAGTTGTGCTTCCCAAAATTGATTCTACAGCATCGTATGTATTTGCATGGAAGTCGGAAAGCAGCCTAGGCAGGACACCCTTTCATGCCTGATCCTAGGGAGTTTATTGGTTCTATAGCTAGGAGATCAATACCTTATTAGGACTTTGAAAGAACTCTCCCGGCCCACCTTGACACCTCCACTCTTGGCCCACATTTGGTACAGGGTTGTACGACCTTTTGCGGCATCGTTAAACATCTCGAAGATATTCTCCGGAACCTCAAGATGTCCGCTGCACGGCTTCGGTGTGCAAATTCTCCTGACCTTGCTTTTCTCGTTCTTGTCCAAAGTGGCACTTGTCAACACCCTGGGCTCCTCGTTCTCATCGTCTGAGGTCGCAGGCGACCGGGTCCTCTTCGTGCCGCGTGGCACTGTGCCTTTCTCGGCACCGGGTGCAGGCGTAGAAGTCGCGGATTTGGGCGGGCTGGAGGGCTTTGGCAATGTCTCGGGTTCCTGGGCACTACGGTTTTTTAGTTCAGCTAGAGGGTTTCTATATAGGCAGGTTGGTGTCATACGGATCGATCCAGGGCTGAGGGTTTATTAGGGTTTAGACGATCGACCTGTTGGGTTTTTTAATACTATCGATAGATATCGATTGCATGAGACTTAATGAATTGGCAAGGAACGGTAGTCCTTTTCAAGTTGGCCACCGGGGGAGCCGAAGCGGGCTGTCCCGCCTTGCTTGCATCCAGAGCAGCCTGCTGCTTCAGGATGACGGTTTTCATGAGCTCCATCTGCTGCTTCATTGCCTAGGAATGAGCTTGCCAGATCGAACTTCTTTTATAGGTCAGAGGCCCAGTAGCTTCTCGACTCAGGTGATCACAAGTTACGTGGATTCACGCAATCACTGCTCATAAATCTGGCTCAATATGGTTCTCGAGGATTAATATGCAGACACAACGGGAACTACGCACCGAAGGAAAACATAGCTCATGTGCCTATAGCACAAATCAAGCAGCTGTAAGGGCTATCCAAGTTTTAGTCCGTTATAGAGCAAAGCATCTTATATCTGCATGGGGCTGGGGCTTTCTGTGGTCACTGCTTCATGGTTTGGGGGCTCGGCGAGAATATTGTGCTTCAGACTGCGGGACTTGGTCGCTAAAGTATGTTTCGGGGTCCTATAGTAGATTTGGTTCCTAGGCACGGGAAGATCTTGCATGATGCAAGCTATATAGAAAATACGCGAGATCATATATGGGATGGGACCGAGATTCCTGAAGTTCAGGGTCAGGCGAACGCGCAGGCGTGGAAGGCGAAGTCACAGGGGTCGGTGTGGCTGGCGACGGCAGATGGTGCTCATCATATTCCGATTTCACCTGAGTTGGGATTGCTTTCGGCTTTAGGGCTAGAGGGTTCTGACCAGTACATGTCATGTGGGCAGCATATATGACCGACGGCGTAGTACCAAGGCACGGGAACAAGAGCAGCACAAGGGGCTGGCTCACGCTTGACAGGCGAAGCTCGGGACAGGTCCAGGGCTTTCTGAAGCTCCTGTTGGGTGCTGCATTAGCATGAGCGGTCTAAATTGTAGTCTAGAATCTAGACTACAATTTACGCGTATGATGTATATATTGTGTGCCGACCCCAACAAAGAGCACCCCTATAGAGACACATGCGCAAATGCACGCAAAGACACAATCAATTAACTTCTATGGAGTGTGTGTCTCGCACATGCACACCACGCACGTATAACGGATCTTTGGGTTGCGTGGAAATCTAGCCACACACCTGATACTGCCTAGATGCCTGCAGAGTGTGCTGCCCCTATCATGATAGTATAATTCACGATCTGTCCTGAGCCACCTGCTCCAACCCTGTCACGTCACCGGCCGATGCTTGGCGCATCCCCAAAGGCTCTTCGATTGATAATTATCGATCGAACGCTCGAAAATATTGTATTTTCTATCTACGCTCGAAAAACCTTTTTAAGCTATGCTAATCAATCGAACAACTGGGTGGTTCGCTCGATTCCTCGATTGAATTTACATGAAACTTCGCTCGATTCCTCGATTGAATTTACAACTCCACCGCTCGATTCTTCGCTCGATTCCTCGATCGAATTTCAAGTGACCAAAGTGTATATTGTTTTCCCCATATATCGTTCATCTGTATATATATATATATATACACATATATATACATGTATACAGATATGTATATATATATATATACAGATATATTTATAGATGCATATATATATATATATATACATATATGTATACATATACATATATATATATATATATATGGTGTAATATAATATGTAATGTCTGGACAGACATTATTGTCATGTTGTTTTATAATAGTAATCTTATAAATGCCTGGACAGGCAGCAAGAGCAAGTCATGATTACGAATGCCTGGACAGGCAGCAAGTGCAAGTCATGATGTATATACCGAACCGAAGTTTTTCTTCAAGGATATCTAGCACCTCGATCGAGCCATGGAAACACCTCCGAAGAGGACTCGAGAAGCTGCAGACAGCACGCCCGAGCACGCCGAGAAGAAGAGGAAGAAAATGGATCAGTTTCCAGCACATGTGTTGGCGATGATCGAAACTCTCTCGCACATGGCTGTGAGGGCCACGAACCTGGCGAACTCCCTGATCGTCGAGTCCCATGAGCCAGAGAATCCAGACGATGCTGTGACTTTGATCTTGGGACACCTCGACGACATCGACGACCGGATTCGGGCTTTGGACGAGGAGCTTGAACAGATCGAGAACATGAACTGATGTAGATACAGGGAGTCGCCGAGCTGTAGCTATAGGTGCAGTTTTGGAATCTGAGTGTCTGCCAAAAGAGCATGGAGGAAAGGTGAGAAGAAAATGTTCTTGTTGCAGTGGAGCATGGACTTGTCAATGTCTGGACAGACATGGAAGACGATTTTGCAACAGTTGGTGTGCATATGATGCTTGGAGATCAGTTTTAGGAACATAGGGCCAGGCAGCGAGCCTAGAGCCAGCTCCCGAGCCATGGGTAAGGGAGGTCCTCACCGACGAAAGGTGCCAGATACAGACTTGGTGCATCTACAGGATGTGCTGTCGGAGGCGATTAAGCTGGAGGGAGGCCTGAACTTCTACGAGTACATGAACATGAGCAAGAGTCAGGCGATCTCTGGGGCCTCCTTGTGTTCCCTGAACTCCTTGATCACCAAGGTGATGGAAGTGCAGCCGGCCCTGATCTTTAAGTATCAGGACCTGAAGACAGTGTTTGGGACTTTGGTGAAGACCTTTGCCAGTCTACGAGAAAGTGTGCCAGTCACCGAACAAGGAATCCTGCACCAGAAGTATGCGAATGCCCTCATGACGGTAGCAGCACACACCCGAAGACTCCGAATCGATCAGAAGTTCAGAGAGTGCTGCAGCAGCCTGAGCACGTGGCAGACAGACAAGCTGGCTGCACTGCGAAAGTTGCTGCTGGAGTGTGACGACGATGACAGCTCGGAGTCCAGCAGTGAGAGTGAAGAGAGGACGAAGAAGAAGCAGAAGAAGAAGACTCTGGCCAAGGACGACAAGAAGGAGAAGAAGAAGACGGACAAGGTCAAGAAAAAGACCACCAAGGACAAGGGCAAGGACAAGAAAAAGAGCAAGGACAAGACCGACGAGAAGATCACCAAGCAGGACAAGGACAAGAAGAAGAAGGACAAGACCGACGAGAAGACCACCAAGAAGGACAAGGACAAGAACAAGAAGAAGGACAAGACCACGGAGTCCGACGACGACGTGCACAGTTTGGCAACAGTGGACCTGATGGACTTGGAGATTCCTGCTACCCAGTCGTGCTCAGAGGCTGAAAGTCAGGGCGACCTTCGAAAGGAAGCTGCAGAAGCTGTCCCTGTACCATGTCGCAAGAGGACAATGAATGAGCAGATGAAGGAGACGAAGGTTGAGCTGAAGACGAAGAAGAAGGAGCAGGACGACGAGAAGAAGAAGAAGAAGAAGAAGAAAGTGATGAAAAAGCCGACGACGACGAAGGCAATGGCAAGTGCTCCTGCAGACACCGTCGACCTCACGAAGGTGAAGCTCGTGCTGATGCCGTACAACTGCGGACGAGTTGCAATCCGCATCCAGAACGGCAAGCAGCTCTTGCAGATTTCGAAGTACACGCCCAAGAAGAACCGGAGTACTGCCCTGAAGCTGAAAGAGTACCTGGAGATGGGAATGTCTCTCGATCGTGTGCTGGAGATGAAGGCACAGATGTCCTGAATTATGAACGATGGCATATATGGACATATGGATCCGTGATCAACGAATGCAGTCTTGAGGTAGAAAAAAGAACAGATGTTTGAAGTGTTGGGGGGGAGCTTGCTGCCTTGTAAGTTTGGTAATGTCTGAACAGACATGCTTGAGCTTTCTGGTGATAATGTCTGGACAGACATGCTGAAGCATTTCGGCTGCATGTGTTTAGTGTATTGTCTGGACAGACATATACTTGACTAATGTCTGGACAGACATGACTGCAGAGCTTTCTGGTGATAATGTCTGGACAGACATGCTGAAGCATTTCGGCTGCATGTGTTTAGTGTAATGTCTGGACAGACATATAATTGAGTAATGTCTGGACAGACATGCTGAAGCATTTCGGCTGCATGTGTTTAGTGTAATGTCTGGACAGACATAAACTTGAGCAATGTCTGGACAGACATGCTGAAGCATTTCGGCTGCATGTGTTTAGTATAATGTCTGGACAGACACATGAAGCAAGTTTCTGCTTTTGAGCTTGCGAATATCTGTGTTTTTGTGTTACATATTGCTCAAGATATCGTGGCAGACAACAGAGCGCCAAGTGTAGCAGGAGACTGCCAGGAAACACATGCAAGCATATGGAGGCAGGACCAGGAACAGAGTAAGTAGAAAGATGGCCGACCTCGGCACTGGAGCCTACGACCGCAGAGGCCGAGATGTGCCAGCGAGTCTGGGCGGGAAAGGCTTCGACAGCCTGGGCGAGGACATGTCGGGCGGCAAAATACTTGAGTAATGTCTGGACAGACATGCTGAAGCATTTCGGCTGCATGTGTTTAGTATAATGTCTGGACAGACACATGAAGTAAGTTTCTGCTTTCTGGGCGAGGACATGACGGGCGGCAAGATGGCGAGGTTGTGGCGAGACAATATGCGAGCCATCTGGAGCCGCAAGTCGTACGACATCCCGTTCAGTGCCTGGATGGACTTGGTCGTCGAGGAGGCGGAGGACAAGAGCCAGGTACCAAGAGGAAGCGGGGAAGCACACAGAAGCTACCTTCGACGTGTTTTCGTTGAGAGCCCGTTCAAGACCTACGAGCAGATGATGGAGGAGCTAGTCAATGGACTCGAGAAAAAAGATGAGCAGGAGAGGTCTGAAGGACCCGGGACAGACCTCAAACCCTAAACCCTCAACCCAACCCTGTGAACCCTAAAACCCAATAAAACCTCGAACCCTAAAGAACTCAATTTCAAACCCCTAAACCCACTACACAGGAGATGGAAAAGGAAAAGGAGGAGGGAACATGGACGTGGACCAGCGAGACTGGCAGGCTGGCCCTTGGGTTTCGGACTTTGAAATGTCTGGACAGACAAGCTTATAAATGCATGGTATGATTGGGTTTCGGACTTCGAAATGTCTGGACAGACAAGCTTATAAATGCATGATTTGATTCGTTTCGGCCTCTGTTGCAGGACGATGCAAGTCAGTGGTCTTGGAGTCGAGAGGCCATTGAAGCAGAGTGTTATTGTCTGAGAATGAATGCTGAAAAATTTTGCCAGGAGTGGTCAGCATGGGGTGCTGGCTACCAGAACGAGTGGGACTGGCAGAAGCAGGACAAAGACCATTGCCGGGGTTACTTGTTAGGAGAATAGTTTGGAGTTTGCATTTGTTTTAAATGTCTGGATAGACATGTTTATGGATCCGAATGCATCGGCCCCTGCAGAGGATTGGACCTGGGACCAGAGCCAGACCCAAGAGACCCAGGACCAGGATCGGAAAATAAAGTCCGGACGGACTTTTGTGAATGTGTTGAAAGCATCGCCCCACGCACAGGCCATGTGGAGCCAAGAATCCCCTCGAGAGGACCAGGCCCAGGACTCGTGTCATTGACAATTTTAAAGTCTGGACAGACTATTTTTAATGTGTTGAAATAGCATCGCCCGCTGCAGAGGCCATGTGGAGCCCAGAGCCAGGAGCGAGCCAGGCCCACGACCCATATATCATTGAATATTATAAAGTCTGGACAGACTTTTTGATGTGTTGAAATAGCATCGCCCCCTGCAGAGGCCATGTGGAGCCAAGAGCAAGGAGGGATCCAGGCCCACGACCCATTGAATATTATAAAGTCTGGACAGACTTTTCAATGTGTTGAAATATAGCATCGCCCCCTGCAGAGGCCACGTGGAGCCAAGAGCAAGGAGGGATCCAGGCCCATGAGCCGTGTCATTGACATTATAAAGTCTGGACAGACTATTTTGAATGTGTTGAAATAGCATCGCCCGCTGCAGAGGCCACGTGGAGCCAAGCGCCAGGAGGGATCCAGGCCCACGACCAATATATCATTGAATATTATAAAGTCTGGACAGACTAATGTGTTGAAAGCATCGCCCCCTGCAGAGGCCACGTGGAGCCAACAGCAAGGAGGGAGCCAGGCCCAGGACCCATATATCTGGACAGACTTTTGAATGTGTTGAAATAGCATCGCCCCCTGCACAGGGCCCTTGGAGCCAAGAGCAAGGAGGGAGCCAGGCCCAGGACCCATATATCATTCTTATATTATAAAGTCTGGACAGACTTTTTAATGTGTTGAAATAGCATCACCCCCTGCAGAGGCCACGTGGAGCCAAGAGCAAGGAGGGAGCCAGGCCCAGGACCCATATATCATTGAATATTATAAAGTCTGGACAGACTTTTTTTGACGCCCCGCCCCGCACAGGTCATGAGCCAAGCGGCCTACGGACAACAACAACAACAGCTCCAGTGGCAGGACATGTGGTTGAAATATGGCAGACTTGTTTCGATCTGTGTTTTTATTGACATTTGCCCCTGCCCAGAGCCCAGAAGAGAACAGATGGGCCCATGTGCAGCAGCAAGTGCACGAGGACCCCATGCAAATTGAAGTCTGGACAGACTGTGATGTTTTTGAGAATGCTTCGGCCCCTGAACAGGCGATGAACTTGAATCCGCCGCCATGGCGACCTGACCCAGAGAAGGACCCTGTGTGATTCAAAGTGGACAGATTTTTGCATGTTGGTGACCCTGCCAGGACGGCGATGCAGCCAGTGCAGCTGCAGCACAGGATTGCTGTAGCCATGGTGTTGATGTCTGGACAGACAAGATTAATATGAGCTATCGGGTGTGAACAGTGTATATT
Source organism: Symbiodinium sp. CCMP2592 (assembly GCA_905221615.1). Taxonomy (NCBI): domain Eukaryota; class Dinophyceae; order Suessiales; family Symbiodiniaceae; genus Symbiodinium; species Symbiodinium sp. CCMP2592. Next base: position 536,067 of record CAJNDT010005847.1, on the reverse strand, counting down.
CGCAGTGTCTGGACAGACAAGATATAATGAAGCTAATGCAAATGTTCATTGCAGGCTCCGGGCAAGGGAGACGGGAAGACGAAGACTTCCGGGCCCAAAGGAACGGAGGAGGCGATCGAGTCTGAAGTGCAGTGTATAGTCATAATGTCTGGACAGACAAGATTAATATGAGCTAATGCAACTTTTCATTTCAGGACCCGGGCAAAGGAGGCGGGAAGTCCAAGACCAAAGGAACGGAGGAGGCGATCGAGTCTGAAGTGCAGTGTGTAGTCATAATGTCTGGACAGACAAGATTAATATGAGCTAATGCACCTTTTCTTTTCAGGACCCGGGCAAAGGAGGCGGGAAGTCCAAGACCAAAGGAACGGAGGAGGCGATCGAGTCTGAAGTGCAGTGTATAGTCATAATGTCTGGACAGACAAGATTAATATGAGCTAATGCAACTTTTCATTTCAGGACCCGGGCAAAGGAGGCGGGAAGCCCCAGACCAAAGGAACGGAGGAGGCGATCGAGTCTGAAGTGCAGTGTATAGTCATAATGTCTGGACAGACAAGATTAATATGAGCTAATGCACCTTTTCTTTTCAGGACCCGGGCAAGGGAGACGGGAAGTCGAAGACCAAAGGAACGGAACAGGCGATCGAGTCTGAAGTGCAGTGTATAGTCATAATGTCTGGACAGACAAGATTAGTATGTGGTAATGCAACTTTTCATTTCAGGACCCGGGCAAAGGAGGCGGGAAGTCCAAGACCAAAGGAACGGAGGAGGCGATCGAGTCTGAAGTGCAGTGTATAGTCATAATGTCTGGACAGACAAGATTAATATGAGTTAATGCACCTTTTCTTTTCAGGACCCGGGCAAGGGAGGCGGGAAGTCGAAGACCAAAGGAAAGGAGGAGGCGATCGAGTCTGAAGTGCAGTGTATATAGTCATTAATGTCTGGACAGACAAGACAATTAATATAAGCTAATGCAAGTTTCATATCAGGATCCAGGCAAAGGAGACATGAGAAACGAGCCCACGAAAGACCAGACCCAGGCGAGGAACGGTGTCGTCTGTACGCTGATGAGTTCATAATCTTTCTGGGCAGGAACCTGGAAAAGGCGGCAAAGAAAAGGGAGAGAAGGGAGGAAAGGGCCAGGACGGGTGCAATAAGGTCATGATAATGTCTAGCCTATATTAATTATAAGCTAGTTCAATGTCTGGACAGACAGTGCAGTTCAATTTTTTGCCATGGGAGGCCAAGCCCAAGGGAGCAAACTGAGACTGCCGAGGAGCCCGAGCCGGACGGACACCGAGTTTTGCCCACGCATATGAGATATAAAGGGGATCTCGCAGATGATTTTTGGGAGAAGCTTGGGACAAAGTATTTTAAGGTTTGTGGATCGTGTCAGTTTTTCAGTTTTGTGCCGAGATCCTCGGAATTGCGGGCCCATGTGAATGGATGCATGAGGCGAAGCTGTGAGAGTTTTCGAGGCATCGATGCTGTGAGCTCGCTTTATGTTGGAGCTCGCAGGGTCTACAATCTGGATTTGGAGCAGATGCAGCATGGGGACAATTTCTCTTACCAATAGGTTTAGGGCTACGTGTAGCTGAGAGTCTAGATAGAGTCTAGAGTCTATAGTGTAGAGTCCAGATCAATGCCTGGACAGGCACCTGCTCCAAACCCAGATGTTTTCGCCTGCCTGATCTGGCCTCGAGTATGCATGTGGGCTTTGAAAGCTAGAGTGTGAAGAAACCTGAGTAGATGCCGAGAGAAGATATGAGGCCAGAGAACAGGAGTGTTCGTGTCACCCGCAAATGATCCTTGACCGCCGTGATCTGGCCCAGGGCTATATGCATGCATGTGGGTTTAGCCAGAGTAAACTCTATAGAAGCCAGAGTAGCTAACTTGAAATGGAGCCAGAGAACAGGTGTGTCTGTATCCGTATCATAGATGCACCACCGCCCGGATCGAGGCGAGAAGAAACAAAGAGACTCAGCCAGGGAAGAAGCCAGGGGCCAGGAACAGAAACACACATGAGTTCACATGATGATCCCTGAAAAAATCAAACCCAACATATGAAATCATGTGTTATCCTGTGCCAAGAAGAAAGAACCACATGAATTCATGTGATGATGCCAGAACCAAAAGAACGAACCATATGAATTCATATGATTGTCAACCAACGAGCAGAACAAGCCATGTGAATTCATGTGTGCTATGCACAGAAGAGCAAGCCAATCACATGACAATCATGTGAAAGCACCGTTTCACACATATGTTGTTCACATGAACACGATTTTATTCATATGAACATCATGTGAAGAAATTTCATTCATATGTCAATCATGTGAAGAAACCTTGCATTCACATGATTATCACATGAAAAAAACTGCACCACATATGAATTCATATGTTAATATTCATACAAGAAACAACAAACTCATGAATTCATGTGTCCTAATGCAAAAGGAACAAAGCCAACATATGAAGTCATGTGTCTTAATTAAAAGCAAAGCAACCACACATATGAATTCATGTGTTGTCCTGTGCCAAACAACAGAACAACACATGACTTCATATGTTGTCCTGTGAAAACAAGAGAACACCACATGAATTCATGTGTTATCCTGTGCCAAACAACAGAACAACACATGACTTCATGTGTGGTCCTGTGAAAACAAAGGAACACCACATGAATTCATGTGTCGTCCTGTCCTGTGACTATCACACACCCACCCACACACACACACACACACACACACCCACACACACCCACACACACACACACCCACACACCCACACACCCACACACCCACACACCCACACACCCACACACCCACACACCCACACACCCACACACCCACACACCCACACACCCACACACCCACACACCCACACACCCACACACCCACACACCCACACACCCACACACCCACACACCCACACACCCACACACCCACACACCCACACACCCACACACACCACACACCCACACACCCACACACACCACACACCCACACACCCACACACCCACACACCCACACACCCACACACCCACACACCCACACACCCACACACCCACACACCCACACACCCACACACCCACACACCCACACACCCACACACCCACACACCCACACACCACCACACACCCACACACCCACCACACCCACACCCCCACACACACACGCACACACATGCATAAATACATACACACACACACACATGCCCATGTGCACCCCACCCCCCAACCACCCAACCACCCCTACCACACCCCCCACCACCCCCTACCACACCACCCTACCCCCACCCCCAACCACACCCCCACCACCCTGCCACCCTACCCCACCCCACGCCGCCCCAACCCCACCCCACCCATGCTTAAGCCACAATTTGTCAACACAGAGATCGAAGCCCCAAAACAGGAGCAAACCCAAGCCTATATATCGACCTGAAACCTTAAATTAATTCCAAAACCCGAAGACCCCCCCTTCCAAATAAAACTATATACTTATATAATCTGTAAACACATTAAACCATGCACTCCGCCAAGACATGTTGCCTGGACAAACAAGACTATAGATCGAATAGAATAACATTCCATGTCTGGACAGACACGGTATAGAGATTGAGTGTGTCTGGACAGACAAGGAAATTTTAAAGAGATTGATTAGTGTCTGGACAGACAAGGAAATTTTAAAGAGATTGATTAGTGTCTGGACAGACAAGGAAATTTTAAAGAGATTGATTAGTGTCTGGACAGACAAGGAAATTTTAAAGAGATTGAATAGTGTCTGGACAGACAAGGAAACAGAACAGACAGGAAGGATAGTCCTTTTCATACCAGAGTTTTGTCTCAAGAGATCGACAGCTAGGAACATAGCTTGAGAGATCGAGCCATGAAAAAGCCTGCAGCTGTGAAGGCGGTCGGGAAGGTTCTAAAGCCGATCCTGAAGAAGCCCTCGTTGCTTCTTCCTGTTGAGAAGAAGAAGGCGGCCAAGAAGGACGAGGAGAAGACGAAGCCCGAGGACACCACGAAGGACGAGAAGCCGCCCACGAAGAACAACAAGCAGTCCAAGAAGGAGCCGTCCAAGGAGGAGAAGAACGACAAGAAGCCCAAGAAGGAGCAGTCCAAGGAGCAGAAGAACGACAAGCAGTCCAAGAAGGAGCCCAAGGAGAAGAAGAACGACAAGACCAAGGAGTCGAAGGCAGGGCACGAGGAAGAGCACGTGGAGGACGAGGAAGAGCCGGAGGAGGAGCACGAGAAAGAGAACGACCCTGAGGTCAGCGAGCCGGAGAAGACGAAGGAGAAGTTCCCGCTGAGCTTGACGAACATCAAGACGCACTCCGAGTTGTTGGAGGTGAAAGGCTGGTCGGGCAAGGAGGTCTTCAACGCCTTTAAGATGTTGCCCTCGAGTGAACAACAGATGGTCTGGAAACTCTTTGAGAAAGGACGGCAAAAGGAAGGATGTGATGCATCCTACCGAGACCAGACAAGCGGTGCCGGTGGAAACAAGAGAAAGCAAGACATGTTGACCAGCTGGCTTCTTGATGAAGGGAAGTGCGGGAAGTACTACCAGAAAGCATGCTTGCAACTGACGAAGATGAGCTCGCACCAGGTTCAGGTGACTTGGGAACCCTGGAAAACCATGCAGAATCGCTACGGCAAGACGGAGGCATTGGCCCGCTTGAAGGCGGGAACCATGAAATGGAGAAGATCGAAGACAGACTCGAACTTTTTGGAGTTCGCCAACGTGCACGACAAGGAATCCGAAGGCTTTGAGAAAAAGAAGAGCTGCTCAGTGCAGGGCCCCGACAAGAAGGTCGGCAAGAACAGGGCTCTCGCCTTGGACAAGCTCACTTTCGAGGAGCTGCAGGACATGGAGCAGGTGAAGGAGATGAAGATCGACCCCGACTTGAAGTCTGTCATTACGAAGATGAATGATGACCAAGACCAGAGCTCCAGCGACGAGGAAGACAGCGAGTCCAGCCACGCGAAGAAGGTGACGATCACGAAGAAGAAGAAAACGAAGAGGACTTCCTCATCGTCGAAGTCGAAGGCGAAGAGCATGGATTGGGAGAAGTTGTCGCAGATTGAGGAGACAGACAACAAGAGTGAGTTCAACAAGAAGTTGACCCTCTTCAAGTCCGAGCTGCAGAAGGAAGAGACCTTCTTTGAGATGCTGCTCCTGGAGTCGAAGCTCAGGAAGAACGAGAAGAAGGACGTCCAGCAGAACCTGGAGGATCTGTCGAAGACCTTGAAACAGGTGGGGTCGGGCATTGAGAACCTCGCCAGTAAGGATGCTGTGAAAAAGAGCCTCCTGATGGCCCTCAAGTCGTTGAAGGCTTCGAAGAACCTGAAGAAGAACTTGGCAGTCTGCAAGGAGACCCAGACCAAGGACAAGAAGCTCAAGCGCCAGAGCAGTGATGCAGAGAGCTGAGCCCTTTCGATTTTGAGATCAATCGATTTGAACATAGGTTTTTGTGACCAAGCGGCTGAGGCAGACTGAAACTCGATCAGTCCTAGACCGAAGCCTTAAGACTTGGAGGTGAAGTCTCGCTTCCAAGAAGACCGAGACGAGTGCAGAATCAGGGCCGAGCCGTGAAAAAGCTTGAAGCAAGTTTGTTCATGCACGTTCACTTGCCATGTTTATTGCTTTTGATATTCGTCGTGGTAGGCAGATGCTGGAGAGGGAAATACACTTGAGTATGTAATGCCTGGACAGGCAGAATGTCGGTCGGCATATTGCAGTTCCTAAGCATTAATGCCTGGACAGGCACTTCCGAGCATTAATGCCTGGACAGGCAGGACATATACTGCACTTCCAGGCATTAATGCCTGGAAGTGCACTTCCGAGCATTAATGCCTGGACAGGCAGAATATATACTGCACTTCCAGGAATTAATGCCTGGAAGTGCACTTCCGAGCATTAATGCCTGGACAGGCAAAATATATACTGCACTTCCAGGAATTAATGCCCGGACAGTCACTTCCGAGCATTAATGCCTGGACAGGCAGAATATATACTGCACTATAGGCATTAATGCCTGGACAGGCACTTCCGAGCATTAATGCCTGGACAGGCAGAATATATACTGCACTTCCAGGAATTAATGCCTGGAAGTGCACTTCCGAGCATTAATGCCTGGACAGGCAGAATATATACTGCACTTCCAGGAATTAATGCCCGGACAGGCACTTCCGAGCACTAATGCCTGAACAGGCAGAATATATTGCACTAGGCATTAATGCCTGGACAGGCACTTCCGAGCATTAATGCCTGGACAGGCAGAATTTGCTGCACTTCGAAGCATTAGTGCCTGGACAAGCAGAATGGAATCCGATGATATTTGATGCAGCTGCTCGAGCATGTTTTCGAAGATGTAGATTCACCCAAAGAGGTGAGAAGTGAGAGAGGCCATGGGGAAGAAGAGGAAGGCTAACCTTCTTGAACCGGCCCCGTCGCCTCTGAGACTCTTGTTACTGGAAGAGTTCGCTTTTGGACGACTTTCAGCTGCTCAAGTGCAAAAATGGCGAGTGCAGCAGTTCGGAGCTGCAAAGAACCCAGCCCAGACCTGGCGAGTTTGCAGATGCTGGGAGGACAAGGCACTAGTGCTCAGAACTGCCACAGAGACTTGATGAAGATGCTGAATGTGTGCAGAGCGCCAGAAAGTACCTTGATCAGCACCCCGGTGTCCTTGAGAGACAAGAAATCTGGTGGTGCCGTGGTGGAGTCGAAGCAGGTGCCTTTGCTTCTTCCCCACGAGTGGTTCGATGTGCTGGAGAAGAACGATGTGCTGGAGATGTTCACTGCAACTTGGCGAGTACTTTGAGCTTTGAGTTTTGTGTTTTTTGCAGGTTTTTTTTGGCAGGGTTTTCTCAGTGGTTAAGGATAGAGTTTAACTTTGATTCGCTGCTATTGGCTTTTTCAGAAATATAAGGCAACAAAGAATGAGATCCGAGAATTTTGGCAATGCCAAAACTTTCGAGAAAATGAACAGCTGTGGAGAAGCAGACAGTTCTGGAGAGACGTGAATGTGATGGAATCGCTACCGGTTCCGTTGATCCTCCACGGCGATCACGCCTCTTTCAGCGAGACAGATTCGCTCTTGATTATAAGCATGCGATGCATGATAACCAAGAGGTCGATTAAGACCTCGGAATTGCTGATCGGCTGTTTGCCGAAATCAGCAAATGCTGGATCGTGGCCAGCTTTGTGGGACAAAATCTGTGAAAGTTTGACACTGTTGGCCTCGCGACACAAAGCTGTGGTCATGGCTTTGGTAGGAGACTTGGAGTTCTTCTCGCAGGAATTCGGATGGCCTACTGCGAACAGCAATAATTTGTGTCCTTACTGCAAGTGTGACAACCTTTTCAAAGATGCAGATGCTGTCGCCCCGTTCAATGACTTCAGAGCAAGTGCTGAGTGGAGAAAGCAACCCAGAGATCCAAGAGAAAATGATCACCCTTTGTTTAAAGTTCCAGGGATCAATTTTTGGTCCCCGAAACTTGATGTGTTGCACATGCTAGACCTTGGAGTCAGTTCGCATTTGTATGGAAACTTGATCAACGACATCTTGGAGGACCACCTACCTGGGAGCTTCGCTGCATCCATTGGAGCTTTGAACTCAAGAATCCAGGAGCTGTACGAGAGTCAGTCGACCCCAGCTGCTGCCAGAATCCCGAAGTTGAGCAAAGGGAACATTCAAAGTCAGACTGGGTACCCGTGCTTGAGCCATGTGAAAGGGCGACGAATACGAGAGTTCTCGAGTGTGGCTGTGGGGTTGGCAGACTTGTACAAGGATACAGTGGCAGGAAAGCATCGTCTTGAAGCAGTGAAGGCCATGGACGAGATTTACGAGCTGTGTGACTGCCAGAAGTATCGCTTTGACAGAAAGGAGTAGCTTGCATGCATGTGAAATGAATTGAACTTTGAGCTTTGTGGTTTTCCCATATACCAAGTCCTGAACCTTGAAATAAACCGCATAAAGGTTAACATAAACGGCAGACTTTTGTTGTTGTTATATTGGATACCAGGCACAGAAGCATGGAGAAGGCGATTGACAGATTGCTCCTGCACTACACTTTCTTGAGCAGAGATGCTTTCAACAGAGGAAAGAAGAGGTACAGTGTCACCCAGAAGTTCCACTTGATGGCACATTTTCATGTTCAGTGTAAATGGATGGCACCCAGACTTGCTTGGACCTATGGCCCTGAGAGTTTCATGTCGGTGTGCAAGAAAATCGCTGCTTCATGTGATAGAGGAACGCCGAGCTACCAGATTCCACTGAAGATTTGTGGAAAATTCGCCTTAGCTTACGAGCTCCTGCTGCGAGGATGGCTGAATCTGGATGAAGATGAGGAGTGAGGAGAAAAAAAACGTGCTCAATAAGATTGAATCAATGTCTGGACAGACAAGTCATGCATGGTGCATGTTGTGTTTTAGGATGAAGTCGACAGGGCTGAATCAATGTCTGGACAGACATGTCGTGCATGGTGCATCTTGTGTTTAGCATATAATTTCATGGCTGAATCAATGTCTGGACAGACAGGAAAAGTAGCACACAAAGCAACCTAGTAAATAAAAAAGGTTTGCCAAGACCATCAATGTCTGGACAGACAGGAAAAAGTAGCACACAAAACAACCTGGTAAATAAAAAGGTCTGGCCAGACCATCCAGGATCCAGAAATCTTGAGCCGTATAAACCCTAGAAGGTCTATCCAGACCAGGCCAGGCATCCAGAATCTGTCCAGACTCACGGTTTAAGGTTTTAGGGCTTATTGTTTAGGGTTTATGGTTTAAGGTTTAGGTCTGTCCAGACCATTAAGAATCTGCCCACACTCACGGTTTACGGTTTATGGTTTAGAGTTTATGGTTTAAGGTTTAGGGCTTAGGGATCAGGGTTTGGGGTTTAAGGAACAAAGGTCTGTCCAGACCAAGCATTAATAATCTGTCCAGACTCACGGTTTAGGGTTTATGGTTTAGAGTTTATGGTTTAAGGTTTAGGGCTTAGGGATCAGGGTTTTGGGTTTACGGTTTAGAGAAAAAGGTCTGTCCAGACCAGGCACCAAGAATCTGTCCAGACTCGTTAACCCTATACTAAGAAAGAAGGTCTATCCAGACCAGGCATCAAGAATCTGTCCAGACTCTTGAAACCCTACATATAATAACCTATAAGCCCTAAACCATAAACCCCAAACCCCGGACCCTGAACCACAAACCCCGGCCTAAACCCCAAGCCCCCTAAACCCCATACCCCTATAGGCCCTAACCCCTATGTATATATGATATACATGTATGTATGTATGTATGTATGTATATGTATGTATGTGAATATATAGGCCCAAACCCTATGCGCCGAAACCCCTAAACCCCAAAACCCCTATAGGCCATAAACCCTATATATAGAAACCGCATAACCCGATAACCTGAACCCCAACTTAAACCCTATAAACATCAAACCCGGAACCACAAAAATCAAAACCTGCACTGAAACAATCTACATCTATCTATCTATGCATCCATCTATCTGTCTATCTATATCGATCTATGTTTCTTTACATATCTTCACATATCTCTATATATCTTTATATGTCTTTATCTATTTATCTATCTATCTAGATATAAAATCCACAGTTGCCTCGATATGCTATATATACATATATGTGTATGTATGTATGTATGTATGTATGTATGTATGTATGTATGTATGTATGTATGTATGTATGTATGTGTATATATATATATATATATGTATATATGTATATATATATATGTATATGTATATGTATATGTATACATATATATATATAGGCATATGTATATACACATACATACATAATATATATATATATATATATATATATATATCAGTTTTGTTAGACAGGACAATACGAAATTTTGCGATGTCTACGATTGATTTTTAACATCCTACGCTCGATTCTTCGCTCGATTCCTCGATTGAATTTATGAAGGTCCCCGCTCGATTCCTCGATTGAATTTATACTTCGTGTACTATGTGGATCCTCGATTGATTTTATCAATCGAACGCTTGAATTTTTTTGTTTTTCGATCGGCGCTTGAAAACACCATCCTCGCTCGAAAAAAATCAATCGGAGAGCCTTTGGGTCAGCAGCGATAGGCCAGACACCAGGGTCTCTGCCGAATGCACATCTCTTGACAAAGCCATGAAATCACAAAAGGACCGGGGAGGGATCCTACGCTATCCGAAGCGTACACGGAAGCCTTCGGGCTAAATCGGGGCTGCACCTGATAAACCGACACAGCATAGCGTAAAATCATGCTAAAAAAAAAGCAGTTGTTGGCGCGCAACTTTTCGGTTGTTGCTCGCATGTTTGTGGGGGTTGCGCGCATGTTTTCAGGTGTTTCGATTTTCCCAAAATTGCGCAAAATGCCACTTCGCAATTCAGTAGTGCACCTGCTAGCCACACAAGCCCTTGAATCACGCAAGAACGGAGAAGAAACGCACGAAATTGCGCAAACCACAAAAACCTGCAAGCCCAACGCTGGAAACAAGAACCGGAACACTGCCATATTCGATCACTCTCAGAAATCACAAAAGGAGCCTAGCTCAAAGCTTGCAACCCCAAGCTGCGAAACCCCACAAACCCGCAACCCGCACAAACCCCAACCGTCACAACCCCAAACCACGCAAGATCCCAAACCACGCAAGCCCACAAACCCGAAACCCCGCAGCCCCAAATCCTGCAATCGCGCAAGCCAGCCCTTACACCCAGCTGCATGGAACAGCAAAGCCCGCAAACCCAAAATCGCGCACCCCAAACCCTGCAAGCCCAAACCTGTGCCATGCACAGCATAGACATCAACCCTGCAACATCCTGCAACCCCTAAAATATGCTATTGCACTCAACACACACACAAGACTGACAACCCTAAATCCTGTAGCCCCTCGATTGCTCGAACCCATGCAACCCAAGTCGAAGGAGCCCTGCGCCACAACAGCCAGCAGCCCCACAAATCCAGCAACCGGCACCAAAACCCAAGCAACCATCAATACCGGCATAGGACAGCACCTGCAAAGCCTAGCCCCTGATCCAACATTCCGGCTTTAGGCTTTGGGCTGGCGTCAGATTTGCGCAGCTAGTCTGGCCACCCCAACCTAGCTCAAGTCCGATCTTGCCTAGCCAATCCCATCCAGCTCACCACCGCATGGTTACGCAACGCGAAAACACAAGCAGCAACTCAATGGAAACTCGATCAGCATCCACCCTGGCTAGTTTTGCGAAGCCTCGCACTACCGCTGCCTACTCATGGTCTTTATCTTACACAAGAGAAAAGCGGTAAGCTTGTTGGTGTACGGCCACCAAATGGTCGGGTGACTCCGATCGAACGAGATCCTGTAATTCCATGCTATGCATGCATGCATGTTCACGGAACACAGGCATGTATGCATGCATGCACATATTACGCGGAGCTGAAATGAGAACGTCCTTTGAAGAATTACAGGAAACCCCAAGTCCAATCCAATTATGCAGCTATGTAGGTCATAGCAACCTAGACCCTATAAGGCCGGAGAGGATCTCATATTATACATAGTGGCACGCAATTGTAGGATTCGCGAAACAGGTTATCAGGAGTCCTGCGATATACACATACTGCGGTGTCGGGAAGCCTAGCAATCTTCTATAGAAGCCCAAATCTCGAGGTAGCTGAATACTTAAGAAACTGCGCAAGTCACGTGGCGGGATGGATGGGTTGTTCCTTGCAAAGTTCAGGAGGGATATCTAGACTTCAATTAAGTGATAAAATAGATAGTCCATCATAAAGCACGTCTTTGCCATATGGGCAGAATATGATCATGATCGTTTGAATATGCTACAGCTAGAGAATTAGCAGGATTACAATTACCGCCAACCACGTGCCTCGATTCTACCTGAACTATACTGATTCTATCGATCCTTGTATAACCAATGTACCCCACGCATATTCAGGCTTGCTTGAGTCAATCTACCCGAGCCTGCCCCATTATTATTGGGAATTGAACCCGGCACTAGCCTCCAAACCCTGACACATCCCAACGACCAGGCCTTGTAACCCGCGTAAACCTGGAAACGGTGTTTACGTGCACTCTGTAGCCTCCAGAAACCCCGCAGTGCCTACACATAAACCCCGCGTAGGCTTCTACTTCGCTGGAGTTGGAGGAAGACTGGAGACTGGGGCAAAGATCCCGAGATCTTTCTGCGAGGCGCTGCCTGCTGCATCCTCTGGGTCTGAGCTACAGCATGCAGACTTGGCGAAGTCAAGCGGTCACGCTGGCCACTTACACCTATAGTACGCATGACTCTCGATCGTACAAATATTGCAACTTTTCCGCACAACCGTGGCTGCGCAACGAGTTGACTAGAGTTAATTGGAACAGCGCAGCAAAGTGAATTACGCATTATCGGGTACTTTGAAATGTGTCGAAGGGAAGCAAGCCTGCCACCTGCTGGGAATTCTCAACCCCTTCGCCCCATAGACGTACTTCAAAAGACTTGGAAGTCCTGCATCCGACCAGTCATCTTCTCCCATCTCTAAGGAACACAGAAGTGCAATCACTTTCTCTTCCGAGCAGGAAGTCGTTGCAGCTGTGTGGCTGGATTGGTTGAAGGCCGGGAGCAGCTGTGACATATGGTGCCCGAACTCCTTGGTGTAGGTCCTGGGCAAGCGTATTTTGCAAGGGAGGGTTTACGCTAGCCTTGGCAGGCTTGCCTATCGTGCAGCTCACTGAAAATTAAGAGCCGGTCTGAGTTGCTTTGAGGCCTGCAGCCCCTGTGAAGCATTGTTTGCCTTGCTTGTCGATGCTGCGCTTCACGATCGGCGGAGTCGGCTTGCTTTTGCGCTTTGCCTGCTGCTCTTCTTTGAACGCACGAAGGAGGGGCCCCCTCTGAAACCTGGAAATAAATCGGCGATTGGACCACAGGATCGTTCTTTTTGGAGTGGCACTACAGTAGTGCATCATCCAGAATCTGACGACAAAGACCTGCGATCACTGGTTGCTCTAGCTGTACCAATTGATCTTACTAAAGCAGCGCTGCGTGATATTGGTCAAAAGTCGGAACCTCCTGCACATCACAAAGCCACTGAAATCGTGGATGACGGGCAGCAAGGGAAGACCCTGGTTGCTCCAGAACCCAAGCCGCCCCCAGGGATGCGCAGCGCAAGGAAATCAGCACCGTCCTTGCAGGCCGGCTAAGCATGATGGCGGGTCTAGGGAACTTTCGGAGGATATTGTTATATTACATTCACCTATAGGCCCATTCTTTTAGCAAGATTACAGACTCAGTCTTTGCTGGTGCACACATGAAGCTTGCGGGATTCTTGTATTTCGTGAGCTAGACTAACTACTGGACGGTCCTGCTCACCATGCCATTACCCTTGACAACACTGTCGCATGACTCGTTGCCGAGGGGGTTGAGATAAGATCTCATCGTCACACCGCGTGCAATCGAAACCCAAGAACTACATTGCATGCCTTGCCATAGAGTAAAACCGTCGTCGGCTCCCTTCAGGACGGACATGAGGTGAAGCCTGGGCTTAGCTCATTTGGGAAAAACCAGGTAGCTGTCGTATGTAGGTTAACAGAAAAGCATACACTGCCTCACAATCCACTGGGCCCCGATCGCAAACCCAGCCGGCGTAGTCACGTCCATAGATCGAGCATATTTCACGTCCATTGAAGCAACGGGACAAGCATGCATAGTCCGGACAGCATTGCTCATCACAGCTTCACCCGCATAGTGCTCTACGAATGGAAAGACCTGCGACATGACTGAGACCCCACAGGACTGTTGCTGCAATTCCAAATTCAGCACTGACCCTCCAACAATCAGGCCTGCTCCCCATTGAATCGTTCATTGAACAGGAGGCAAAGGAGGGCCAGGATGAAAGCCTGCAGAGACAATGATTTTGCGAAGCATCCAAAATCCAGTATTATCGTTGTATATCAGCCTTCGACGACTTTCCGTTCTGCATCCTAACACAAACCATTGAGCACATATTTAGGATTGGATCTTAATTCTTAATTCTTTCCGTATCATCCGGCCTTTGGGGCTTGCATCTTGAGCAGGCCGTGGACCATGCGCTCGGGCTTCATGTGGCCAGCTCGCGGCTTAAAGCTGCGACCAAAACTAACCGCTGATCGATGATATCATCTGAGGCAAGCATATCTTGCTATCGGTATGGGTGCATGCAACTCACATAATCTTGCACTCCTGCGGCACAGCACTGCAGACAGTCGAAGTGCATGCAGCTGCATGGTGCACTGGCATAGGGGGCGGTAACCTGAATCCGATGTATTCGAAGAGCAATCTGGTTCTCCAAGGCGACGACGATGCATGACCTGCGCAAGGGCCGGTATAGGTTCAGGACGGCAAGGGGGCTTCATTACCATGTTTAATCCAGCACGTGCTCTCGAGTCAGCCAGAAGCATCAGCAGGACCATTGTAACATGTGTTACAATAAACAGAATCTCAAGATTTTTGTCCACCGCGAAAGAGATCAGGACAGCTCGCAAAGAACCAAAGTCCTAAATGGATGAGCACGAACAGATGATTGCAGCAGACCTGCTATCATGATCCAGGCAGCATCATATAGACCGTAAATTGAATCAACACAAACGACATACAGCGTAAGCCAATCTCAGAGTGTTTGCTGCAGACTTATCGATCAGTTCAAGCCGGCAGCTGCAAGGCTTCAAAAGGGGCCACAAAGGCCCAAGCAACCAAAATCAGCCTTTGCGGCGAGAGGTTCCATTTGGACCCCGTAATGCTATCCCCTCGCAGCTCAAAGCATGAAGTTGCTTCGATCACATAAGCCACTCGATTCTAGGAATCAGTAGCCATTCCCTTCTTCTTGAGAAACGCCTCGACTTGCTTGCGAGACTTCCTTTTGGGGCCCTCAAAGCACTCCTTGCCGGCATCAGTCCATTTCTTACCTTAGCTAGAACGGAAGAATCAATCAACGACGGCAATGTGTTGATGCGTATGCACGCAACTGTTCAAATATCCGCTTAGGAACTGATGTTGTCATCCCGAAGGAACTCCCAGGCCGCATTTGTAGCAATCTCGGGCCACTCTTCCGGGGTCTCGATCGTTTGGCCTCGCTCCTTCATCTTCTGCAACACATAGGTCCAGAAGACATCCTTCGGGGATACGACTATATGGATTCTCTATACTATTCGCACAGATATCGTATGCATCACAAACCCGCAAACTAAAAGTCCTCCAGTTTGGAGTGACCGGTCACGAAGATGCGGATCTTTGCAGTGTAGGCGTCCCGGATCGCGTCGAATCTGGCCATATTGATGGGCCTGGTTGTGGGCCGAGGACGCCTGGCAAAGGTCTTCCTGCCCTCCTCGTCCCCATCCTCCTCCGGCTCAGCCTCAGAAGGCTCCTCCATCTCATCTTCATCGGCCTTTTCGGAGGCCGGTGCAGGCTCCGCATTCTCCGCAGCCTTGGCTTTGTTGCGAACACGCCGGAGGACTGATTTCTCAGCCTTGCGCTTCCCCGTCGCGCCAATCCAGGTGTTTTCGTCTCCACCCAAAGCATCCCAATCCTCATCATCCTCGTAGCGCTGCGTGGCATCCTCCATGCCCTGCTCCTCCTCGTACTCAATCTCGTGCGCACTCCCATCGCCACGCTTGCCGGCCTTTTTCTTTCCAGCTCGCGTCTTCGAGGCTTTGGAGGGCGAGACTTTCTTCCGCCCACGAAGCAGGAGCTTCCTGGACTTGGATCGACCGATCTTGCCTCCACTGCGCCTGAGCTTCGGAAGCTCTGCCGGAGGAGCTTCGCCCAAATCCTCGTCATCCTCAGGAGGAGCTTCCAGCTCCTCTGGCTCCGGATCCAGCTCCTCTCGCTCTGACTCAGATGGACCGACGCTGGCACAAGCAAGGACCTTGCTGGTCTTGGCTTTCGCCTTTCCCTTTGCTTTTGCCTTTGCTTTGCCTTTGGCTTTCGCCTTAGCCTTGCTCTTCGGCTTTACACCGGCAGAGCTCTCTGCCGCATCCTCGTAAGCCTCCTCCTCCTCCTCCTCAGTCGGCTTGCTCTTCTTCTCGGCAACGAGGCCCATCTGCATCTGCCGAGTGATGACTTTTGCAGCCTTGGCTGCACAAAGCGATGAAAATCATAAAACCACGCAGCACACTTGATTTCGCGCATGCGGGCCAAATGCATGACCAATCTTACCTCACACTTACCTCAGGCTAGCAGCAGGCTTCGCATCGGCAGGAAGGCTTTCACCAGCCCGGCTCGCCTCAACGGCTCTGAGCCGACGAGCCTCCTGATCACGAAGCTGCTGTCGCAACTTCTCCTGGCTTCGCAACGTCCTCTGGGCACGTTCCTGCTCGGCCAGGGCGTTTTCGCGATTGCGAAGTTCCGCCTCCTTTTTCTCCATCTCTCCCCAAGCATGGACCAAGTCTTCGGGGCTTGGCAGCCATTGCTGCGTCTCCAAATTGTCCATCCCCACACCAGAAATGCCTGCCCAGCAAATTGCGCTACAAAAATCAATGTATGATCATGCATGCAATGGACATATCCAGATTGAAACATAGGGACACACCCCAATTGCCTGACGTCGCGGTCGTCGCAGTGTCAGTGTCACCCGAAGCTTCCGATCCAAAGGAGAGCTTTCGTCGCAATTTCTTATCCTCTACGATCTCCTTGTTCGGATGCCTAAGTTTGGATCTCAAGAACGAAAATTCTCGCATGTTCCCATATGAGATGTAGCGCACATACCGAATGAACACTATACTCTAATCGTGGCAAGACTACAGCTTCATGTTGATCACTGCAAGGACCTGCGCGATGGCTTCGGAATCCATCTTTGCAAGCTGCGCAGCAAGCCCTGTAGAGCCAACACGAGTTTGCGCAGGCTTCTTTTCATGATCCTTAGGAAGCGTGCTGGCTGCATAATACTGATGATCTGCATGACTGATTAAGAAACGCACTTCCGCAGAAAACGTGAAACATGCAACACAGTTTCCAAAGGAGTCGTGGGGGAAATGTTGATCACCTCGGAACTCCTGGTCGTAGGCTTCATCGGGGTCTCACAGACAGCCGCGGTCTCCGGGATCGGGGCTGCGAAGATGGGTTCCTCCAAGTCAGGAACTGGAGCTGCGGGAGGCTTCGGTACTTCCGCCGACTCATCCACTTCATCGACCGGTCTGGCCAAGGAAGAAGCCAGACTGTCACCAGCTGCCGCAAGTCGCGCGATTTCTTCCTCAGTCAGCGTGTCCTCAGCATTCGAAGCTGCCTGAGCCGATGCAGTTTCACGCTGCTGCCTCTCAGCAGCCTTCTTCGCATAATATGCGGGATCCAGACTGAACCCCAACTTTGCCTCGAGCTCCTCCCGAGGAGGAGCCTTGAGACAGGCTTCGTTGGGGCTTTCCTGCGACGCCCACTGGTTCAGAACCTGCTTCAGCGCTGCATCGTCCATGACAGAAGTGGAACTGTCAGATGTAGGAGCGGATTTCTTACGTCCCCGCTTGGGCTTTCGAAGCGCAGATCGGCCTTCCTAGCTTCGGCAAGGCTTTGAACCCGGGAATCATTTAACGCAATCATCCACTCATGCCCGACAAAGCAAACGCCAAAAATTGAATATGGTAGTGTGCAATCGACTCTCGATCTTTATTAGTAATGTCCTCGTACGCCTTCGAGTAAGCTTTGGCCATGTCAAGAACCATGGCCCGAACAGCAGGATCCTCATCTTCATGTTTCATAGGGTAGCAAAAATCACTACACACAGGCATGATATAAATAAAGACAGGATTCTGCTTTCTACATGCACAGAAAACATATATAATGTGCAACAAAGGCTTCGCGAGGCATTTCCCACTTTGACCATTTGCGTTTCACTGATGTCAACATAGTCTTTGCGATTTTGCTGGATTTCTTGGCGGCCCTGTTCATTCTGGCCAGGACTACGGGATCTCTACGCTTCTCATCTTCAAGTTCCTGCTGATAGAAGGCCTCGAACGCTTGGATCAGGATTCGAAGGGATTTGGAAATAATCCCATGGGTAGCCATAACCAGGGTAAAGGGCCTCAGCACCATTGAATTCAAGGCCATATTGGCCAAAGTGGGCGAAATGTGCTTCCGCCCGACCGAATCGAGGAACAACCCATCGAGAGATCGCGCACGCTTTCGGAGAGGAGGATGAGCATCCCACATCTTCACACATTCCAGGAAGTTAAACGACTTGAACATGTCAGGTGACTAGCAACGCCCCGCTTTGAACCCCATAACTGCGAAATCAGCACTACTGCTTCTTCCCACACGAAAGCTCAAGCAACCTGCAACAGGTGGGCGGCGGGCGCACCTTCGTTGCTCATCTGTGGTTTCACCTGGCCGAAGAGACGGCTGTACGAGTATGTGCCAAGAAGTTCTAGCCAGAAAAGTGAATCGAATCATGCCAGGCATGCCTGCCCGTCTTCCGTAGAAGAAGATCGTCGAGACATGGAGCGAGCACGGTTATCACAGCTCTTTGCAAAGCATGCCCAGAACAATGCAGTCTCGAATCTCTTTTGCCGAAAGCTTAATTCTACCTTGATGGCCCTTCCAATCCGACCCTAGAAGAAATCAAAGCTCTCACCTCTCGAGCACTCACATCGGCGTCAGGCCTCAAGTCGAGATTCAGATCACTTGATCTAGCCTTATTCAAGAGGTGTCAAACCTGAGCAAGGGACCCCGAAGGAATTTCGGGCGTTTGGTGCTTTTCGGACGCTTCTGCAGATTGCGAACGTATCGGGGAACAACTATAAATAAAGGAGCGTATAGCTACCCAGGTATATATATGCACACATATAAAGGTGAGAGTGTATAGCTGCGTGTGCGTACGTGCGCGTGTGGGTGAATATGTGTGTGTTTCTGTTTGTTTGCTTGCGTGCTTCTTGTCTGCTTATGCGTGGGCTTTCTACTTGAGTTAGACAGGTATCGAAAACTACGTCGCGAGCTGCTGCAAGAGAGCAACTGTGCGAGTAAGGTCCTGTTTATCCGATGCTATATCAGTACTTTCGAAGACCTGGATCTGTGAACTTGGATCAAGCTGTCGTCATTTGTGGAGATTTGGGGCCCATTCTCATGTACTGCGACGATGCCGAGAAGGCGCTTCAGAAGTACTGCGAGATTCGAAGAAGTCGTGACTACCAAAGGCTTCCGCAGCACTGCCAAGGGTTCCGGTACGACTTGCAGCACCGCCTTCCAAACGACATTCAGCGAAGCCGGTTTGCTTATGCGGTCTACCGGAAAATGTACCAGAAAGCGGGGGAGTGGATGCAGGCAGGGACAATTGAAGCCGCAGAGAGCTATTTCGGAGCTGCCTGGGAGCTTTGTGGGGAAGACCTGCTGCGACACTTGGTTTCGTTTATCGGTTCTGAGAAGCACGATTTGGTGCCTGCATGGTCGCACCCAAAAGCTGCCATTGATCACTTCTCCTGACATGGCCAAGGATACTTTGCGACCGACGGAGCATCCGTACCGCTTGCCAATGTCAGCCAGAAAGTGCTGAGAAGAAATCGGGGCTTTAGGTAAGCGCCAGTGCGGGAGCAGCATGCTTGGGTTTGGGACTAGCGACAGGCGTCCAGAAGCAAAGCATGCCAAAGCCGTTGGCAGAGCAGTGTTGCAGTGAGGGCCCACTACGACTACGATATGACATGTGATAGTAGCTGTTGCGTGTGTATGCGAGCGTGTGTGTATGTGTGTGTGTGTGTAGATATTGACACTGCAGCAAAAGGCCTCTGCCTTCGCCATGCTCGCCAAACGTACCATGCGAACTTGCATGCCATGAATGCGGAGACCGCCACGTGTAAGAAAGCCCACTCCAAGCGCTTTTTTCGGCTTCAAGATTAGTCCCGTTGTCAAAGTAGTATAAGGCTAGATTTCACCGAGAACTCTTTAACTGCCAGTCGGACCATATCCACTTGACCTTATTTGCACAACTCCCCCATACAGGCTGTCACAATTCTGTAGCCTCCAGGCTACTTCAATGTCTTGAGTTTTCACCCTTGCACTCCAAAGATGAGGCCGGATCTTGTTATGTCTCTTGTGTTTTGGACTCTCTGACTCTCCTCTCCACTGGCTTCTGAGGCCGACCGGCTTTCGTGTCCGCTGCACTCCCTGAGGTTAGGGTTGTGAGGACCAGCGTCCGCGACACCAGAAATTCACGGCAAGGAACTACGACTAATGCAACCGCAACAACTTGCAACCAGCTGCTCACAAACGACATCCACAGCGAACTGAGACCATTTTGGCACAGAGCAGCTGTGAAGCAGAAGACAGGTCTTTACCCACGTCATATCGCAGGACTGATCAAGTCCTCATACCGGTGGAACTTGAACAGAACATTTGCCTCAAACCCTGAACGGATAAGTTGTGAATGTACACTATTTCTGGCACTGGATACCAGAGGAAGACGGACCGAGGTTCCGGGTGAGATTCGCGTTGCAAAGGTGGGTCTATGTTTCCAAGCTCAACATATGCATGTCAGTCATGGGTGTGAGAGTTCAGGTTCATACAGCACTTCAAGCAGGCAGTGTTCGTCCGATTGAACCTGCATCGTGTCGTATGTGTGCAACTTTGGCTGTTGGTGAACCTGTCGGCTATGGTAATTAATGCTCACACGCGCGGCTATCTACAATAGAGGATGCAGTCAAACTGAGCTGCATCTGGCGACCCACGACCCACACACATGCACACCCTCGAGCATCATGCGCACGCACACATATAAGTCATTTTGCGTCAGGTTCTATGCTGAAACGGTTTCACTGAAACACGGCTGTGGGGCACCTGTTTCCGATTGTTTTGCTTTGGAAGCCTGTCGACATCATGGGGCTGTTGTTTTACACCTCCCCAACTGTGCGCACAGTTTTTTGGCTTCGAAGCACTTTCCGTGCCAGCGTTCTTGCGCTGCCAGCAATCTGGCCCATAATTAATCACATAGTGGATGTGCGCAGTTGCTCCATCATTGCCCAAGAAGGAAGGTGCTCCGAAGATGCGCAGAAATTGCTTGCTATTTGATGTTGTCGCGCGATCTGTTGAAAGAACCAGGTATCGGATGGCAGGACTGCTGCTGTGCGCAGCAGCTCCCTTAAGCTCCACTAGAAACCGCATTGCTATGGGAATCCGCAGCATGCGATTTCTGGACGAGGTGGCCTCTGAGCTTGAAACATAGGTGCCGAACAACTACAATTTCTGCCGTATGCTTCTTCGGTTCCACCCCGACGGCCCTCACTGCGAGGTTTGTACAGCTAGTCGGCGAGCAAGATCGCGGCAGCATTGACTATTTTATGATTCGATTTTGTTTTCGTTCCTGCCCCGTGCGGCCTCGTGTAGGCCGATCGATCACGGCAAGCACCCAGGCTCGCAAGCTCACATGAATAGTCGAGCAGTGGCACTCACATTCGGTTATCCTAGCTGTTAACTCCGAAACTCCGTTGCTTTCTTGTAAGACGAAGACATGCACAGCGAGCCTCGGGTGGCATCAGTGCGCCCTTGAAGGCACAGCTGTTTCATTGGAGTGGAGCCCCAATGGGGATCCGGCCGAGTGATAGCAGCGTGGCCACTGCCTATAGGGATTTATGGATGAGCCTTTGCGCCAGACGATGAAGTTGCATTTGCCTTGGAACCACAGGCTGCAGGGCTGGTTCTGCGTGGCTATGTTTAAGAACTGACTCCTACAGAACGTGTGGACGGCCATTTTGGCAAAGTCTTTTCATCCTTGCGGCGCTTGGATCCCGCATTAGGCCCGGCAAGACAGACGTGGGCAATATTGCGCAGTGCTCTGCGCCAAAGACTATGCCGGGAGCTGAGCCGTAAGTGCAGCTGGTGACTTGTTTAATGTAGGGGTTTCTAATCTAGGGTTCACAGTTTGGAACATGAGCTGCTTGGGTTTGCGTTTGAGGTTTGCTGCGGGTCTTTTCGGAGGCGTGTAGAGCTGTGTGCCATGCATATAGGTAAAAGCTGGTTTGAGCATCTTGGTGTTTACTCTCCCTGCATGCCCGTTGTATACTTCCAGGGAGGCTAGTAGACCAAACATGGCCCAAGAATCTCGAAGTCCTAAAGCATGGAAACGTAGGTGCCATTCATTGCCAGCTGCAAAGGTGCCGAACCTCCTTACCCCACCCGCATTGGGGCATTACTGAAGCAGTCAACACTTCATTTCAAGAAGCATGTCGGAGTAGGTGTGCATGAGGCCTTCAAGAGCGCTTTGACGCCTGCAGTCCTGCAATGTCGAAGCTTGATGCTGAACCTAGGTAGCCCAGACGTCGAAGTTCAAGGCAAGCCATGCCGTCCAAAGAATTTCGAGAATACTGGGTATCCAGGTGACATCACCACGATGATGAGCGTTGGAGTCGTCCGTGGTAGATCGTGGTAGTACTAACGGTTCCTGTCAGGCAGCAACAGGGTGTGGGCAGGCATTAGCTCCGTCTACTTCGTTTGCTTCTTGTTGTTGCTATTCGCCGGCCTCTTGAAAGCCCCAAAGAGCGGACTACCTGTCGCAGGTGCAGTGCTCACAAACGCAGGTTTCGACAGACGTCTCCAACAAACCTAACCCACCTGCAGCACCTCCAGCCATCATTAACAGTATCTGTCAGGAGACCATGCCGACGGGTGGTTGTGGGCTCGATCCGGTGAAGGCGGGTTGGAAGTACCTTTCTTTGAGGAGGGTTCTTGTAATGGGTAAGGGTCTCACTTGGCAAAATCAGACTACATGTTGGGAGTTTCGTCTTGGCTTCCCATATTCTCGCTGGGAGCAAGGGAGGGAGAGAGTCAGAAAATGAGGAATAGAGACCAGGAGAGAAAGAGGTCTCAAAAAACCGTTCTTCTTCACGACCGGGCGAAGCAACGAAGGTTTCAGCGTGTCAGGGCTGGTTAGGTTGGGGAACCAACATACACTTCCTCTTCAATTAGACGTCAAGCCACATCCAGCATCCGGCTACGCGGGTACTTATGTGTAGGCTTTCAGAACCAGGAGATGAAGATGGCGAAGAAAAAGTTTGAAGAAGTCTTCAAGCCCTACTCCTCCATCTCCGAAGCACGAGATGTTCATCATACCTGTTGCAAACCCAACTCCACCACCCGTGCGGCGAACGCTCCCACTCCCGATGTACGAACCACAGCACCCTCGCTGTCAGATGGTCTTGAGCTGGGGCGATCGTGAGACGGCGGAGCGCATCAAAGGCGACGGCCTGAACTAAATACCTAGGGGAAAAAGGCCAATATACCGCAGGTGCGTTCGGTTTTGGGTTCGGGACGCTCCCAGTGTGCCGTTGTTTCTGGTCGTGACTCGGTACAGTGCTACGGTTGTAATGCTTCATTTGTAATTTCACTACGTGGTAGAGGCATAGGTTCCAAGCTTCAGCTCGAGGTGCATGTCCAAGATTACCGACCGTGCATGGGCTTTGTTGCGCATACTTGCTTCCAGTTGATGCACACTCAGACAAGGGCTTCGGATGCTCGCTCTAAGAGACCGTTTGCTTGATTCGGTGTGTCAAGCCCATTCAATCCCCGAATCTGCAACTCATCACTGCCAGATTCGTTCAAACAAGTCATGTCGTAGCCGAAATGAATTGATAATGCCTAGGGCCTAGAGATTAATTCACCTGCTTTTCATTTGCCCTGGAATCAAACATGCGCATGAAAGGCTCCGCAGCCTTGTACAACTGTGGCGTGCGTGTGGACCTCAGCTGCTAGGTACGTCTTCCAGGCCAGAAGGCACCAGCAACTGGCAACCCTTTGAGAGGCCCTCCAACATCCCGATGTCGTATGCGCATGTATGCCCTATGCGTCATACAATCTGAAGAGGTGTCATGTGTTTAATAAGATGCTTATACTATAGGTGCGTCTGATGTAACCCGCGAGCCTCCCAGTTTCGAACGCCGGGGCATGATCGACATCGCTCCCGCGGCAGCAGTCGTTTCGAGAGGCTGTAGGAGGCTGCGGCGGTGGTTTGCAAGCCGAGACCCTTCCAAACCTGAGATCCCAGAACACCGTGTCCGAAACCTCTAGTGGTGAAGACATCCAGCCTGATGTTCGAAAATTCACACGGGCCCGAGGCGTCAACGAGCTTTGCGAAGAGGTCTTCGGCAAGCGCAGCGAGCTGCTGAAGCCGGGATGGCGTAGCAATGTTTGGGATTTTGAGCGACACTTTGCAATATTCAAAGTACTATTCCTGCAGTCATCTAGTGGCGACAATTGCTCTGGAAAACTTGCAGATGGTACTTCACACCATGACAGCAACTTGGCCCAGCATGACTGCTTTATGTTTCGGCATTGAATCTACTGAGGTCTCAGCTTAGTTATGTGGCCTAGTAGGGGGCGGAAGTTACAGTGAGATCTAGACTGGGGTTGTGTTCCAGAAGTTGCTGGAGTGGTAATAGTGGCTGGCTTGACAGGCTTGAAAGTTAGTTGTTCCCCACAGGGACAGCCCCTCAACAAGCACAGCAGGTGCTCCAACTCCTTAGTTCAAAACACTGATCGCATTCCGTGCTTCTGGGTGCACGGCAGCGGCCTCTTGCACAGCCCCCTCAACTCCTACTTGTAGTGAATGTCAGGGACCGGCAAGCCCGTGAGCGACTGGTGGATGTGTGCACGGCTCCCAGCTTCTGCCTTCAGCACGTAGCCTCTGTATTTCCAAACAGCACCTGCATCAGGATGCAGATCCCTTGTCTCGACATTCAGAGATGAAGGGGAGCAGCAGGCAGTAGCAGCAATGCACAGCATATGGCCAGTCTTTGTTGTGGCGTGTGCATTGTACCGTTTTGTCTCAGTTGGCAAGGTCAAAGACTGCGGTGGTGACTCGGTCGCACAAAGGAGGGTGCCTCGAAGCCGTCTAGTCGCACCCAGCACACATATTGATATATATGTATGTATGCATGTAACTCTATGTATGTATGTATGTATGCATGAATGCGTGTATGCATGCATGTACATTTGTATAGGCACAGTACATAGACAAGTGGACAGACTTTTCAAACGACATGCTGAAGCCCCAGACAGTGCTACGCAATATGAAGATATGGAGGAGTAACAGTAACAGTAGTATTACCATGGCACCCCATTGGCTGCAGACTTCAAGTGCAGGCTGCAGGGACCCAGACATCCAAGCAAGCCCATAACGGAGGATGGCACGCATCCTTTAGGAGTTCAACTCAGGATGAGCGTCCGCGAGATTGATGAGGCGAAGCGCTCAGTCACCAGTGCAGTCTTTTGGATTTCCATGCCTCTACTTACAACACTCGACCCTAGCAACGGAAAGGGCGGTGACCGTGACAGGGAGACAGGGTATCGGGTAGCAGAAATCACGATTGACTTCGATCCAGTGTTCGTGCCGCCAGCGGGTGCAATCAAAATGCCAGGTAGATCATGGTGGTGTAGTAAGTGTAGTATCACAAACTGACCTCAAAGATCCGGTTGTAGGTATATGAAGCTAGTGTTTTGGGTTTCTTTATCAAAACATGACCAACGCAATATCGATCGCCTGGAAGTATTATTGTGATGAAATGGCCCCAAAGCGAACAGGCAACAGCAAGATCTATGACATGATGGCTGCTGAGCTTTTACTTAACACGATGTAACGAGAGCACCGATCTGTCTCTATACCGGTGTGCTCCTCACAAGTTGCGTCTTAATGTTCTCCCCGGCCCCAAGTCGCCAGTCTCGACGGAAACAACAAACTGGACATGGCCGAACAAGCTGCAAGCCTTTATAGTAGATAATCCGTGCAGAATAAACAGGCCTGGCTACACCTGATCAATGTTGTGGGTAACTCTGAGGCCTTTGCCCGGCTTCCCTCCGTCGACCCAAAGGAGGCCACCAGTGCGGTCTTAGTTCTGTTTTGATTCGTTTCGCTGTCTTACACTCAACTGATGGAAGATTTGCAGGGCTTTCTTGTTCGGTGCTTATCTCATTTTCGCGACTGTGCTGGGGTCGTCGGAGTGATGCACGGGATGTTAAATCGTGTGGCTGGGTCAGGAAAGCACTCAGCTTAAGGGAGACGGCGCCAACATAACCCGTGGCGTTATTTCCGGGATCTGCTGCCAGTAAAAGAGAGTTTCTCCGTCGAGTTACTTCCCATGCAGCCACTGCACTCAGCTCACAGGGCAAGCGTTGCCATGTGTATTTGCTCAGCATGTGTTTTGACACGTCAAGTCGTAGCTGCTTGCCTCACAAAGCTCCATATCGCTTGGACACGGAAGGGCACCCTGTGTCCAAGCCCGGCAAAGTAAGCACACAGAAGAGGTCCCGAGTGAAGCCCGTGATCTGGGACGACCGGAAGCAGCGCCAGTCTCAGCCATGTTTCGGGCTGAATTGTAAAAACCATATCATAGCTGTGCCTGGCGCAGCAACGTCTAGACCAGCAACGGTGAGATATAGAGAATACTGCTGGAACTTGATTGCCAGGGTCAGAACTTAAGTTTGGGAGCCTGTTTTGTACTGAAAGAAAGTGTTGCGGCATCGCAGGTTTTCGCTGGGTGGAGCATTTGGAGCCCAGCCCCTGAACTTCAAGTCAAGACACAACTTCGAAGGTCAAGCCTGAGGAGTCAGGTTTTCTGGGCTGTCGGTTAAAGTTAATCGGGTGAGAAGGGCTCGGAGTTTAGATTAGCAAGGTTGTTGTGTATGAGGGTCCCCGTTTAGATTCCCAGCTCTGGTATCTTCCCCTGTATAATAACGCAACAGATTTAGTTATCTCCGCCTTCGCATGCCTTATAGTAGCCAAGACCACAGTAACACAACCCAAACTTCCCCGATGCTCAAAGTGTTTGCATAGTGCATAGTGTGCTTGCAGAGTATAGTGCAAGTAGCTCAGACAGAAAGGGCTCCAAAGAGATATCGCATCGCCCAGCCTCCTGCTGGCGGCTCGGCGTTGCTGCCGGTGCATGTGTCGGGGGCTTTGCTCGGCTCCGTGTGCTTCGGAAGGCTTGCGGCTGAAGAAACTTGTGAAGGGGTTTAGGACTGGACCGGAGACTAACATGGACTTTGACACGTCCGCTTTGCCGAAGACCAGGGAGCTTTGCAAGACCTTTCGAATCAACTGTACTGGACACATTCGTTTGTTGTTCATGCTTGTTAGCGAACGGCTATTTGCAAAGCTCCCTGAAAAGGCTCGACGAACTGACTGCCCGAGCTGAGTAGCACGGTGGAGGGACGTGTTCGATTGTCTTACCTTGACACCCTAGAAAGCGGCGAGATGTTGGCACCGTTTTTGCGCTTCTGTTCGCCATCTCCAAACCGCACAGGTAGCTTATGTGCGCACATATGTTACGTATTCCATATGTAACTGCGAGGCCCGGCGCTGCAGTGAACGTGGCCCCTCGTCATCTTGGCGTATGTGTCCGGTGAGGGGGCGGGGGAGGAAGTGCAGTTTGGTTTCGAAGGTCTCCCGATTGTGGGCTTTGAGCGATTCTGGTCGGTGGAAGTCGGTTTGGAAGCCAGATGCAAAAGCGAATATCCGTGAAACCACTGTCTTCCATTCTGAACGACTGCAAATGTCCTTCGCTGCAGCAATGGTGGATTTTGCCCGAAAGCGTCTAAAAGCCCAAAACACAAGCCACACCAGGTAGTGTGAGGTTAATTAGGATAGGACGACCCAGGGTTGCGTTGCACAGTATGCCAAGAAGTTCAGCTCTTGTTGTTTAGAGCCTGCGTTTAGGCAAGTCTTTGAAGCTCCCTCGGCCTTGTTCTGGGCCATAGTACCCCTTAAGCTTTACACCTTCAACTTAGCTGCTAACCACCAGAGCGCAGCCTTCATAATGATAACAGGAACAGCGAAAGTACAGATAGATACAGAATTCAAGCAGCAACAGCAGCAGCAGCAGCAGCAGCAGCAGCAGCAGCAGCAACGTTGCTTAGCATGGCGATCTCAACTACCGAAAGCTTTCAATCCGCTCAACTCTTGTCTCGATTTCGAAGTCGGCCCAAGGTCAGCGGTGGAGGCGGCCCTAAGGCATGCGAGGGAAAACTGCATTACAAGAGCGAAAGATTTGACGGTATAGGGCCTTGAGGTTTGGAAAGCTGTTAGCTCAGGGCATGGCTGGGGAGGAGAGCTGTGCGCAGGTCATATTTTTAAGCTTTGGGCCTGGCAGTAGTTTCCGGCTTCCGGTTGTTCTTGCGTACGAACTTCGCAGAACTCATGTCCAAAAGCAATGCAACCCCCCCAACCAAAGTCGCAACGCGACTTTGTCACATTTTTTGTACTAGCTCGTGGTCAACAGCATTCAACAGCCATATCATGATACAGGGTTCCCGATCATTCTTTGTCGTTCACCCTCTTTCTGTGCTGGGAAGACATGTAAGCCATGTCTGGAGACCCCGGTCCCCTTAAAGCCTCGAAACTACGTATGCACAACCAGCGAGCGAGACATAGAGAGAGGATAGCCTGGACACTGCTGCCCCTTCACGCCCTGTATAGAGAGAGAGAGAGAGAGAGAGAGAGAGAGAGAGAGAGAGAGAGAGAGTGCGTGTCTTAAGGTGTTCGGTCTGAAATGAACCAGAACGAAGTCGGGCAAGCCGCCATGATCGCAGAAAACTCGCAACGATCTTAGCACATAAGTCGCAATGACCCTCAAGAAAACAAGGGGGGATGCCAGACTCCCACGGTGTGTGTGTGTGTGTGTGTTGGTTTGTCGTTGCCTTGGTACCGTCACATCACTGATAATTAAGTATGCGTCGCACTCCAGTCTAGCGCTTAACCACTTCGCCGTCGAGCGGGGGGAAAGCTCAGCTCTTAGTACTTCCACAGTAAAGTCTCATACATTCATCTGTGTCTGTACGTATCGTCAAGTATCGTCAAGAGTTTGTTGTTTTGATATAACTATAGTTATCCCCGTGGCCCTGACTCTTGATTTGTAAAGTCAGGCTTGGCTCGACTGGTACGGGGAGGGTTCAAGCAATGTGATGTTTCCATGCTTCTATTTCAGTCGGCCCATTATACAACAATTCTTGGAAGCATCGCGGATCTGATTCGAGTGTGATCGCTGACAATGCGTCATCGTATACTCTAGGCCTTGGCCATCTTCAGCTGGTCACACTCGATGGTCAATCCCCTGTTCTTGAAGACCGGCGACTTGACCGTCGACTCTGCTCGGGCGAGCGCGAGCGAGAGAGAGAGAGAGAGGGACTGCCTGCCCTTCAAGCCCCAGAGCAAGCAAAGCGAGACAGAGACAGAGAGAGAAGGAGCAAGAGAAAGAGGCAGAGTCAGCTCACTCTAACAATTGCAGTATGCAGCTAGTGGATGCAGCCGAAGGTCGTGATCTTCTGCTTGGACTGGAGCGCATCCATGAAGTCCAACGACACCAGGAGGGGTGAGAAGCCTGTGTGTCATTCGAAGCGTGCTGGGCATTGATGGGTTGTCGGGTTTCGATCGTTGCAGCCGTGTAGTTCGGCTGGGAACCAAGGAAGCGGCTCCAATCTTGTAGCCCGCCGTTTCATGAAGCGAGTCCTTCAGCTACCGCGTTGCATGATCTCGAAGCTTCTGACCTGCCAACCTTGGGCTACGCTATGACTAGACCCAGGACGCTGAAGGCATTTCAGCCACAATGCGGCGACTAGCCTGTTCACGTCTGGAAAATTTGTAGTCCAGCACTGCCTGGTAGATTTAACACGGCGACCAGGACGCAGTACAATCGATTCCAGACATGCGTCCAGTGCCGCCCACAGTCCGTCCTGCTTCGTGGAGGGAGGATTGCCTCATCTGGTCGCAGCTCGAGACAGTGGACAGAAACCGTAGCATCCACAAGCATGTCAACGATGACGAGCGGATAGAATCATGGCATTACGATTTTCGGTTCAGTCCATGTGCAGGGAAAGCAGATGATTATACTGATGCTTGTGGTCGTGATATTGATGATGTGCGATGATGGCTGTGATGATGGTGATGATGAAGAAGAAGCTGACGACGACGGCGATGGTGATGCTGCAGCTGATGGTGATGATGATGATGATTATTATTATGGTTGTGATGACGATGGCGAGATGTTAGGCGCTGGTTGAGGAGCATGTGGCCAGGAGATTAACAATGATGTCAGTCAGCAGCTATAACCCGCGCTAGCCGTCGCAGCTTCCGAGCCGAACCGTGCACGGTTTGCAATCGCCACAGAGCGGATCGACTTGAGCCTGAAGGATGCGGGGATGCAGCACCCAAGCTCCGACACCCCAAAGCCTGGAGATCACATGAAGACATGCGCCTGCGGCCACCTGACATGGCACCGACGGCGGAGAGCTCTGCAGACTGGTGCGAGAAGCCAGGGTTTCCTTCACACGAGGCCGCAACCAAAGCACAATTTTGCGAAGCCGCCCTTGGGACCCTCATTTAAGTCCTATATAATGGTGCTTCATGCTGACTTGTTCGCAGTGGCAGTGTCCGTTGATGCTGTGAAGAGAGGAAGAGGGCGAGAAGGCCGGAAGGAATTCGGAAGAGGGCTGGCGTCGGTAGCCAAGCGGTGATTGCGCAAGGTCATGGTTTGCGACTCCAAAACTGAAAGAGCCTTGAATGTTCTTGCAAGATACTGGAATCGTAGATGGGTAAACATGAAGAATTTCAGGTATCAGAGCAGGAAGTCCTTGTGCCCTGCAATTTCGTGCTCTTCTGTGTTTGCAAAGGAGCTTGCTTGAAGCCCCAACTGCAACTAACAGCATGACGGAGTCCGAGAGAGAGAGAGAGAGAGAGAGAGAGAGAGAGAGAGAGAGAGAGAGAGAGAGAGAGAGAGAGAGAGAGCGAGCGAGCGAGCGAGCGAGCGAGCGAGCCAGCGAGAGAGCGAGAGAGGGAGAGAGGGAGAGAGGGAGGGAGGGAGGGAGGCAGAGAGGGAGAGAGGGAGAGAGGGAGAGAGGGAGGGAGGGAGGGAGGCAGAGAGGGAGAGAGGGAGAGAGGGAGAGAGGGAGAGAGGGAGAGAGGGAGAGAGAGAGAGAGAGCGAGCGAGCGAGCGAGAGAGCGAGAGAGCGAGAGAGGGAGGGAGGGAGGCAGAGAGGGAGAGAGGGAGAGAGGCAGAGAGGGAGAGAGGGAGAGAGGGAGAGAGGGAGGAGCAGATCGACCCACTGACGCAAGCTGAAGCCGATCGTTTCCGCAGCCAGGGATCCTGGATTCGAGGGACTGCGCATGGGCTACCAGAATACTGGTGGCCCGGCCTTTCACAACAAAAATACATTCTCACAGAAAACGGTGCCCGTAGAGCAGTGGACAAACAGCACGAGTGTCTGAACACGAAATGCAGTGACAGAAACCATTCCGTGTGATCTGGGTTCAGCTGACGAAGTTGCAGTTCGGACTAGCTTCGTTTGTCTCCTCGAGGGCGAAAGATACTGCCCATGGTGTTCAGCACCTACTGGGCAAGCAAATAGGTTGTGCAACTAGCTCTAATCGTGGCTCCATGTTCAGGCAATAGAGACGGCCTGACACGCCCCTGCCAGCAACATCGCTTTGTGAAGGGATCCTTGCCCTCTAATATCTAGCCAAGCCCAGGTACCAGGAGGGACATGAGAAGACCCGGAACGGCCCTCCTCCTCGCATTTCCATTGGAACACACGAGGACGCACACGTCAAGGCCTGCGACTGAGAGATGAGCAGCATCAAACACGCGGATTTCTGGTCGCAGCCACAAGTTGCCAAAAGTCATTGTTTTTTTCAAGGGGAAACTGTGATTCATGTCCACTGTCTTGACTTGCCACAAATACACGGCGGTTGGTTAGTTGTTGATGCTATTTGCGCTCTGCGAGCTTCTGCAATTGGCCTGAAATCTGCCCATTTTCAGCTTGATCCTTTTTCTTTTTGACATGCACTCAGTACGCCCCCATGGCCCACAAACACCGGAAGGTCGACGACTCACGCGTTGCATCACGGCATTGCATGGTGTTCAAGGACTGCCCCAAGCCTTTGCATCCAGCGTCGAGAATGTTCCGTCCAAACTTAGGAATTTCCATCCTGTAACTGCAAGTTCCTGAAAACAAAAGCCGCGTTGAGCTCAAAAGCTAAAGCTTCTGAACGACCAGTCTCAAGACTCCTGAAGCCTCAAGCCGCTCGACTCGAAACCCCATAGCTAATAGGTCAAGAGACAACGGCAAGTAGACACATTATGCGATCATTATGCCACCCTAGCCTGAGCAACTTGAAGACCTCAGGCATGGTGCACCAACTCTCTCAAAATCCACAGATGCAAATGCTGTTTGCCAGGAGGGCCGCAACTGGTTCCTCGAGGGTGTCTCGACAAAGCGGCCTATAAATCTGGGAGACACGATGCTGGAGCGCGCGGCATCACGGTAGATGCTTATTGGGCAAGCAAGCGCTGTGATCATCGTAGACCGTGGCATCCGGTGAGTGTCATTCATTCATGTCATCAGAACTCCCGACTTGTGAAACGACGGCAGGAGCCAGGTGTCGCCTACCAGCTGAGCTCTGGTGATGTGCGTCTTGTCAAATCTAGCCGCGATGCTGGCACTCGTAATAGCTAGTATGAGGGACGCGCAAGCTATTCTTGGGGCACGTGTACAACGAGAGCTGGTGAGCCTTCGGCCTCAGGTTCTCGCTTGATGGACCTGCCCATGCCTTGCGATACCTCGTCGAGTTCGATGATGCAGACAACTGGTACCTCGACACTACGTCTGACAATGACTCTTGGCGTTTGGCTGGCTGACGCCCGATGCGTCTGCATGCCTAATGCTCGTTGTTAACTTTACATTTTTTACATATGCTCCTCCTACTTGTTTGGTTTGCTTCTGCTGGTATCGTGTAGAGTGTAGACTCTAGACGTTTGCTGCGACAGAAACATGGTATCTGGCTGCAGTACTAGTACCTGTCGTAGTCGCAGTCGTAGTCGTCGCAGCAGCCGCAGCCACAGCAGCAGCAAAAACAGCCGCACCAGGAGATACCAGGAGGAAGAAGAGTAGTGCAGCAGATTGGTAACATTGGTGGTGGTTGTTGTGGTGGCGGGCATCGTCGTTGTCGTCGTAGCTGCTGGCCTATGGGAGGAGATAGAAGGAGATGTGTTGGCTGCCTTTCAGGACTTTCCGAATCGGTGGCCGGCAAAGATGCCAGGCTCCGAACCTGCACGCACCGATGTATTGCCTGATTTAGCGGAGCTCGAATCTCTTGGACATCGAAGATCATCACACTATGCAGACTACCTTGCTCTGTCTACAGTCCCTAAGCCCGAAAGATGCCGAAAGTTTAGTGGACGTTCGGTGCAGGCCATCCGACAGAGGCGCCGCCGGCTCCCGAAGAACTCAAGCGGTTGGCCTGGTTGCTTGGCTCCACAAGCCCAGAAAGCTTTCCAGGAGCCAGTGAGGGTAATCACAACAATGCGGGTGTTTGTTACAGTGAGATACCTTGAAGGCAATCCGGGGGTCTGGATCCGAATGCTTGCTCAAGGTCCTTGCTACTGTCCTCTATGTACCGGAAACAGCGCCTCTTTTGGTGGGCAAGCCAGTGATCTTTCAGAGTGATGAGCATTGGCTTTGGCGCATGTGACTTCTATTCTGGACTTTCGGTTTTCTGGCTCAGCGGATGCTTCGTAGGATCTTGTACCAGTCCCATCAACATCAAGAGAAACAAAGCTGCTCACTGAGACCACTTTGAAGGCAAACCGACCAGATGCGGAGACGATCAGCGCCTTGCCTAAATGAGTTTCATCACACCAATGTCAGCAAAGGTTTTTTGCACAACTATATTGTTATGCATATAAACATAGAGAGAGAGAGAGAGAGAGAGAGAGAGAGAGAGAGAGACAGCAACTATGAGTTTAACTTGGTGCAGCAAACTGTACATCACAAGCTTGTGGGCACCCTGCTCTCGAACCTGCTTTTGAAGTGCACTTGAACCCTAAAGCCGAGACCCTTAAATTCATATTATAAACCCTATAGACCGCATAGGCAATCCTTAACCAAGGGACTAGTATTGCTGCAGACCTTGCCAGGCTTGTCCGAGTGGGAATGTCAGCAAAACGCTGCAAACGGCGTTTGATGCCCCACTTGCAGTGCTGTACCGACCCATGAGACCTCGTCTGGCACTGACCGATTTGTGCGAGCGTAAAGCGGTTTGCTACGTGAGTTGCGTACCGAGGAGGAAGAGCAAGTTCTGGTTGCTGACTGGGCAGCTTTTTCGCAGAGCCTCGGTCCAAAGGTTATCTGTCGACACGATGTGCATATACAGACACGTACATACATACATACATACATACATACAGGCATGTGTATATGATGCTTATATAAGCGCGCACACATACACACATACAGTCTCGCGCATACACGCTCATCAGCTGAAGGTTTGTGTCTTGACGTGTAGCCTTTCGTTTTCTGTGCGTTCGGTCCTCTGACAAAGCTTGCGAAGCGAACTCGTTCCAGATAGAAAACTCAGACTCGAATCCCTCGCAGGTACGTGAAGAAGCATTATCACAAGTACGGAATCTCGGCTGGCCCTTGAAGGCGTTTTCAATTCCGATTCGGAGTTTACGAAAGTCCTTTTCCACTTGACATTTGAAGAACACAGCCGACTGGTCACTGCGAGGCATCTTCGCTGAGCCCTGGCAGGGATCTCTTGGCCCGGTACCCCCGCGACCTCCGAAGCCTGCGCCCAGGCACAACCCTCTTGGGATAGAGTTGGTAGTGCCAGTAAAGAAGTCATGCAGCAGGTGAACAAGAGGATGTCGGAGCGCGCCTTCCCAGCGTTGACACCTGGAGCCATTTAGGCCCATAAGCCATTCCGTACCCGGTGCCAGTCCTCCTTCAAACCCTT
The DNA here is from genome assembly GCA_905221615.1 of Symbiodinium sp. CCMP2592. Classification (NCBI taxonomy): domain Eukaryota; class Dinophyceae; order Suessiales; family Symbiodiniaceae; genus Symbiodinium; species Symbiodinium sp. CCMP2592. The sequence goes on along the minus strand of CAJNDT010005847.1, from coordinate 501,347 downwards.
CTCGCCATGGACAAGCGAACCGTCGGCTGCCTTGGTGGAGGCCAGCTTGGCCGGATGATGGTCTATGCTGGCCATCGCCTTGGAGTGAAGATGTGCGTCTTGGACCCGCTTGGGGAGAAGTCGCCTGCCGGACAGGTGGCGGAAATGTCGGTGAAGGGCAGCTTCCAGGATGCCGACTCGGTCCGAGAGTTGTCCAAGAAGTGTGACATCCTCACTTTGGAGGTGGAGCACGTCAATGCGGAGGTGCTGGAGGAGCTTCACCAGGCAGGCGTCCCCGTTCAGCCACTTCCCTTCGTGGTGAAGCTGATCCAGGACAAGTACGTCCAGAAGGTCCACCTTCAAAAGCATGGTGTGCCTTTGCCCGACTTCGAGAAGGTGGAGTCTGAAGCTGACTTGCATAGCATCGGCGAGCGCTTCGGCTACCCCATGATGCTGAAGAGCCGATACGGCGCCTACGACGGCAAGGGCAACGCTGTGGTGCCTAATGCACAGGGCATCACGGCGGCCTTCGAGAAGCTTGGAGGCAAGGCCGGCAAGAAGCTGTATGTGGAGAAGTGGGCTCCATTCAAGATGGAGCTGGCCGTGATGGTTGCCCGGGGTGTGGACGAGACCATGAATGTTACCATGCGCACTTACCCGGTGGTGCATACCGTGCAGCGCGACAGCGTATGCTTCACCTGCCTGACTCCACCCGTGGGAGTCACCCAGAAGCAGCAGGAGCTAGCCCAGAAGGTTGCCACCGACGCCATCAAGAGCTTCGGTGACGCACGGGGTATCTTCGGCGTGGAGATGTTCCTCCTCCACGATGGGTCCGTGCTCCTGAACGAGATCGCTCCGCGACCGCACAATACAGGCCACTACACCATCGAAGCTTGTGGTGTCGATCAGTTCGAGCAGCACCTTCGATGTGTGCTTGGCCTCCCTTTGGGTGACTGCCAGCTCCGAGTCGGTGGTGCCATGATGGTGAACATCCTTGGACAGGGTGAGACGCCAGAGATGGTGACGAAGACCATGGCTCCACTCCGACGCGCACTTCTAGTTCCGGATGCCGGCATCCACTGGTACGGCAAAGAGGGGTGTGTCAAAGGCCGGAAGATGGGGCACATCACGGTGACCGGCTTTACACCGGCCGCGGCATTAGAAGCAATTCGCCCTGTCCTGGTAGCCGTGGATGGTGATGACGCCGCTAGCAAGCACGATGTCCCGACCAAGCCTTCACCCAGCGTGGGGATCATCATGGGCAGTGACAGTGACCTTCCCACAATGAAGGATGCAGCTCAAGTGCTCGACGACTTCGGCATCCCGTACGAGATCAGTGTTGTCTCCGCTCATCGTACACCGGAATACATGTATGAGTACGCAACCACGGCAGAGGCCCGAGGCATCAACGTGATCATCGCAGGAGCCGGCGGTGCAGCGCACCTCCCCGGCATGGTGGCAGCGCTGACGCCCTTGCCTGTGATTGGTGTTCCTGTGAAGTCCTCGGCTTTGAGCGGCAATGACTCGCTTTTGTCCATCGTGCAGATGCCGAAAGGCATTCCTGTGGCAACGGTGGCCATCGGCAACGCGGCGAATGCTGGACTTCTCGCTGTTCGCATCCTGGGGGCCGCCAACCCAGGGCAGAGGCAGAAGATGGCCAAATACATGGCCGCCGAAGCCGCGACTGTCGAGAAGAAGCGCCGACGACTGGAGCAAGATGGCTGGCAAGCATACCTTGCCGTTGCCAACGGCAACCTCAATGGCAAGGCGTGATCTTCCGTTTTGTGCTCCGTTTTGTGCTGTGCTTCACGGTTGGATCCCGACTGCTCTTCATCAGGATGCACTCTGGTTTCTTGGGTACCCAATTAGTTAGCCACTCATCATCGGTAACGACTCACCGAAACCGGGGAGTCCAATCGGGCATGGCCGAAGTTTTAGCACTCGCCATCGTTTCCAGCTTTCTTTCAACAACATGTTGGTGCTGTAGTATTTCTGTACTTGTTTGGTAGGTAGAAGAACGATGGCAGATGCTCTCTTGCATACTGCTCTTGGCGATCTGATCTTCCATTTAAATTTACCTGTAATAGACTTCACATTAAATAAAGAATATTGAATATGGAGAAGAAGGTTTTTCAGGGTCTAGCAGGGCCTGGGACACATGATTTTCCCGTGCCTTCCGAGAAATTTTGTGATGGATATTTGTTGGAGCAGCCTGGAGGGCTGACCCCGCTTGCATTGGTCGTGCTCGGCATTTTCAGGACCAGGGGCTGCGTACTGCAGACAAAGAGAGCAGGGACATATTCTTGCAGTGCGAGCGGCTGAAAATCAGAGCCTGAATTGAATTTGATTCTGATGGTGGGCGCAATCAACTGGATGCGCCTACCCGGCAATTAGCCGAGCTGGCATTTGAAGCGCTGGCGTTTGAGCTTCAGTACATGAGTTGCATCAGCTGCGTGATCATTCGCGAAGGACATGCAATAACGAGCCAGGCTAGGATCCCGAGTCTCCATCATAAAAGACTTCGACTGGGGACATCTCCAGTCCAGAGTCCCACGATAAAACTACGCAGCTGAAGACTGATTTTGCATTGGATCCTTTTGTGCGTAGCCGCGGCTCTCAGCGCCTCTTGTTACAGACTGCCAGGCTTGGTGCCGCCGATGCTTTGAAGCATCTAAACTCTACCCCCTGTTCGCTTTGGCTCCAAAACCGTTGGCCTGTTGCTGGATGTTGCTGTGTTTGCTGACGTCCTTGCTGGCAGACCCGAGATTGTGTTACCAATGGAAGGCCTTGGCCGCAGTGGGTCACGGAGCTCGTGGCGCAGGACAGCACATTGCAGCTTTGTGTCCTCGCTTGTGTCGTGCAAAGATTCTGCTCAGCTTGGCATGTCGGTAGAGTGGGTTGGATCTTGACGGAAAGAACCACCTTCAAGAGAAGCACAAATCGTGACGAAGGGGAAAAACGTTCCGAGCATCCAAGTCGCTTTCAGGAGCAGATGCTACCCTACGTGGACAGGCTTTGGGACTTTGGGGGTTCATCAGCTCTTCGACCCCTGAGTTCCCTCCCTGTCTCCATCGTTTCCCCGCTTCAGGGAGCTTCCCTTCCGAGAGCTTCTGGAGCTGAGCGGCGCGGCGCCGAGACGTCCCTTGGGCCCCAGGGCTCCGAAGCCTCATGGGCCGGTGTCTGTGCCTCGGCTTTATTTGCGGATGTAATGGCTGGTGTTTTTTGTGCTTGGCACAGAAGATGAGCTACATTTCTGGTAGGCTAAAGTAGCGTTCCTTGATGGGGTGGTGTTGTCGTTGCCTCGTCTTGGTGGTACAGAAACCGGAGTAAAATGTGGTTGTTGCATGCCGTAAAGTGATACGTCAACCGCATGCAAGGTTTGTCGGGCCCTCAGCGTATGTTGCAAGTTGCCTTCGTTGTCGAGTCCCTAACTGGCAAGCATTCCTGCAAACAACGAATCCTTGGCAGAGTCGCAGCAACCATTTCGAAAACCGGCTGAGCCTCGAAGTGGACGACTCCGGAGATATCATATAAGTTTCCATAGAAACGCCCTGAGTTCTAGACTCCATCCGGTCACCTCCCCTCGCAGCCCAGGGTTGGGGAGCACCTCGGAGGCAGAGAACGGCAAAGTATCGAAGTCAGGGGTTCGCGGACAGAAGGGCTACAGTTCCAGCCTGAGCTCAGACCACTTTTTCCAATCTTTGCACGTGGGTGGTCGCAGGGCTTGCCCTGATTCAGCTGACTTTCTTGATTGATTTCCACAGCAGTTCTTGCTTGTACCAGACTGGAACTGCGACTTTCCGACATGAAGATGCCATTGTCATGACGATGGCGAGGATGGTACTGCCGCTGCCACCGATGAAGCCAATGACGACGGGAAGATGGTGGTGATGATGATCATAATGTTCATGCTGGATGGTCGTGGTGGTCGTTCCGTGAGGTGCAGCCGCATGGTGGTGGTGGCGCCGCGTTACCGACCGATGAAGATGATGTGAAACATGCAGGATGCAACATGATGATGTTCAGACGGAGCAGTGTACGCTTTATGGTGATGCTGATGTGAAGATAACGACGGTTCGTTTCGCTGTTGGTTGTGGCAGGTTTAGTTTAGCCCTCGCCAGGAATGTTCTGGAATTTGTGGCCTTGGTGCACTTTCGGAGCTTGATCTCTCCTTAGAGTCAGCCGAGGCCGCAGACATAGAGCGTTACAAGAGTGCCCTGGCGAGGATGCTGGGTAGTTATGCTGTTCCAGAGTATTTAAGCTGCACTGACCTTCGACGTCTGCTGCATGAGTGGGCTGAGTGAATTTAGATCATTATCACGCTGGGTGCTGACAGCTGGTAATGCAACCAGTGATTTCCATCAAGGTGGCGGAACGGGGCGCATGATGGGCAACTCGGACTGCAACTACTGCCAAGTAGATGTTAGGATGAAGGCTTGCTCGAGGACTCTAGACCACCGCCTTGACGATGCCTTGACGATTCGAGAATCCAAAACTGGTATTCACAACAACCCTCCACCTCACTCTTCTGCATTATTCTGCATCTTGCCCCTTGCTTCGACTGGAATCGAAGGACCGTCGTAGCATAGTCTACACGAGTCTGACATGGTGATGGTTTCTGTCCGACGCCAACGAACCTGCGACTCAAGATCGATTTTTTCTTGCAGCGTCTCAGTCTCCGCTTGACCGCATAAACCTAACAACTTGAGCCTGAACTTCGCATTCCGAGTTCAGTTTAGTCATTAGTATCTTCCCGAGAGGTAAAGATCCCAAACTCAGTTCAAGATGCGACTGAGGCGATGCCTCTCTGCTAGCGATCGGTCGGACGGAGCCTTTCCAGCCAGACACAAGAGTCCAGGCACCGGAAGCTGCTTCTGGAAGACCTCGCGTGAGAATTTCGGAAGTATTGCCAATGTAAGTCTTCTGTGAGGATAGGGAGGCTTCTCAGAAGGGTACTTCTCAGTGTGTTTAACCCTATTCAACAATATTCAGAAATGTTTGAATTTCTGCTTAAATATTCGGAAATATTACGTTTTCTTCGGTAAACTTCCATAATATTCTTCATTCTTCCAGGTTCTTCACCATTATTCTTAGATCTTCGAAATTTCGAAATTATTCGAAACTATTCGAAATTATTCGAAATTATTCCAAATTATTCCAAATTATTCGTTGTATCTGCGGAGAACTTCAAACACTTTTCTAGACCATTCTTCTCAGATCTTCGTAAATCTTCGAAATTCTTCGAAATTCTTCCAAATTCTTCGTTGTATCTGCGGAGAACTTCAAACACTTTTCTAGACCATTCCTCTTAGATCTTCGTAAATCTTCGAAATTCTTCGAAATTCTTCGTTGTATCTGCGGAGAATTCAAACACTTTTCTAGACTTCTGCTTGTTTCCCCCAGCTGAAACCGCCAGCTCGCACCCTGTTCGGAAATACATATCCTATAGGAAATTACAATTCGCACCGTTGTTTTTCTTGGATTCCAAGCACAAATCCTATGGGAAATTACAATTCGCACCCTGTTCGGAAATACATATCCTATGGGAAATTACAATTCGCACCCTTGTTTTTCTTGGATTCCAAGCACAAATCCTATGGGAAATTACAATTCGCACCCTGTTCGGAAATACATATCCTATGGGAAATTACAATTCGCACCCTTGTTTTTCTTGGATTCCAAGCACAAATCCTATGGGAAATTACAATTCGCACCCTGTTCGGAAATACATTAAGTAGACTCTGTTTCTTGGCATCCAGGTACAGCATCCTATGGGAAATTACAATTCGCACCCTTGTTTTTCTTGGATTCCAAGCACAAATCCTATGGGAAATTACAATTCGCACCCTGTTCGGAAATACATTAAGTAGACTCTGTTTCTTGCCATCCAGGTACAGCATCCTATGGGAAATTACAATTCGCAAATTACAATTCGCAGCCTTGTTTTTCTTGGATTCCAAGCACAAAAATCCTATGGGAAATGACAATTCGCACCCTGTTCGGAAATACATATCCTATGGGAAATTACAATTCGCACCCTTGTTTTTCTTGGATTCCAAGTACAAATCCTATGGGAAATTACAATTCGCACCCTGTTCGGAAATACATTAAGTAGACTCTGTTTCTTGGCATCCAGGTACAGCATCCTATGGGAAACTACAATTCGCACCCTTCTTTTTCTTGGATTCCAAGCACAAATCCTATGGGAAATTACAATTCGCACCCTGTTCGGAAATACATATCCTATGGGAAATTACAATTCGCAGCCTTGTTTTTCTTGGACTCCAAGCACAAATCCTATGGGAAATTACAATTCGCACCCTGTTCGGAAATACATATCCTATGGGAAATTACAATTCGCACCGTTGTTTTTCTTGGATTCCAAGCACAAATCCTATGGGAAATTACAATTCGCACCCTGTTCGGAAATACATATCCTATGGGAAATTACAATTCGCACCCTTGTTTTTCTTGGATTCCAAGCACAAATCCTATGGGAAATTACAATTCGCATCCTGTTCGGAAATACATATCCTATGGGAAATTACAATTCGCACCCTTGTTTTTCTTGGATTCCAAGCACAAATCCTATGGGAAATGACAATTCGCACCCTGTTCGGAAATACATATCCTATGGGAAATTACAATTCGCACCGTTGTTTTTCTTGGATTCCAAGCACAAATCCTATGGGAAATTACAATTCGCACCCTGTTCGGAAATACATATCCTATGGGAAAATTACAATTCGCACCCTTGTTTTTCTTGGATTCCAAGCACAAATCCTATAGGAAATTTCAATTCTCACCCTGTTCGGAAATACATTAAGTAGACTCTGTTTCGTAACAACATGTTGTTGAGTATTGTCGCATGTTTCAAAGCCGTGAACGCCGGGATGTGTAACAGTAAAAACAAGGAGCCTTGAGCCCTGAGCAAAAGTACTGGTAATTATTCCAGCTTCTTGGCTTCTATCTCATTGTTGATTCGATGTTTATGATGATGACTATAACGACGTTCTATGTGGATGATAACAACGATGACTGATGATGGCCGATGCTGATTATGATGACGATTGTGAATATGTCGTTGGCGATGTGTATGATGATATATGATGATGATGTTGATGATTATAAAACCTGGGTTCTACGAAGAAGACTAGGGCTATGAAGACGATGATGGTGGTTTGATAATTATGACGAGCATGATGATGGTTTTAATAATTATGGCGAGGTTGGTGATGACCTTAATTGCGATTCTTCATATATTTATATCTGTTTACAGATATTACATATAGGTAGACACACACGTATATACATACATGTGTATGTATATACATACACAAACAATATATATAGATACAGACATGTATACATATATATATACAGACATGTTTGTGTATCTTCATATATATCTATATATACGCACCTATAAATATATACACATGCATGTATATACGTATGCGCAATTATTTATACATTTGTATGTGTGTGTAAATGAGTACATACATAGGTACATACATACATATATACATACATACATAGGCAGATACATCCATACATGCATACATACATAAGCACATGCATACACACACAGACACACACACATAAACACCTACACATACGAACATACACACCTGCACACCCACACACACACATGTACATACATACATACATACATACATATACATGCATACATACAAACATACATACATACACACGTATATACATACATCTAAACCCTAGGCCCTAAACCTAAGGCCCTAAACCCTAGGCCCTAAACGTAAGGCCCTAAACCCTAGGCCCTAAACCTAAGGCCCAAACCCTAGGCCGTCAACCTAAGGCCCCAAACCCTAGGCCCTAAACCCTGGGCCCTAAACCCTAGGCCCTAAACGTAAGGCCCTAAACCCTAAGGCCCCAAACCCTAGGCCCTAAACCTAAGGCCCCAAACCCTAGGCCCTAAACCTAAGGCCCTAAACCCTAGGCCCTAAACCTAAGGCCCCAAACCCTAGGCCCTAAACCCTAGGCCCTAAACCCTAGGCCCTAAACGCAAGGCCCTAAACCCTAGGCACTAAACCTAAGGCCCTAACCCTAGCCCCTAAACCTACAAACTATCGTGCCCCAAACCCTATGCCCTAAACCTAAGCCAAACCCAAGGCCCTAAACGCAATCCCTAACCCCTCGGCACTACACCTAAGCCCCAAACCCTAGGCCATAAACCCTAAGGCCCCAAACCCAAGGCCCCTTAAACCCAAGCCTAAACCCTATGCCCCTAAAACCCTAAGGCCCAAACCTAGGTCCTAAACCCTATGCCCTAAACCCAGGCCCTAACGCAAGGCCCTAAACCTAGGCCCTAAACCTAAGGCCCTAAAACCTAGCCCTAACCCTAAGGCCCCAAACCCTAGGCCCTAAACCCTAGGCCCTAAACCCAAGGCCCTAAACGCAAGGCCCTAAACCCTAGGCACTAAACCTAAGGCCCCAAACCCTAGGCCCTAAACCTAAGGCCCCAAACCCTAGGCCCTAAACCTAAGGCCCTAAAACCCTAGGCCCTAAACGTATGGCCTAGGGGAGGGGGGGGGGAGGGGCTGAAAATCGGGCAGCATTTCCTTCCCCCAAGCATGCCGGTAGAAAGGGGAAAAAAGAGAAAAAAAAACAAACCTCAACCGAATAAAAGGTAGAAAAAGGTAGAAAAAGGTAGAAAAAGGTAGAAAAAGGTAGAAAAAGGTAGAAAAAGGTAGAAAAAGGTAGAAAAAGGTAGAAAAAAGTAGAAAAAGGTAGAAAAAGGTAGAAAAAGGTAGAAAAAGGTAGAAAAAGGTAGAAAAAAGGTAGAAAAAGGTAGAAAAAGGTAGAAAAAGGTAGAAAAGGTAGAAAAACGAAGAAATGGGGGATACCGTGTGTGTGTACAAATGAAAAAAAATGGTGTTGGGAACCAGGCATGTCTTGACAGACAGGCAGAAACCGGAATATTTTGGAAGAAAATTGCAGAATTCCGACGAATCTAGAAGAATTTAGAAGAATTTAGAAGCATGCAGCAGTCTTACGTAGAACAGGGAAGACTACAAGGCTTGCTCCAGACACTCGCACCAAAAGCATTTGCATGAATTTTGCATAAAAAACAAAAAAAATCCTCGCTTCGCGAACATCCATATTTGTTTTCAACTCTAGTACTCCACACACACTACAAGGCTTGCTCCAGACGCCAGACACTCGCATCAAAAGCATTTGCATGAATTTTGCATAAAAAACAAAAAAAATTTCTTCGCTTCGCGAACATCCATATTTTGTTTTCAACTCTAGTACTCCACACACACTACAAGGCTTGCTCCAGACACTCGCACCAAAAGCATTTGCATGAATTTTGCATAAAAAAACAAAAAATTTCCTCGCTTCGCGAACATCCATATTTGTTTTCAGTCACACCAAGCAGTCCCAGGAAAGCAAACAGCATGAGCATCGCTTATTGGGGGTAGTCACACCAAGCAGTCCCAGGAAAGCAAAAAGCATGAGCATCGCTAATTGGGGGGTAGTCACACCAAGTCCAAAGAAAGCAAAAAGCATGGCATCGCTTATTGGGGGGTAGTCACACCAAGGCAGTCCCAGTAAAGCAAACAGCTGAGGCATCGCTTAATTGGGGGGTACTCCACACACACTAATTACAAGGCTTGCTCCAGACACTCGCGCCAAAAGCATTTGCATGAATTTTGCATAAAAAAAAACAAATTTCCTCGCTTCGCGAACATCCATATTTGTTTTCAACTCTAGTACTCCACACACACTACAAGGCTTGCTCCAGACACTCGCGCCAAAAGCATTTGCATGAATTTTGCATAAAAAAACAAAAAATTTCTTCGCTTCGCGAACATCCATATTTGTTTTCAACTCTAGTACTCCACACACACTAATTACAAGGCTTGCTCCAGACACTCACACCAAAAGCATTTGCATGAATTTTGCATAAAAAACAAAAAATTTCCTCGCTTCGCGAACATCCATATTTGTTTTCAACTCTGGTACTCCACACACACTACAAGGCTTGCTCCAGACACTCGCACCAAAAGCATTTGCATGAATTTTGCATAAAAAACAAAAAAATTTCCTCGCTTCGCGAACATCCATATTTGTTTTCAACTCTAGTACTCCACACACACTACAAGGCTTGCTCCAGACACTCGCATCAAAAGCATTTGCATGAATTTTGCATAAAAAAACAACAATTTCTTCGCTTCGCGAACATCCATATTTGGTTTCGACTCTAGTACTCCACACACACTAATTACAAGGCTTGCTCCAGATACTCGCACCAAAAGCATTTGCATGAATTTTGCATAAAAAAACAAAAAATTTCCTCGCTTCGCGAACATCCATATTTGTTTTTAACTCTTGTACTCCACACACACTACAAGGCTTGCTCCAGACACTCGCGCCAAAAGCATTTGCATGAATTTTGCATAAAAAACAAAAATTTTCTTCGCTTCGCGAACATCCATATTTGTTTTCAACTCTAGTACTCCACACACACTAATTACAAGGCTTGCTCCAGACACTCACACCAAAAGCATTTGCATGAATTTTGCATATAAAGACAAAAAGTTTCCTCGCTTCGCGAACATCCATATTTGTTTTCAACTCTGGTACTCCACACACACTACAAGGCTTGCTCCAGACACTCGCACCAAAAGCATTTGCATGAATTTTGCATAAAAAACAAAAAAATTTCCTCGCTTCGCGAACATCCATATTTGTTTTCAACTCTAGTACTCCACACACACTACAAGGCTTGCTCCAGACACTCGCATCAAAAGCATTTGCATGAATTTTGCATAAAAAAACAAAAATTTCTTCGCTTCGCGAACATCCATATTTGGTTTCGACTCTAGTACTCCACACACACTAATTACAAGGCTTGCTCCAGATACTCGCACCAAAAGCATTTGCATGAATTTTGCATAAAAAAAAACAAAAAATTTCTTCGCTTCGCGAACATCCATATTTGGTTTCGACTCTAGTACTCCACACACACTACAAGGCTTGCCCCAGACACTCGCACCAAAAGCATTTGCATGAATTTTGCATAAAAAAACAAAAAATTTCCTCGCTTCGCGAACATCCATATTTGTTTTCAACTCTAGTACTCCACACACGCTACAAGGCTTGCTCCAGACACTCGCACCAAAAGCATTTGCATCAATTTTGCATAAAAAACAAAAAAAATTCCTCGCTGCGCGAACATAGCAAAGGGTTTCAATTTTCCACACACATAGTCTATTACTCTGTTACTCCCTTACTCTATTATTCTATTACTCTATTACTCTATTACTCTATTACTCAAATACTCTAGTACTCTATTAGTCTACTACTCTATTATTCTATTACTCTATTACTTCACTACTCGATTACTCATATTTGTTTTCAACTCTAGTACTCCCACAAAGTGGGTGTTTTCACCCAAATCCTAAACCCTAAACCCTACACCTTTAGACCCGAACAACCGTAAGCCCTAAACCCTAAACCTTTAAACCCTGAACCTCGGAAGTTGGCACCCTAAACTTTGTGGGCCCCGAAGCTGACCAATACTAGACCTAGAATCTTTAAACCCTAAACCTCGGTGTTCCATTTTGGCAGATCCTCGAGCCGTGCCAGGAAGCCTAAACCATGAGCCCTAAACCCTAAACCGTGTTTAAGCCTCAAATTGAAACCCTCACATAATTCGCATTTCTGCCACAATCTTCCAAATAATTTGTTTTCCTTCAATAATCTTCCAAATAATTCATTTTTCTTCAACAATCTTCCAAATAATTCGTTTTTCTTCAACAATCTTCCAAATAATTCAACAATCTTCTTAAATCTTCGGTAGTGGCTGAGAAGTACCCCTGCTGAGAAGTACCCCTAGGCTCATGAATGAGTTAGGTTTAAGGTAGGGTCTTCATAGCTGAGGTTCCAGGTTCGCCGATGATCAGCTCATCTGAGGCCTGGTGATCTAGGAGCCCAGTTTAATTGAAGTGCACACAGCACACGGGGGAAGCCGTTGTCAAAAGCTCGGATCTTGCTGCTGCATGTGATACTGATATGTATCCACACACACACATATATATATATATATATTATACATGTATATATATATATATATGTACAGATAATAATAGAATGCATGCACACACACACACACATACATATATAGTCATACACTAGTATACCTGTGTGTATATATATACATACAGAATATAACAATATATCAGTATATATACATATATATATATGTATGTATGCATGTATTACATACATTATCATACATGTATTATACCATGTCACATGTATAACATGTCTTTATGCAAATATATACACGTATCTATTATGTATGAAGAAATCATGCATATATAGATCTACATGCATGATAGTAGTACATATATATGCAGTTTTTGGATGTCTATACATGGATCTATACATGCTTGCACGAGCAACTCTGTCTTGGGACCTCCAGTTCCGAGACATCAAAGATCCCGGGAAGACGAATCGGCGTGAAAAAGCGTGAATCCGCGTGAATTGGCGTGAATCGCCTCCCGGCCGAGGCCTCAGGATCCAAGGCCTCGGAATCTCAGGGCCCTGGAATTTGAGGCCTCGCAAAGTAGGGCGTGAAACCGCGTGAATCGGCGTGAATTTGCGTGAAATGGCACGTGCTGCAATTGAGATCTTTTGTGGGCCGAGCGACTTCCAGTCCTAAGCCTGGCCCTTTTTTCCCGCGATGGGAAAGAAGTCCGTTATCCCCGAGTCTTTGATGGCCACGGCAGCTGCTGCCAAAGCAGCGAAAGCTGCCAAGAGTGGCCAGGAATCTGTGCCAAGCTTGCATGTTTTTGTTATTAGTACGAATACATAGGTATATATATATATATATAGCCTGTCTTGATATTTACAAAGAACATATAACTAGTTACAATTACACGAGATGATGTAATGTCATGTACCATATCTTCTATATACAGTAAGCTATGATATAACAGGAAGTTAAGTACAATGTAGTGTATATAATTACATATATATATATTATACATATAGACACATGTATAAGCATGTACATATATATATATATGTCGACCAGACCTTGCTAACAATCCGAGGCTACTTCGTCGTCCCAGCCGACCAAGTCGGTCGAGTCGGCCAAGCCGGCCCAGTCGGCCGAGACCCGGAAGAGATCCCGCCCGCCGAAGAAGACCGTGGCCGTGTCTGCGCCCCCCACGAAGACCCCAACGAAGACTCCGGACCCTAAGAAGAAAAAGGAAGACAAGCCACACCGGCTGGACAGTGCCGACACGGTGATGTCAGGCATGGATTGTGAAAAGCAGATCACAAGATATATATATATATATATATATGCATATATATATGTATGTTTGTGTGATATATATATATATATATAGATATTGTACACACACCTATGTCTATTATATATATATATATATATGCAAAAATCTACATATCATAATATACACATAGACATTATCATGCCTATGGCTTGAACAGAAGATACAATAGTTAAATTTCCTCTCATGCACAGTAACTACATTAATTAGGGTTTATGATTATAATATGTATATCAGTACCTATATATGATGGACATATATTGTATGTATGTATACATATAAATCCAAACAGAAATACATTTGTACGTATCCTTGCATATATTATATATATGTATATATGAATCTCTTTGAGATGCAGACTTCCGGCATGTGGTGCATTATAGCTTCTTCTGTCAATACATAGCTGTTTTCAGTCTCGGTCCAGGCGACAAGTCCGCTGATCTGAACAAGGAGCTGGAAAAAGTCATGTTGGAGGAACTTCCGATGGGAGTGCAAACCTGGCTAGATGATACTTAAAAGCATGCACAGAAATAGCCAATGGATGCATAAGACCCGGGAGTCGAGGAGGATCGACAGCCGGAGACCCTGCCCTACCCCATGGAACTGGACGTGCCGGACACACTGCCGAGCACACAGGTGGAGGACTGCATCCACGTGTTCCCCATTGGCCTGGACCTGGAGCTCATATATATTTATATGTGTATACTTTATATATATATAGATATAGATATAGATATATAGATAATGCATATATATATGTATAGATATCCAACAATAGTATACTGCTCAAACCACAAACACATAAAGACATGTGTGATAGTTACCCAGCCAGTGTAAACATGTTCCATGTCCATGGCCACAAACCCAATTTGCAGGAGCCGGAACCTGACAAGGCAGCAGGTGGCGGCGGAGCCACAGCAGTCCGAAACCCATGTTGTGTCAGTCTGTGTGTGATCCACATATATATATGTATATGTGTATCTTTGTGTGTATAAAGAGATATATATGTCTAGCTACATATGTCTATAGGTTCATATATATATATATAAATACATGTGTTTGTATATATATATGTTTATATGCAAACGTACACCTCAAAAATCTATTTGCTTTATAAATTATAAATAAAGTACAATACTTCACACCAAAACTGCAGGTGACGATCCCGGTGCCTGCGATCATGGACGTAGATGCCTCGCTGCAGCGGGTTGCAAGCATGGCCGAAGCCAGCCAAGAGGCTGCAAAGGCACATGAGAGAGATTATATCAAAGATACAAATATACATAGATATGACCTTTCTTTCTTATATATGTATATATTTATATGCCGATATTCATCTATATATATATAATATATATATATATATATATATAACATATCTATACATATATATATATATATATAATACACCTAGATGTATAATTCTGAAAATATACATGGACTAACAATTGTAGTACCGTGACACATGTTACATATACTTGTTTCCTTCTAGAGTGAATATGACAAGACACCTGGTCTTATTCATGAGATAGGTCGTTGCCCTCGGTTAGATACACGACAACATGTAATATATATATATATATATATATATATATATATATATGTATACATATATATATACTATAAATAGGATTCAACGGATCGAGAACACGTGCAGGCAACGGTGCCGGATTCCCTCCGCAGGGGCAAGGCGGGTGTCAAGTACTGTATATACATATCGTGTGTATGTGTCTGTATATCTATATATACAGTTATATTCCTCGTTTGTATATTAAGCTTATATATATATATACATATATATATATATATATGCAGGCAACGGATTTCCGTGAGCCCACGTCTCCGAAGACTGGGGCCACTGCTGCTGAGGCACACGGCCGTATATATGGATGATTAATATAGGGGGTTTAGGGTTTAGGGTTTGGGGTTCAACATGTCTCGCATCTCTGGCCGACCAGGTCGACAACAGCGACCCGATCCCGGAGGACTACCTGGACGGCTTGATCAAGGAGCTCGACGAACAGATGGAGCAGGAGAAGAAGGATAATATGGACAAGGCCGAGAAGGAGAAGCAGGCGGGGCAGGACTGCAAGAAGGAGGTCGACGAGTTGACCCAGAAGTTTGCAGAGATGCTCCCCCCGAGCCAGGCAGAGGGACAGTGTATCCATGATTTACGATAAGTGTAAGCATGTTCTCCATATATATATGTATATATATATATGCTATATATGCTGTATATACATATATGTACTATATATATACACACATGTACACATAGATCGTCTTATAGACTTATTTCCATTCGTGTCTGATGTGCATGTATGTGTATATATATATATATATGTACATGTACATACATAGATCTTTATGTTATATATAGACATCTACCCAGAAGAAGTCTGGCATTAGAACATGTACTCTAGATGCATATTTACTAACAACCCTTAAAGGAGAGGAACGAGCTCTTCTACACGGGCTCCAGCCAGAGCTCGCTTGACGAAAAGCCCACCGCCTCGCCCAGCCAGGCCTCGCTAGAGGAAAAGCAATTGGAGGACCTGAGCAGGCAGGAGCTTTACGGGTTGTCCCGGGACCAGCTCTTGACCCTTGTCGGCAAGATGCGGAGCGATGACCAGAGCCAGCGGGCCAACTCGGACGGGGCCCCAGACGGAGGCAAGAAGAAGAAGGAGAAGAGCACGGAGGAGAAGGCTGAGCATGCTGCATGGATGCGGATGACCCGTGGGCTCAAAAGCTGCTTGGCTCAGTATACATATATATATATGTACATATATATATATATACATATATATATATATATTCAACGGTTATATATATATATATGTATATATATATATAGATATAGATATATATAACAAACGATATATATATATATATATATATATATATATATATATATATATATATCCCGGGTATAGTGGTTTCGGTGTTAAGGTCAAGTACATGTGTGCACAGATATGGTAGCAACATACATATAAATAAATATATAAATATATATATATATATATATATATGTTGATATAAGAATCATATATGTGTCTGTGTATTGGAAAATATCACCAGGCGGCTGCGATGTGCCGGACGAGATTACCTCCCTGGCCTTCAAGGACAACAGTCTCGAGAAGAGAGCTTTGACTGCATCCGGAGCACAGAATCCCCGAAACCCCAAACCCAAAGCCCCCCACACCAACCCACACAACCAAACCCCGAACCTACGGACCTTGTGATTGCACCTCAGGGTCCAACTCCGTGTTGCGGGACCTGTTCGAGGTCTTCTCCAGCTGCTCCGGCAACTGGCAAAGAAGCTCGTTGATGATGAGCCACAAGAGCACGACAAGCAGCGAGAGCATCGGTGTACACCAGTGGCGGACCGTGGGCTCGATCGCGAAAGAGTACTTTGCAATTGAATTGGCAAGCTTGCTATTTTCTGCTTAAGTCCCGGGTTTAGGGTTCAGGGGGTTTAGGATTTAGGGTTTCGGGTTGAGGGTTTAGGGTATGGTTGGGTCTGAGGGCTTAGGGGTCTAGGGTTTAGGGTCTTAGGGTTAGGGTTGGGTTGGAGTGACATCATTCCTCATCCGAGGCATGGCCAAGAGCATGCCGAGGAGCTCCGGGCGGTGAAAAAGTCCTTGGGAGCCAAGCACTGGCAGATCCACCCCGACTGGCCGAAGCGACAGGAGTCTACTTTTGTAGATACATAATAATTATAATAATACACACATTCATCTCTCTCTCTCTCTCTCTCTCTCTCTCTCTCTCTCTCTCTCTCTCTCTCTCTCTCTCTCTCTCCTCTCTCGATCATATGTATATATATATATATGTATGTCTATATATATATATATACATGTGTATATATATATATGTATATATATATGTATATGTGTATATATATATATATATATTATGTATACATATGTGTGTGTATCCGTACGTGTGGAGTACTATATTATATATTAATATTATATTATATTATACTATATTATATTATATTATATTATATTATATATATTATATTATACTATATATATATATATGTATTTGTATATATATATATATATATATATATACGTAGTCCTATAAATCTTAGGTTATATATATAAATATATTGTAGTTGACCTATGTACATGTTTGTTTCGGTTTACATATATATATGTAATATTCAGTGTACCGTATATAGACTATATATATATATATATATATATATATATATATATATTTATCCTGTAGCAGCCCTGCAGGACATGGAACTGGTGAAGGTTTGGGTGAGTGCTGAGGAGTCCCAGCGGACTTCGACCGAGTCCAAGTACGAGTTCAACATGCAGGGGAACCTCGATTGCGAGGCCACGAAGAGGCTGTTGCAGCTTGCTTGCCAGTTTATAAAGAAAGCTGAGTTGAATCATCCGCCTGCTCATCCTGTCTCCGCATGAACGATGGACATAAATCAAAAACCCGGCTTGGCTATATTTTACCTGGTTTGAATTTAACTTCAACTAGTCATGTATAATAAGGAAGATGCTGGTGGACTTGGAAAAGGAGGAGGTGAGCATCAAGGAGAGGCGAGAGCTGCCCGAGGACGTACTTGGCAACAAGAAAGGAGGAAAGGGCAGAGGCAAAGGAAACAAGAATAAGAAGACCGGCAAGGCGGGTCAGAATCTCAGACAAAGCCTAAACCTTAAGACCTCATCCCTATACACATATATATATATATATAAATGCATATATATATATATACACACGTATAGCTTTAGACCCCATTCAACCCTAAACCCAATTTTGGTGATTTACTCATGTCAGGGTGGCGAGGAAACCACCACACCCGTGCCAAAGCCCAAAAGCGAGCAACAGCTCTGCCAAGCCATCCTCAACAAAGTTGCAAACAAAGTGCTCGAAGCGAAAAGCTGGCGGAAGCAGCTCGAGGATGCCGGCACGTGCCTCGGGCTTTTTCTTCTAGATTATATATATATATATATGTAGAACAGATATGGTTTAAGTATGCAGCCTGCCCTGCTGGTCATAGCTTCACAACGTACATATATATATATATATATATATTGTGTATATATATATATGTGTATATATATCTATATACACGTAATAATGATATCTACATTATATATATATATATATATATAAATGTACATTTTATTGTCAGTCTTTGCATATGTATCTTCGTGCAAAGGCCCAAGAACACCCTGGACAGCTTGCTCACTGACCTGTAGCCGTTCCGCCTGGATATGGAAAAGAAGCGGTACAGCCTCGAGAATGTGTACAGCTCTCGAAGCTGGGACATGTGCACACAGCACAGGATGGCCCTCGAGCAGAGCATCAAGGAGTACATGGATGCCTGCAAGCACGTGACGATCCATACCAGGACGGCCAAGCAGAAAAAGTGAGGGCCGGCAGGCTAGATCTAGGCGGCGATGTTGATCGGTCACATCCCCAGCAGCATTGCGGATATAAAGTTAAAGCACACCGGGGCACTAGACTTTATAAACATGCATATGTATATATATATATATATATATATGTGTGTCTGTGTCTGTGTCTGTGTCTGTGTGTGTGTGTGTGCATGTGTAGCTAATATATGTAGCATATATATATATATATATATATACATGTGTGTGTGTCCATTATAATGAACTTCATGTTGTTACATCGGTTATTGTACTTATGTAGCACACTCAGATTTGTCGCAAAGCACTGCCGGGGCCTTTGGTGTCTGATCGCTAGTTTTGGCCGACGGAAGATCGACTCGCTGCAGCGGCAGCCATGAGGGGAAAAAGTGGGTATCCTTCAGTGCCAGATTGCAGTGTCTGCATCTGTGAGAATCCATCTTTCAATCCGACAGTATGTTTAGTGTTCCGGATTCCCCCTTCGCAGGCGACCCTATCTCGGCCATTTTGCTGGAGAAGGTGGGTGGTGGTGTGCCTTCGCTTGCAGGGGGACTAGAATACATAAGTATGTGTATAATAACATATATGGGTTTAGGGTTTGAGGTTTTAGGGTTTAGGTTATTTCTATTTAAACTGAGGATATCTCCATGGCTGCAGCGAGGGACATATGCGGAGCCATCCAGCAGGCAGCTCGCTCTAATCGGCTCGGCTGTTGCAGTTGCTCCCACAGCATCGGGTTTCAGGGTTAAGCGGGGTCGGGGAGGGCGGGAGGGCTCCGGTAGAAGCCAGGGAAACCTGCTTGCATCAGCAAGGTCTTCGACAAAGCTACACCGCCCGATGTGCTTAAACTGGCTGCTACTGGAGCTCAGGGCAAGCATGCGGGGAACATCCACAGGGATGCCTTTCGACAGTTCAAGTCGCCCGACACCTGGCTTGCATCCAATATATATATATATACATATATACACACATATATATACATACATATATATATATATATAATGACTACACATATAAGTAGATACACATACAATTAATACAGCTATGATGGCAAACATTCTGCTATCCGTTTCTACACATTAATTACACATATGTTTTATTTAAACAAGAAAATCAACGACGAGGTGCCTGTGCACTGGGTGGAAGCACCGGGCCTCGACGACCAGGGCAAGCCTACGATGCTGCACCTTGAGTGCAGGGTCACACGGAATCCTTTATCTTGGGTCTTATATTATCTATATATATATATAAGTATATATAGCTAGACAACTACATAAATATATATATATATATATAGATAGATGTGTGTGATATATATTATATATATATAGATTGCCTAGGTGTATGCCTAACACACAATATAAGTTGATATTTATTATTTGGTGCAATGAGGCAAATTCCCTGTGTCGCCCCGCACGAACTCGTTCCGTGGCTCCACGAGCAAGGGCTAGCCCCCAAAGCAGATTCCACCAAGCGATACTGGGCCAAATTGGACACACCACATCCTGGAAAAGCTGTGGAGAGCGAGCCGTTGTTTTTGTATGGGGACTCTGCCCAGTTTACTAAATACGGAGATCATCTTCTTGGAGCTTTCATGGGATTCGTGATGTCCGAGCACAATGGTCTTGCCTACTCGAGGTTCCCTCTGTTTTTCTTGCAAGATCGGTTCAGTGCTGGCCGATCCACCGAGCAGCCGCTGTGGAGGTTCGTGGTGGAGAGCCTGCAGAAACTTGTTCGCATGCCAGGCAGTCCTATGGTGACAGAACTCCGAGGCGACTGGAAGTTTTTCGTTGATTGCCTGGGTCTGAAAGCAACACCGACGAGCAAGGAAGTGTGCTACAAGTGCAAGTGCACCCTGGCAAGTGGCCCGATGAGTTACGGCCAATTTGGCCTTTCCGCTGCCTGGATGCGAACCAGGCGGAGCAATGTGGACTTTCTGGCCAATGTGCTTCCGGTGCTGGACTCCCCGGAAAGTTCGCCGCTTATCTGGATGCCAGGTTTTAGCATGCACATTCTTAAGCAGTGCTGGATGCACACGGCCCATCTTGGAGTTGGTCTTTTTGCTAATGGTTCGGCAATGAAAGTCTTGCTGGACCGGGAAGTGTGTGGTGCCGGCCTGACCAAAGATCAGGCTCTCCGGGCATTATTCCTTAGGTTCAAAGGCTGGCAAAAGCAAGTGAAGGTCAGGGTTGCTATGCCGCGATTCAGACACTTTCTCTTGAAATCCGACCTGGAGCAGATATTTTACCAGTCCAAGGCCCACCACAGCAGAATCATCACGTCGTTTCTGGCTGCTATCCTCTCAGAGGAAAGCAAGAAAGCACCAGCTGATCTGGAGCTCCTGAGAGCGAGTCTCTGTGTGCATCTCCTGTCGGAGCTGTACAACCGTGTGGAGCAAGGCAACAGGTTCTTGACGGAGGAGGCTTCTCTGTCAAACTTTGGAATATGATATATATATATATATATATATGTATACTCGTTGTATATATTATAAAAGATATATTACATATATATATATATATATATATATATACATATATCTATATATTATTTAAACTATACCTTTATAGATATATGCATATATATATGATAGTGATAATGATATAATAATTATATGATAATAATGGTAATAATAATTCTGAAATAGTAATAATATATAATAAAGTACATATGCTAAATAGTATGTAATGTATAACATATGTATACATATATATATGTGTTAATATACAATAAAGCTGCATCTTAACAAATATATATATATATATATATTAAGTGCATGACACATAATATATGAATCCCCATCGATGCCGAGGAAGCCGTGGAAATCCGCAGCCTGGGCCTTCGATTCCTGGAGACCTATATGCACTGTGCAGCCACCTCCACCAACCCGCACCTGTATCAGCTGATTAATATTCTGTCTAATTCTATGTGAAAAGAGTTTTGGGTCTGTGTCTTTTTATATATTTCTCTCTCTCTTTCTCTCTGTCTCTCTCCCCACATTTTTGAAGCTGGCGGTATCCATCTATTTAAAAATTTCAGTACTTCTACCCTGCCCAAGGTTTATGTGGAGCCTGAGACCGAAGCACCACATGCTGCAGCACATGGTCATGGAGCTTGCCGAGACCCGCTACGAGGATGATATATATATATATATATATTACTCAAGGACAATTCCTTTCATGGTGCGACTGTTTATAAGTGATAACATATCTTGTAGCTGGTAGATACATATACATATATATATATATATATATATATCCAGCGACTACCATATATATATATATGAGTTTGTTATATGTATTTTCAGTCCAGCTAATATGCAGCTGAGGTTATAACTTCAGGTTTTTCCATACGTATGCTGAAGAGGGGGCTCTTGGAGTGGCTGTGGATATTGCCAAATCCTCGCATCGAAGCACGGTCGAGAATCAGATCCTCTCCAAGCAGTTGCTGCGACTGCAGGCTTTGATGCAAGGTCACTGACGGCACTGGTGGGCCATGCTTGCACGTGCATGAACGAGAGCTCCGGAGCAGATAGCGAGCTCGTGAAAACAGTTCTCCTGCATCCGAGACTTCCTGAAATATATATATATATATATATGTATATGTATATACATATATGTATCTATGTATATATATATATATATAGATGTAAACCCTAAACCCAAAACCCCAAACCCCTGAACCCGAAACCCTGAAGCCCTGAACCCTAAACCTTAAACCCCTGCCCGTGAATCCTAAAGCCTAAACCCCAAACCCCTCGGATGCAGTCAGTTCACTCACGGGGGGCTGCAGCAGGACTGAAGTGTCACATGCCTGCTTACATGCAAATATATGATGCTCAAGCAGTTAATTAAATTTTGGTGCCTTGAGGTTTTTCCCACTCTTACCTCTCGGCATGGCAGGGCCAACATGGATGGTGAAGATGGAGCTGCTCGGCTGGGGATCGAGAGCTGCAAAGGCGGTCAACGACCTGGAACGGCATGGCTGGGACAGGATGACAGTGTTGGTACACGGACTGCCAATTGCAGAGAAGGACCGGTTGCATTGGCTTGCCATGGGCAACTATACGCCTCACGGCAAGTGGGTGAATCGCTTCCTGACGAGAGTGACTTGCCCAACGGTGGTAGCCCTCACGGGCATGTCGAACCCAGAGAATCTGGCCAAGCACTCATATAATATATATAGATATATGAGTATAATATATGATTCTTTTTATATACATTAATATCAATATATATATATATATATATAGAATATATAAATAAATAAATATAAATAAATAAATATATATATTTATATTTATACATATATATATAGTATTATTATTATTAATTATACATAATATTATACATAAATATATATATATATATATATGTTGTTTGTGACCTTGTCACGTGAAATCAAACCTTTATCAATAACTATTCAACTTTCTGACATATTCTCCGTTTTGTATTTCTTGCGGGTGGAGCTTAAGATGACAAGATTTTTGTTTCTCGGCATCTGAGGACATGCGACCGCTTCATCGAATCCGCTATGGGTTATGCACTGGAGCACAAGCTATGCGACATCGTCATGGCCCTCGACGAGCTGCTGTTGTGCTTCGGGAATTTGGTCCCATACCTCTGTCGCTAGGCTGCATATTATATATATATATATATAATAAATATATAAGAAACAGACAGATATATAAATATGTAAATACATATGCCATATGAACTGATTATAATTATAATAATAATGGTTCTTGTGAAGCCTATCTATATATATACATAGCAGGAGCTTTCGCCTTTAGCTGAATTAATTTATGTATATATAGATATATACATATATTTCCCTCGGAGCCTTATCCAAGATGACGACATCAAGAGAATGGAGGAGCCCAGCATGTCTCAACTGGATCGGCTCATCCAAGACATGCCACTCGTGAACCAGACCCAGGCCCGGCAACCCTACAGCTCTCTCTCTCTCTCTCTAAATAAATATATATATATATATATATATATATGGCCTGAACCCTTCAGTCCTAAACCCTGAGCCCTGAACCTGAACACTGTACTCTCCCTGAGGTGGAGGTTTGAGCTGGCCAAAGTCTTCTTCACCAGAATTTGTGGGGCACCCACCGGGAATAAAACCCGTGCCCACGGCCTAAGGCCTACCTCGGGTTTGCAAAGCCAGGAAAAGAAGTTCGAAAGAATGCTGGACGTTTATATATATATATATATATATTGCTTCGGATATGAATAATTTCCAAAGCATTTGGGAAATAACCTTGAAACTTATTCTAGGACTGATTTTTTTTACATACTTATTGATTGATTTTTCTGATCCTTTCAGCGAATCTGCATCGGATATGAATAATCTTCAAAGCATTTGGGAAAGAACTTGCAAACGTATTCTACGACTGATTCATTTTACATACTTATTTACTGATCTTTCTGATCTTTTCAGCGAATCTGCATCGGATATGAATATTTTTTAAAGCATTTCGGAAAGAACAAACAAACCTATTAACACATTTTTTGGACCATATATACTGATTGTTTGACCTGTATATCAACATATGAATATTGAGAAATACAGGGAATGACATGCATTTCCTGGATTGAATACATTTTATACATCATATATATTGACATGCATTTCATTCAACTTACATGATTGTCCAAGTCCTTGTATTTCCAGCACTTACACTAAAGGCCTTGGATTCTGAGGTCTTAGCAAACATGGTCACATTTGAGGTCTTCGGATGCTTAGGGATACCTACCGCTTTAAGGGGAAAAGATGGGACCCTTAATTGGGGACCCTTTAAAGGGATCTATAGGGATTCTATAAGGGTATAGGGTTTAGTGTTTTTTGTGGGTTTTGGGTGGTTTTGGGGGTTTAGGGGAAAAGATGGGGGCATATAATGGGTATATAATAGCTATATTATGTACCTATAGTCTCCATTATAGTTTTAAGGGTTCTACCTTAGAAGCTGCCCCCACCCTGTAATAGTGACTATAAGGACTATATTAGGGCCCTATCATATTCCTATTATACCACTATTACACGGTGGGGGCAGCTTCAAAGATCTACCCTCTAATTAAGGGGTTATGACTACTATTTTGTGGGGTTTGGGGTCACAGGCATCCATCACTCGCCCCCTCCAAATACAGTTTAGGGGTTTAGAGTTTAGGGGTTTCTTTTTTTTCAGGCTTAAAGGGCTTATTGGGTTTATTGGGTTTAAGGGTTTTGGGGCTGAGGGTTCAGGGGCTTAGAGTTTTGGGGGTTTAGTGGTTCTGGTTCAGGTTTAGCAACCTCCGAGTACGCTTCATACTGATTATAGGGGTCTTGTACATGTCGCGTCTAACTTCGGAGGGAAGTCGGTTCCAGATTTGTGGGGAGTGGGGGTCTAGGCGGTGGGCTTTGGTTTCGTGTTGCTGGTGTGCGGCTTTGGGTTTGGGGGCTTTGGGTTTAGGGATTTAGGGTGGATCGACCCTTCTGTTAGGGTTTGGGGGGGTGGGTACGTTGGTATACACATGACGGGCCGGAGACCCTCTCTTAATACGCCATAAGGCTCCATGTACCGATATAGTAGCTACTTGGGCCTTAAAGTACCTACATAGGGACCCCTTTCAAGCCTCAGTACCTGCTATATGGGCACATGGAGCCTTTGGGACGGGTAATTCGAAGCATCACGCGTACACCCAAGGTGCCAGAGCTGTAAAGCCGCATGCAGCGAACTCTGCACATACTTACTTGCTCCTTTTGTGTACAATGAAGATCGATGCTGGCATCAAAGGCACTTTCGGAAGGAGGCATCCCCCATAGGATATTTTCGCGACCTACTGAAGTGTGTTTGTGTGTGTGTGTGTGTTTGTGTGTGTGTGTGTGCCTCTGTTCTCCATCGCGGCACTGCTGTGTGGAAGTACCCTAATATAGTACCCTACATAGTAGGATCCTCATATTATAAGGACCCCAGAGTAAGGTACCCCCAATCTTCGGAAACTCCTGTCTCAGAAAATGCTGAACAGCGTCCTCATCGCAAGGCAAAGCATGGAACCCAGCAGGGCTTTGTGGGGCTCAGAGCGCGCTAGCAAGCGTATAGCGTTTAGTAACTGTGCTTTGAAACCCTAAACCCCTAGACCCTAAACCCCCAAACCTTAAACCCCTGAACCCCTAAACCCTAAACCCCAAGATCAGACTGCCCTTTTTGTACCGCATCCTTATCGCAATAACTGTCGGTAATGAACCAGGCTCATAAATTTCAGGATGGTATGTCGCACCACACCGGAAGGTCACCACAATCCCTAGCCGAAATCCTAAACCTAAGCACCTGGACCATATCCGCTCTCTTGGCAAAACGTGCCACGAAAAGCGGGCCATTGAGGGACAAGGCGTGAGCACCAAGGAGGAAGTGATGCTGTCAGAGCCACTGACAGCCTCTCAGATATCCGCAACGATGAAGACTTTCGAGCGGAAGATGAGCGGATTGAGGAAAAGGATTCACAAGCTGGGGCCGAATGCGCCCAAGCAGAACGCCGCGTACATGCGCTTCCGGCTGGCTCGGCAGAACGCTGCCTACCTGGCAGCCAGGTTCATTCAGGAGACATGCGAGCGCGTTGGTGTCGCGCACGGACTGGTGCGGGTTTGAAACTATTATGCTAGATAAGATTCGATCGGGTTGCTTTGGGGCTACCTTTCCACCTTCTCCTGCGGACTTTTTCACCTTATTCTTTTGTATATTCCTTTTGCTTAAGCCAAAGAAGGTTTAGATGGGTTCTTTCAGGGTTGCCTTTTCACCTTCTCCTTGGGCATTGGTAGGCATCCGTAAGCCCCACTCCTCATTTAGGGGCCTTAATAATTACCTAGAAGACTTTTAGGGGGGTTCCTTACAATGAGTTTAGTACAATGGGCCCCAAAACCCTACTCTGAGTCTTCAGGCCCCTTTATATCATAGTACCCTGATAGTAACCCCTACAGTAACCCTTATTCATAGACCCCCTTTTTAAGGAACCCTTGTAAACCCCTTTAAAGGAACCCTATTCTAATTATTAAGGCCTCCCCAAACTCCACCGCATTCGGCTTCCGCGTTGAGTGCGGGGGTTGATCCCTGGAGCCTCCGGGGGGCCAGATGATACGGCTTTGCCCCGTAAGCCCATTCGCAGGGTTTGAGGTTTAGAGTTTAGTGTTTAGAGTTTAGTGGTTTATAGAGTTTAGGGTTCAGAGTTTAGGGTTTAGTGTTTAGAGTTTAGGGTTCAGAGTTTAGGGTTTAGAGTTTAGGGTTTAGGGTTTAGAGTTAAGGGGTTGAAGCAGAGCCCACGTTCCCTTATGTTAAGGGTCGAAGTAGTAATTACTCCTTTATGGGTTTTGGTACCTAACAAGGCCCAAAGTCTTATACTAAGGAGTACTCAGACCATTAGGGTTATGCTTGTAGCAGGCCACTTGGTTGTGGGTACCATGCATGCGGCGGAAAGGAAAGGAAGGGCCAAATATTCAATAGCCGAACCTTTCTACAGTCTCCAAACTCGAAAGTAATCGTACAACCTCTGACCGTCTGACCCAAATCCTATACTCCTCATGAAGACACCCTAGCCTAAACCGATCATGACTAGATCCCTAAACCTTAAGCCCTAAATCCAAAGCCCGAAACCCTAATCCCTAAGCCTTGAACCCTAAGCTAACAAGGTCAGGACCGCCCGATCGAGACCAGCAAGCCGGAGAACGGAGACTCGCCAGAGAGGCCAGCCCTGACACTGCGGTTTAGGGTCCTTTTGAGGTGGGTTTAGGGTTTAGGGGTGTAGGGTTTAAGGGATTATAGGGGTTTAGGATTTAGGGGTTTAGGGGATTAGGGGTTAGGATTTAGGAGTGTCATTGGGGTTTACAGTAGAAGCCCCAAAGTTGGAAACCCAATCGCCTCAATCCTTAAGAGTCATGTAGAGGGAATCCCAGCACTATTTGGCCCTAATCCGGTTTCCAACTTTATGGGGTTTAGAGCCCCTTCGGGTTTAGGGCCCCTTGGGGCATACGGTTCAGGGCCCCTTTGGGGTTGATGAGGTTCAGGGGTCTTTGGAGTGTAGAGGACTAGGGTGTTGGGGTTCGGGGGTTTATAGTCTTATGGGTTTAAGGTTTGAGGGTTTAGGTTCTATCGCTGGGGAAGGATGGCGTTATGGACATGCCAAATACCCAAATACCCAGAATCCTGTTTAAGCTCATTGAACATAATTAGTTCGGGTTTGTGCCTCGGGGTGCAGGCATTCGGCTTCCAGATTCCCCTAAAGGCCCAGGTGCCCAAATAATGTTCAATCAATATGTACCTTGGCCCTAAAGTACCTATACAATGATTGATTATAAGGTCAGAGTATGTATTTTTTGACCATAGGAGTCAGCACTTTGAGTAGGGCATGGGTGTAGATATACATGTATCTTTAGCGACCTTAGCAGCCTTAGCATTTTCTTGTGGATGTTAACTTTACTCCAGGGCAGTATTCAAAGTATTGCTTGTCATTTTTGTTCTAAGGCGCGCAAGACGTAGGCAGGCAGCGTTCTCCTACGGGTTACACAGAAGCTGTTCAGGTTGTACTTAGAGGATCCTGCTACTTAGTAACTCGAGTTATAAGTAAGGTAACTATACTTATGACTTCTTATAACCCCAATTAAGGTACTTATAACCTTACTAAGTCCCCTGATCCTTTAAGTAGGAATCGCTTTAGGGTTTAGGGCCTAGGGATCCGACAAGATTTGAAGAGAGATCCTAATGTAGGAACCCCTGAATAAGAAACCTTGGGCCTTTGTTAGGGTTCCTTACATGAGTCCTACTATTTTGGGGTTATAGGCTCAGGGTTTCTGAATCAGGTTCCTACATTACACTTCAACGGCCCAAGCTCCCTACACACGGCGACACATCCAGCCTCCAATGGCCCCAGGCTCTACAAGAAGCTGCAGATGCTGAAGGACGCGCGGAAAATCGACCCCGAGCAGTACATACCCTATCTCGGATGATACCATAATATCTCCGAAACCTTACATCGATTGTGCAGCTCCTTGCTGTCGTACTTGTGGCTGAGCCTTTTTGTGTTTCTGCCCAAAGACCAAAGTCGTAGCGGCATTCAATTTTTCGGTGATCTTGAGTTGGTGTTTCGGGCGGGAGGGGGGCTGCTGTTTCCGTTTTAAATCAGGCACCCAGTTTGGACTCGAACGACGAAGTATCCGCAGCCTTAACTATGATTGATGGGTTTCGAACTCGTGGTCTGTAGAGATCAATTACATTAGGGACCCCAAGTGGAAGTAGTCATAAGCATGTTTGTGGATTGGTGGCTTCGTATTCGTGGTACTGCAGCGGTCGAGCTTCGGAACTTGTGCTATGGGGGTTTCAAGAACTGCTTGTAGAAGACTAGGTAGGGCTTTGGGACATTTTATATTTGCTCTTATTGGGCTTCAGAGGATCTTACCTACCAATATTTTTCGAAGGCTTTAAAAGCCCCTCCTAGGAGCTCATTGTGTCTGTCACAAAACCTCGAAGCCCCTAAACTCTGATCTAACCCCAGCAACATCCCAAAACCCAAAGCCCCTGGAAACCCCTACACCCTAAACCCTAAACCGTACCCAAAGCCCCAAACCCAAAGCCCCGGTCCCTTACAACCCCCAGCAGGATGACAGCGAGGTAGTACAGTGGCGATTGGGCATTGACCCACAGCTTCTCCAGTTCCCCGGCCATCTATTCTCAGGGGTTTCATGGGTTCGTGGTGTTCTGGTTTAGGGGTTTCATTGAAGGGTTTGGGGTTGGGGGTTTAGGGTTCCTGAAAGGGTTCCTTCAGGGGTTTTCAGGAAGTTTTGGGCTCTTAGGGTTTAGGGTTACCGGGTGCCTCGAAAGGTTACAGAGGTGGTTACATCTTCGGCGCTTCGCATTCCTTCAAGGGCTCCTTTAGGGTTTACAGGGGGTTTTAAGCATCTCAGAGGCTAAACCTTAAAGCCTAAATCCTAAACCCCAAATCCTAAACCCTAAACCCCAAACCCTAAACCCTAAATCCTAAACCCCAAACCCTAAACCCTAAATCCTAAACCCCAAGCCCTAAACCCTAAATCCTAGACCCCAAACCCTAAACCCTAAATCCTAAACCCCACACCCTAAATCCTAAACCCCAAACCCTAAACCCTAAATCCTAAACCCCACACCCTAAATCCTAAACCCTAAGCCCCAAACCTTAAATCCTAAACCCTCAGCCCTAAGGGTTGCTTGAAAGGCTTACAAGGGGTGTAGGATCTGTAGTCTTAAGGTCTCGCATTTCACCAGCAGAAGCATTTTAGTCTTGTTCTTGGGTTGATGATACGAATCCTAGGGTTCCCTTTAAAGGGATCTATAAGGGTACCTTTAAGGGGTTCCTTTAAGGGATCTATAGGGGGTTTAGGGTTGATGATACAAATCCTGCATTACCTTAATGACTCTAGACTATGGGAACTATGGTATATTCCTTATTATGGGTCATGCAGGTTTTATATCATCAACCGTAGAGCCTGGGGTTTATTGGGGCTCTCTGAGTTGTCCATACCGTTGCATAAAGGTTATGTTGCGCTTTCTTCTTGCGGCCGTTAACCCTTGAGGATTGGAATTGTAGGGGCTCATCCTTATCTTTGACTTTGGGTGTTGCTTCCTTTGTTCTCTTTGTTCCCGATACTGCTGGCAAGTTTGTCCCAAGCCTCACTAGACTTACAAATCTAATTCCCTTAGATCCCTACTATGGTTCTTATATGCTACTGTTCGCGTTATTGTTGCCCTTATGATTATTGGGAGCATTGTTCATGAGGTTCCTTCATAGCCCCCACTCGCCCAACAAAAGTCTAGTATACCCCAAACCCTTGTTCCAGTAGCCACGTCCCCTATATTAGACCCTTTACCTTGAGGCCTAAGTACAAAAAAACGCTAAACCCTAAACCCTGAGGCCGGCTGAAAGGATCATGGGGCTTAGTAGCTAGGGTTATAAATAAGGGAGCTATACTTCTAATTACTTCTAACCCCAAATAAGGTACGTATAACCACACTTACTAGGTCCCATGATCCTCAAAGTACCCCCAAAACCCTTATAGAATCCTTATAGTAACCCTTGTAGGTCCCTCTACGGAACCCTTTAAGTAACCTTACTTACTAGGTCCCATGATCCTCCAGGTAAGTGCTAAGCGCTGTCCCTGAAGACCCCGAGCCGAACGACGCATGGACTGTAGGGTTTTCCTGTTCTTAATAAAGTCTTTGAACAAAGGGTAGGTTATTTTGTTTAGGGTTTGAGGGTTTAGGGTTGTTTACCACTGGGGGCGAGAAAAATTACAAATGTGC
This sequence comes from Symbiodinium sp. CCMP2592, assembly GCA_905221615.1. Classification (NCBI taxonomy): domain Eukaryota; class Dinophyceae; order Suessiales; family Symbiodiniaceae; genus Symbiodinium; species Symbiodinium sp. CCMP2592. The sequence goes on along the minus strand of CAJNDT010005847.1, from coordinate 470,307 downwards.
TACTGGTCATAATAAATCAGGGCCCCATGTGACATCTTTACAACCTTGGGCCTTAACCCTAGTGGTCTTAAGTACTGTCACGGTGTGGGTCATTATCATCCCCACATAACCTTCTACTGTGATTCTGAACTCTACACCTTACTCCGAAACCTAAAAAATGGAATCCGAAACTTGAAGAAACCCGAAACCCTGAACCCTAAACACGCTAAAACTAAAACTGGAAACCTAATGCTTTTACACCCTGCAACCCAATGGATGCCCGTGAGTGAAGCGGAGATCTGTCCTTTCTGAGGTCCATTCAGACACTTGTTTGCAAGTGAGAAGATAGGCTTCAGGGTTCCGTGAATCTTGAATCTAGGCTTCAGGAATCTGCTTTTTGGGGTCTAGGGTTTAGGTTTTAGGGTTCTGTGTTGGCTGAGGGTTTCTGGTCTGCGCAAAGCGACCACGGTACCTGAAACAAGGTGAATATGTACGGTTCTTTCAAGGTCATATATGTATATATCCCTTTCTCAAGGGTGCATTAGCTACTCCTCTGGAGATTGAGTTGCTTGCTTTTGCACAGAGGCATGGTTGTGGTTTTCGAGTGGTTTTTGTAAGTCATTATTTCAGGGCTTGAGGTCTACTGATTTGGGGTTTAGGGTGTGGGGTTTGGGGTGTGGGCTTGCGTAGGTAATCCTGACCTCTGTTAGTTCCATCGTGGGTGTCTGCCCTGGGCCATTATTCGTAAATTGGATCGTTCGTGCTCATAATAGTGCAAGCCCACATGATGCTGAAAGTAAAGCTGACTGGGGAACACTCTGGAAGGAAGCTCGCGGAGCATAGCCTGACTTTGTGTCTAAACCCCCCCCAAGGAACCCATGGGCCCCCTAGACTCCCCCAGCCCCTAAAGGCCAAAATCCTAAACCCGAAACCCTGAAAAGCCCAAAAGCTCAAAACCCCGAAAGCAATAAAGGATTTTGAATCACTAATCTAAGGCTCAAAACGTCCCAAAGGCCTCTAGTAGCTGAGTGGGTACACTCTACACTTTGTGGTGTACTATTACCCACTATGACACTGAAAGTGTACACTTTTGGGGGCTTATGATATCAGCAACGGTCGTTGGGCCCAAAAAGCCTTGAGATATGAGTCCTCAGAGCCTTGCTTGGAGGATCATGGGACTGAGTAAGTAAGGTTCCTTAAAAGGGCTCCTTAGAGGGATCCTTAAAGGGTTCCTTAAAGGGATCTATAAGGGATATATGGGAGTTAGTAAGTAAGGTTATAAGTACCTTAATTGGGGTTGTAGGTATAGTTACCATACTTGTAATCCTAGTTATTAAGTCCCATGATCCTCTAAGTGGGGGCTCGAGAAATCAGACGCCTTGCAAGGGACGTCATCGAGAAGGCCGGACGTAGTTTGGGGAAGCCAGATTGCAGAGCTTAGAAGGTTTACATAGGGTTTAAGACTTGGGGTTTGGAGGGTTTAGGGGGTTTAGGGCTTAGGGTTTGGGGTTAGGCTTTAGGGCTTAGGGCTCAGGGCTTTGGTTTTAGGGTTTAGGGCGTTAGGGTTTAGGGCTCTAGAGCCGAGGGTCTCCGGGGTTTGCGTTAGGGAGCTGCCTACCCAACAAAGGGTTCCTTGCACTTGCGCCGAGGGCCGAAATAGCTAAGTTTAATGCTTCCTTTGAAAGTGGAGATCCTACCTGTTTGGTTGATTTTTTGGGTTTTGAGGCTTTGGGCCTTTAGGTGCATGGTCGAGTGCCTTGACGGAGGGGCGGGAACCATCTCCCTACCCGGCAGCACTTCGCTATTGGCGCTCGGCAGCAAGCCTTCGACTTCCCCGATGACGTCCGAACCGACTCACTGCAGTCGCCTGGCCGAGCTCATGCTGATGGGACCTGACGAGATCTCCTTCGACGTGGTCGACCTTTCCGGCGAGTGCATCTCCCACAGCATCCCGTTGCACGGCAACTGGCAGACGCACCTGGACGCACTGCTCGACCCCGAAGGCATTGATGAGCTGCAGTACGTGATTGGAGACAAGCAAGTTGTCGATCCTCGCTTGGTTGCTCTCACTGCTCACAACGGCACCCTGGTGTCTAGAGCCAGGTGTGTTTGTTCACTTCAGGCTGCCGATGAAGGTACTTGAAGAGCTTTATGAGAGACCTTTTACGGATTTTAGGCTTCAGGGCTTAGGGTTTGCGGAGCTAAAACCAAACCTGAAGTTCAATCCCGGAAGCCCGACCTCTACCCTAAACCGAAAATCCACGGGGTGCTGTTTTCTTTATGACCTTAGGTATACAGGAGCTACCAGCCATGTGCTGTGTGCCCCTAAAGCAGAGCGAGGGCATGACCCATGTAGTAAAGCCGTAAACTTTTTGGCATTTCCTGAGGCTCCATGTCTGTGTGTGGTGATTACTTAGGCCTCAAGGGGGTTCCTTTCCATAGGGCTTTCAGGCCTCAGTTTAATACATGTATATACGGGGGTTTCGGAAAATGGGGTCCCTAATGCAGTACCCTAAATAGTAGGATCCTTATTGTGAGGACCCAAAATAAGGTACCCCCTACTTTTGGAATGTATATCTTATATATATATATATATGTATGGGTACATGGAGCCTTGCGGTTCAAGGTCTTCACCCCGTGATTTGGCTTCCACACGCAGCCGACTGCAGGAGCAAATGAAGCTGGCGGATGCTGAGATGGCCAAGGACCCTCCAATCTAAAGCCTAAACCCAAACCCCCAAACCCTAGAATTTAAGCGCCGGCTCCAAGCCCAAGCCCTAAGCCGTAAACGCTTCTCGCAAACCTAAGTGCTGACCTAAAGCCGAAGAGGCCTATAAACCCCCTGCACCTACAAGCCTGAGCCACCCAAGGCCTCAACTCGGTTTTTGTCACAAGGTTACTTACAGCAGGACTTATTTCTCAGGGCTTCGGGTTTTAGGCTCAAAGTGCCCGCGCAATACACGATAGCGCTTCTACGAGAACTATGGGTCGCAGGAGCGAGTATCCACAAGACAAGTGCTTGGGAGCTTTTAGGGTTCAGGGTTTAGGGAGCTGCCATACATAACCCATGTTCCCTCGGATCGCAACGAAACCCTGCAACAAGTACATGATGGTGGTGTAGTGGTAGCGCTACATGAGAATCTACAAAAATCCGATCAAACTCATCAGGTAGAACCAAAAGTCAGATTGTAGCAGTGCTTGGCAAAACAAAAGGTCGCACCCTACCTATCGGAAAAGCGTAGAAGCTTTTTGGAAACCCTACACCTCGCAACTGTTGATCCCAAGAAACCTTCGAACAAATTCGTTCAAGCGTCTTGAGGGGAGCCATCGACACAGTACGCCGAAGACCTCTGCGCTAATTCCGAGGCCCCCAAAAGTCTCAAATCCTCAGCCCTGGGTCGTGAACTTTACACTGCAAATCGCACGGTTTAGGGTTTAGGGGTTTAGGGTTTAGGGTTTAGGGGTTTAGGGTTTAGGGTTTAGGGGCTTCAAACACCCCAGGGCAAGATCCTTACAAACCCACTGCCGCAAGTTGCCAGAAACAGAGAAACCAATGCAGAATCATGAAACCGACGGGACCTGAACCTCGCAAACAGAGAGCAACTAGTAACCTGAACCCTACAGCTCATATTTCCTGCAATTTAATTGGAAGTTTGCCCCGGAAAGCCATTTAAGCCAGTACTAGTTTTCGGGGTATAGGCATACTCTCATCTAATCCGAAACCCAAACCCTAAGCACTACTTAGCCGTAAACCTTACCCTAAACCCCAAAGCCCAAGCTAAAAACCGTATAAGCCCTAAACCCCAAGCCCAAAACCAACAAAACCGAAACTCCTAAATCCTAAACCTCCACCTAAAACCCTAAACCCGCATAAAGCCCGCAAAACCCTAAACCCTACACATCCCTTATAGAACCCTTATGGGTCCCTTTAAAGAATCCCCCCTGTATAGATCCCTTAAAAAACCCCAAAACCCCACAAACAACAAAAAAAACGCCGAAAGCCCAAAGCCTATCGAGCCCTCAAAGGACACCTCATCGATTCCTTTAAGGGGCCCCTTATAGATCCCCAAAACCGCCCAAAACGCCCAAAGCCCAGAGGAAGCCGAGCTCGGCGATGCCGCGGAGGCAGCGGAGGCCTGGCGGCTCTTCCAGGCGCGCCCCGGGCTGCTTTTTTTTTTTTTTGAAAGGGGAGGGGGGTAGGGCGTTTAGGGTTCAGGGTTTAGGCTTAGTTTTAGGGTTTGAGGTTTAAGGTTCAGGCTTAGTCCAAGCTATTTATGTTTTCTTGGGTAGATTTGTTTTTGTTGGGAGGATCCGGGCTTGGGGGAAGGAGTTTTGTTTGTTTTGTTGGGGCTTAGTGTGTAGGTTTCGGGGAGGTTTTGCTTAGGGTTTAGGGTCTAGGGGAGGTTTAGTTTAGGGTTTACGGGGGTGAGTTTTGTGTTGGATGTTTCTTTGCGTCTTTGTGGTGTCGTGTTTTCAGCGGTTGGGGGAGCTGTGATCTTCTAAGCACTAAGCCGCTAAGCTGTTGCATGCACTTTCTTTAGAAGCCTTAATCATTGCCAACATTTCCTCAGGGTTCCCTTTCACAAGTAACTATACTATAAAGGAGCCCAGAACCCTACTCCAATTACCAAGGTAGGCTGCTTCAGGCCTTGTAGAGTTTAGGCTTTTGCGTTGCTTGCTTTCTGGAGGCAAGGGCAGGGCTTGAAACTTTGCGTGGTGATCCGAACCGAACTTGCGTCATCCGTTGCATTGGGCGCGCATTCGGGTTAATGTAGCTATTTCTACAGAGGTTTGCAACCTCGATCTAAACCATTCCTAAACCCCATGACCACAAGAACTGTGTGGAATAATGGCAGGTTCCAGGTGTTCGGCAATTAGATTAATTACCAAGGTTTGCAGTTTAGCTAGGCGCCGCAAACTCTCAAGGCCCATCTAGAAGTGAATAGCAGGTTTTTCGGATGGCATGACTCTGAAGAGCATCGGGGCTGTATTCCTTTATTGTGGACTTATCCTCAACCTTTAAGTATAGTATGATACCGGGGCCTGAATGACTGGATGTTATTGGACTCGTGTTCCGGGTAGACGATTGTAGTTTAATGGTGGTAGGGAACCCTTAGGGAATGAATACACACTGACAAAGTTCAAGCCCCTAGTGTAAACGTTTAGGACCCAATCACTGGTTAGGAGCTGTGGGATTCCGGATTCCCTTAAAGGAAAGGAACGGTTTAGGGTGCTGGGTTTAGGACTCCCTTAAAGGAACGATGTAGGGTTTAGGGCGCAAGGTTTAGGGCTCCCTTAAAGGATATGTACGTGAAGACATTCCCTTGACCTTGAAAGCAGCAGTACCCTAAACCCTAGATGTTTAGAGACACCGCTCCAGGGCCCTGACTACCCTGGTGCCTAAGCGCGAGATTTCCAGGAGCAGTTCCCCAAAGCTGCAGCAAAGGAGGCAATCCGCTCAGATGTGGGGTTTAGGGGTTGACGTTGTGTAAGCAGAACCCCTAAGCCCCCCTTACCAAACCCCCTGGGCCCCTGACCCTAGAACCCGAAACTAAAGCCCTGAAGCCCCAAAATAGAAGTATCCGATTAGTCCTTGTACCATTGCTCCTGTACGTACATGTATTTCGAGCTGTTCCTAGATTGTCAGGTTTGAGTGGGTGACCGGCATTCCATTTTGGTCTGGCTCCCTTGTCGGGGTTCTGAGTATCGTAGACTCCCGTGACATGGCAAGCTGTGAGTAACTTACAAGTTAGCTTCATTTTGTCGGCACTGGTCTCTAGCCTAAATCCTGATCGGTTAAGATGCGGAATCGAATAGTGGAAAACTATGCGATTGGTTAGGTTTCGCTGGCATGTTTTGGCAAAGCCACAAAACAGTTGTCCATTCACTCAGGCTCCTAAACCGCTACCCTAAGCGTTGGCGCAAGCTAGCAGTGACAAAGCCAGCAGCCGCGGCCACGCGTCTGGGGCAGCTGCCGAATCCTTAAACCCTAAGCCCTAAACCCTAAAACCCTAAACCCTAAGCTCCTAAACCCTAATAGCACCCTAAAGCCCGACGAAGTGTAGGCCAGCTGCCGGCACTGGTAAGAGAATCGAACACTCCCGTCATGAGCATCGAAGAACAGGGCATGGCGAAGAGCATTCCGGTGACAATGACGATGGCGATGATCTGATTGATCCCAAGCTGCCTTCCAACCAGGCAGCCGTAGGAGTTTTGCAGAGGGCCAGTCATTGAGCAGAGCCTTCTGTCTATCCGATGGAGCTTGAGCTGCCTTCCAATGTGGCAGCAGTACCTGTGGAGAAGGCAAAACACCTTGGATGATGACAATGATCTGCGACCATGGAGATGGTCATGCCAGACGACTTGTCCAGGAGCAGCCAGAAAGAGAGATCCTGAACAGTGCCAGCATTGGCCGATATATACTCGCCCTTGCGGGCGCACATGTGGTACGTAAAGCGAACCTATGCCTTGCCTCCATTTTTGTAAGTATGCGCACTGCAGGATGGTACTTGAAGATGATGAAGATGAGGCACAGGCCGCTAAGCAATCGCTGCAGCGAAACGAAGTTTCGGGGCCGTTAACGGCGGCGAGTCATGTACAGTGTTATTGTGGAACGTCGTGTTCAGCTTCCCAAGTACCGCAGTGATGCAGGCATCTGCGGCACGCCTTTTGATTTTGAAGAAGGGGACATGAAGGTCGTGCACTGCATACATCCGCAACGGCGATCGGTCTTCTTCCAATTCCTGGATCGCTTGGACGAATTTCTCACCCTAAACCCGTAATTGACCCGCAAACACCTCGTATGAGGCCTTTGTAGTAATTATTAATTATCCCAAACCCTAAACCTCAAGCCCCAAGCCCGCAATTCTAAACCCCAAGCCCAAACTTCTTAACCCCCAGACCCCAAACGCATACGCCTATCCCCAAAACCCCAAAGAGAGGTTAACCAAGCAAGAATACTCCCAAACCCTAGGCCTTAAACCCTAAAACCTGAAACCTTCCACCTCAACCCCAAACCCTCCCTTTAAAGGAACCCTTATAGTACCCTTATAGTAACTCTTTAAAGGATCCCTCTAAAGGTACCCCTCATTTTCGGAAACTCTTCCCCGAAAACGAGGTTTACATGACCACCCCCTGCCGCGAAGCGGACATCAAGTTCCGATTCCGACGGATGAAGGAAGCGATGGAGGCCCGGGGCCTCCGGAAAGTCGCTCCCGTAGCAGAGGGTTTAGGGGTTTAGGGTTTAGGGATTAGGGGTTAGGGGTTTAGGGTTTAGGGGTTAGGGCCGGTTAGGGGTTTAGGGGTTTAAGGTTTAGGAGTTTAGGGTATAGGGGTTTACGGTTTAGGGGTTTAGGGTTATGACTCCCGTAACAGGGCTTCCTTGTCGGGCTTCGTAACCCAAAGGGTCCAAAGTACCAATATAGTAGAGTGTAGGGTTTCTATTCGGTTTCTATACTGGAAACACTATTATGATTTGGGGAAGTATCTCTCAGAACAATACCTAGGACCTAAGACCCTTTGGGTAATAGGGTCCCCCTTAAAGTTTTTTTCTCCCAAACCCCTGAACGAACCCTTTCAAGGTTGCTTGAAGGGCACAGGCATGGAGGGTCTAGGCTTCGGAATGGCGCCCTGTTGCGAGTCTCACAGGGGAAAACGAGGGACCCTTAATGGGGACCCCTACCCTATAACGGGCTATTTCATGGGTATATAATGGCTATCCTCCTTTTAATCTTGGAGAGTCTCCATTTGCCCTAAACCCAAAGCCCTATTAGCCACAGGAGGGGTTCTTGAGCCCACGAGCTGGCAAGTTTGAGAGCTTCAGGACTTTGGGGGTGGAGGGTTGCATTTCCACTTGAAGTTCAGAATTTCGGCGTTCGGGTTTTCCTAGAATTCAAGCAAGGACCGGGAATGTGTTTCAGAGTAAGGTTTTTGAGTTTAGGTTTCTGAAAACCTGTGCAACCGCACAGTCAAAGCTAAACGAATCGCATTGATACTGCCACCGCTACAGGCTTCAAGTATACAGCAACAGCGGCGTCAAAAGCCCAAAGGCGACAGGATAAGTAATACGTGTATTATAAGCTTCCTATACAGATACAGACCCTGAGCCTTAATGCTACACACGCCTAAAACCCGAAAGTTCAAATCCCTGTGCATCTTATCCCGGTGTTCCCCACAGACTGAATGCCTGACCAGAGGGTTTTGTAATTGCGAGCTAAGCCCCCGACAAAGCCACATAGCCAATCCTGATGGACCAACCCCCATGGAATCATGTGAAACCTTGCAAACTTCTGTGCAGCCCAATGAAACCCTTCTAAATCCTCTTACAAGCCAGAACCTGCAGAAATGAACATGAACCCCATGATACATTGTAGCAGATCCTATAAATCTGATTCAGCATACGAAACCTCGTGAACAAATCGTAAGAAAGGAACTCGAAACCCTCAGCCCTAAACTCATATGAACCCGATAACTTAAACCCATCGAAGCCCTAATATGAACCCGACATCTGAATCCCAGATGAACCCTAAACCCCAAGCCCCTAAACCTCTCACAGATCCCTTTAAGGAGCCCTTTAAGGATCCCTTTAAGGAACCCATGAAGGATCCCTTTGAGGAACCCTACACCCTAAGCCTTTCCTGTGCTGGTTTTGGAACCTGCCATGCCTTCTCTTGCGTCCTGCAAGGTCGAGTCTTCGACTGCTCTGGAGATTTTGGGTCGAGAGCCTTGGCTGAACAAGGGTTATTCTTTGGGTTTTAGGGTACAGGGCCATGTTTTGGTTAGGGTTTATAGGGTTTTGTAGGTTTTAGGACATTAGGTTTTAAGACTTAGTTTAGGGTTTTGTGTTAGGGCTTACCTGTAGCCCTAAAACCCAATAGCCGTCAGGCTCGCCTTCAGGGTTTAGGGTTTAGGGGTTTAGGGTTTAGGGCACGGGCTTGTGCTTTAAGGCTGCGACGTTTGGGTTTTGAGGATTCGCGTGTCGCTCACATAATAAATTGAACTGAAATCAACGCTGCAGAACAGGGCAGTAAGTTTCGGTTCCCTAATGCCTTATACCTGTGTGACATAGAAAGCCTAAACACGAATTCAGTCCGAAGCCGAAGCCGCAATCATTTGGGCTTCCATGTTGATGGTCAGATCGTGGGCGGAGCTCAGGGTGGGGAGTAGAAGAGTTTTAGATGGAGGATTTGGGGGTTGTGGGGTTATCGTCTACGGCCGCAGTACTGTAGGGTTGGGGAATTGGGGTTCAGGGTTTAGGATCCACGGTTTCGCGATTAGGGCTTGAGGTTACAGGTTAAGGGTTCGGGTGCAGAGATGCAAGTTCATGACGCGGGTTCATTCTGGCTTGGCACAGGGGGTTGGAGCATCGCGGGATCCAAAAAAAACATTGATTTAGGAGTTATACCCTATAAGTAAGCGGTCGCAACCTATTCTTTTGTAGGGTTTGGAGCTACAGGACCAGCTGGGAACGTCATCACACACGCCATGCTGAGGCAGCCTGCTGCCAGGTTAGCTTCTAAGCCCTTAGCCCTAAACCCTATGCTCTGAAGCTCACGACCGAAACCCTATGCTCTATAGGCCCCCAACCCCAACTTCCCAAAGCCCCAAAGCCTAGGCCCTACAAACCCTACATAAACTTCTAGACTCCGCAACCTTAACTTCCCAAATTGCCACAACAACACACACAATTTGCTGGCTGCAGGCGATCACTATGGATGTTGGGAAGGCAAGGAAAAAGACTTGAAAACCCCCTACTAAGCCCCAAGACCCTCAGCCCTTTAACCCAACGCTCACGAATCCTCAATCCTAAACACAAAAGAACTTGAAACGCTTCCAAAGGGTCCGAGTAGCATTACTTAGGCCCCCAAAGTATATACCATACTCTTACTTGGACCGTTTGGGACAAGAACCCCGAAGCACCCGAGGACTCGACACCCATGTTTGTGGATCCGGACTTTGTGCGACGGACCTGGAAAGCCATGGTTGAGGCTCGGGGCTTCCGCTCGCAGCAGAATAGGGTTTAGGGTTTGAGGGTTTTGGATTTAGGGTTTTTAGAATTAAAGTCTAGGGTTTAGGGTTAGTTTTAGGGTTCAGGGTTTTAGGGTTTGGGGTTTCAGGGTTAAGGATTTAGGGTTTATAGTTCAGCGGTTCCTGAGCAGTACCCTGTTGCCCTTTGTATGTTGGGGGCTTCCTTATTGAAACAGAGTACATATAGTAGGAACAAGGCTACCCTTATTATAGAGGGGTTACTCAGGAACCTATAGTTAGAGTAGAGTACCCGATACTGTAGTGACTGTTATCTTAACTCCTGCTACAGCAACGGTCCAGAGTCGAGGGCAGGGTGCCCAGTATAACGAGGGTATGTTATGGTAGACTTGGTGCCCAAACAAGCAAGTGGGAGTTTCCGAAAATAGGGGGACCCGAATATAGTACCCTAAGTAGTAGGATCCTTATGATAAGGACCCCCAAGTAAGGTACCCCCTTTTCGGAATTTAGGGTTGTAATCAACAGAAAATCTCAGCCGCTCTTCAACCTGTCAGCATCTTTGCTGAGCACAATGATCCATCCTGATGCAGGTGACTGGACGCGAGGATGCACTCGAGAGCATTGCGCCGACCTGAGACGCATGAGGTAGCAGGCTCTTTCGCAAACGTATCCGAATATGCAAACCAGGTTATTTTGAGAACCAGTGCAACAGCCCTGCTCGGACTAACATAGCTGACAGTTTGCATCTTTGGGCTTTTAATTCCGGTCCCATCGTATCTCAGAATTTTTGCCTTCTCTGCTCCTTGTTCCGTATCTTAATCTGACCCTATGCTACCCGTAGTGTTGCCTCGACGACAAAATAGGCCGCGAAAGCAAATAGTCAGCTGCTCAGGTGACAGTTTGCCTTTTTGGGCTCTTAATGTCCTATCATAGCTGAGACATTTCACGTACAAGACCTTTTTGTTTGTTTGTTCGTTCCATCGAAAATTGGCCTTAAACACCGTTCCATCGAACATTAGCCTTAAACACCAAAATGTACTATCATTATCAAAAAGGTTGCCTAGCATTGCCAAGGCCTAGACCCATCTACCTTCATGTTATGGGTACAGGCAGGGTGCAGGTAGGATAGCCACCGTCGTAACCTGAAGCCTCAAAGCCGCAACCTCGGGCCTGCGTCGGGAAACCAGACTTTTCCTGCAAGAAGATAGACGAGCCCAAATTACGTTCGGGAGATGTGGTTTAGGGTGCAGGGTTTCCGATTTCCGGGTTGCATCCCATAGTCGGCCAGCGTCAGAAGTGCTCTTGACTACTGTTGGCATGAATCGAAGAGCCCCAGCTCAGTTATTCCGGTATTTATAACATGACATATGAGAGCCTCAACCTGACTCTGTGTACATCTGGACTTGTTTTGATTATGAAGGTTGTCGCTAAGGGCCGTCTCGCTGCTACTGCTATATACTACTACCCCACTGCACTCCTACTCGATTGAAAATGTTCAGATGTCTTGAACAGCTGTCCAGCTAGTTGCTGTCAGAACGGCATGCAGCAACTAAAACGCTACACCGTAAACCTTAAAACCCTAAACTCTGGAACCCTACAAACCCTAAACCCCTGACCTTAGACCTGAACCCAGGATGCTAGAACCCCAACACAGGCAGCCAGCCTTTAGTCTTTGTACGCACATATGGGTGGTTGTCAATATTAGGGTCCTTTTTTGGGTCCTTACTATAATACGGCACCTAATATTTAGGGTACCCAAAAGGGACCATACTTTTGACAACCACACATATACATATATATATATATATATATAATATATATACACACAAAAGAGAGAACGAGAGAGAGAGAGAGAGAGCGTACTACATGCACCTGTCTACAGGATGCTTACATCGTTACATAGATGGATGGATAGAGAATCAGATAAACAGATGAACAGAGAGAGAGCGAGCGAGAGAGAAACTCAGAGATACTGAGAGAGAGAGAGAGAGAGAGAGAGAGAGAGAGAGAGAGAAACAAAAAGACGGTGGATAACACATAGTCTGAAGACTTTGTTTTGGTTTCCCCTTCAAGCGTATGACTAACTAGAACGATGAAACATCCGGGCTCGGGATTGTCATGGCGGCGTAGCCTTAATCCCAGATCCCTGAGTCTCACACCCCGAAAGCCTTAGATATCCCCTGGTAGCCCTCGTGTAATTTGCAACGTACATCTCAAAACCCTTTTCGATGTATGAAGGCTCCTACTTATGCTTGCAGGTCCTGAAGCATCCTGGCTCCCTGGTGACGCAACCGCAGCTCCGCACCCAGAGGCTTCTCCTCATAGGGTTTCGTAGGCCGGGGTCCGGAAAGTTTAGGGTTTAGAGTATCATTTGTTGAAAAATTAGTAGCTGAGTGGATACACTTTACACTTTTTGGGGTAATATTGCCCACTATAAAACTGAAAGTGTACACTTTTGGGGGCTTATGAACTCAGCAACTAGGAAAATGATCAAGAAAGCATTAGGGAACGTAACTGTAGAAGAAAGATAATGTTCAAGGTTGGGCGGGGGATAATTCATAGTTGTAACCATCAGACTTGTAAGTATAGAAGAACAGTATAGCAATGATTTTTTGAGTTTGTGGAGTTGAAAGTTCGAAATTGAAGGGTTCTTTAAAAGAGGGGTTAGGATTTAGCTGGAATCCAGGTAATTACTGTTGTGTACGAAACCTTTAATGGGGGGTTTCTTCAAGAGGGACTATCGGTATCAGTCTTATGTCAGTCTTAAGGCTAGCCCCTGAACCCTAAACCCTAAACCGTGTATTAAGGGCTGCTACGTGAAAAGCTTGTCTGCTGCGAGCTCGAGCAGTATATAAGTCCAATCCGAGGCGTTCACGCATTCGCATCTGGTCTTTGCCTTCAGCTTCGACTCGGTCTCAAAAAGCCTGTGCCTCGCCGTCGCCGCAGATCTCGAAAATCAACCGTCTCAACCTCCGGTTGATGGTGGCTATGTGGAGTCACCGCCCTAGCGGCCGCCGCAAAGGGCGATGGAAGCGCGCTGGCAATCCGAGGCGTTCACGCAGCTGGTCTTCGACTCGGTCTCGTTCGCCTTTGCCTCGCCCGTCTCAACCTCCGGTTGAAGACCCGAGTGATGAGATTGGCTATGTGGAAAGCAAAAACGTTCACGTTCAGCCATAGTGTCAGTGTAAACAATAAACGCGCTTTTGTGATTCTCTACCCCAGAGGCCCATATATACTACGTACTGTCATGGAATAAGGTCCCCAAAAACCATCGCCAGGACGGCCGTGTGGGACTTTTAATTCCACAGTGGTAGTAGGTAAGAGTCCTGCAGCATCTGCCTAAACGGGGCTAGAAACTAAGCGCAACTGTACGGGTATAAGTACCTTAAGTGGGTCATAAGTAGTTCTTAAGTATAGTTACCTGACTTATCATAACCCTAGTTACTAAGTCCCATGAACCTCTAAGTAGGGTTCCTTTACTTGGATTTTAAAGGCAACTACGAACGTTACTAGAAGGCTTCAAGTTCAGCACATCCCCAGAGGTCGACGGTGCAAATACCACAAGAGAAGAGCCAAAATAGTTACATCTACTGTTTTGGGGTTCCTGATTATAAATGATCATACTTATAGTGTAATGGGCCCTGAAACCCTGTTCAAACATTCAAGGCGCCTCTATTTCCACAAACCAAAGTAACATAGAAGACTGAATAATGACTCGGGTGGGTAGTTGTCAAAATTAGGGTGCCTTTTTGGGTCCTTGTTATAATACGGCACCTTTAATATTTAGTACCCAGAAAGGTACCATAATTTTGACAACCACCCAGGTGGCTTTTGCTTGAAACTACTCTGGTTGGCACGCATTACAGAGGTTCCTAGGATCCGTGGGGAAAACAGGAACCTAGAAGTCCCGAATAGAAAGCTTTTCGAGTTCTGGTTTAGGGTTCAAAGCTAAGGTTCAATGCTTGGGGTTTAGGGAGCCTGGGGCTTAGGGAGCCGGGGGCCTAGGGACAAGACAAGAACCCCCGAAGCGTAGCTAATCAAACCCCAAATCCTATCAGAAAGGAGCGTCGGGTGTGTCATGTGGGTGGTTGTCAACATTATCGTCCCTTTTTGGGTCCCTATTATAATACCACACCCAATATTTAGTGTACCCAAAGAGGGATTATAATTTTGACAACTACCCATATCTCTCTAAACCCCAAACCCTTTATAAAACCTTATAGATCCCTTAAGGAACCCTTCAAAGGAACCCTAGGGTACTTCTAGTCAGTGCTGAGGAATGTTGAGGCAAAGATCAATGAGATCAAAACGGGCGCAGCTGCCCCTTGACTTAGAATATCATTATCGTAATCCCTTTGAGGTAAGTTATAGGGGATCCTACCATCAATCCATATTCCAACTTGCTGGAGTTCCCTTTAGGCGCTGAATAAGTACTTCGTAGCTGAGTGGATACACTTGACACTTTTTGGGGATAGTACTACCCACTATTAAACTGAAAGTGTGCACTTTTTGCGGCTTTTGAATTCAGCAACTAGGAGTCGTAAAAGTATCCTCTTCTAGTTTCTGACACCGTTATACATATGTAGTGATGGGCATCAACGATCGCTGTGGGAGAAGTTGTTCCAGATAGGAGGGTGGAGGCTTAAGACCTGAGCGTCGTATATGCCCCAGGTCAGAAGTAGTAGAATCAACTTTTCGTCAAGTTGAGGTGGTGCACACCATTTATCAACCCAGGGAATAAATTCAGCTCCGCCGTGGAGCTTGGAACGGATATCAAGTTGATTCCCTCCCGAGCAGCTTTCTGATCAGCAAGGGCCCTAGCCCCAATCGACGTAGTCCTGTATTACCTTATAACGATGTTAAATGGTTGGAGGCGTACCATTCCTTTGGGATTTAGGGTTAAAGGTTTAGGGCTTAAGGTGCTGTCAATGATAAGTTGGCTTCCAGGTGATCGGGGCTTTTGCCGACGTGGGCAAGTCCCTGCAGGGAATGCCCTGACCTCGGAATTCTTCGTGGCAACTGACCCTAAACACCCCAAACCCGCCACCCTAAACCCTTAGCCTTAGCCGAGGAAGGTTTAGGGCTCAGGGTCTAGAAGTTTATGGTTTGGGGTTTAGGGTGTAGGATGCACCCGGGACACCTTCAGCACCGAGAAGAGACTGCATGCTCAACGCCGCGGCCCCCCACGAGAATTTCCCTGTGCCCCAAACCCCTAAGGGCTTCAAAGAGCGCGTCAGTGAACCCGATTTCATTTCGAAGAGTTCCGATCCAACCGCTTCCGAGTGAATGAGCGGCTTCTATCATTCAAGGGGCTTAGGCTTTAGGGCCTGGGGTTCTAGGCTTCTAAGATTCAAAACCTCAGCTAAAAGGACTAGGGCAAGGGGTCTGAGAAGCTTTAAGGCTAGGCAAGCTGGGGGTTTGAGAGTGTCGGTCTCCAATCGTCCGGTACGAGGACGGCTTACGATCCCTTCAGTAGTTGGAACAAGTTGTTTCTGGCCTTTGGAGGGCGCTCCATTATGGTATAGTATAGTCATACCCTAAACCGTTGCTAACTAGCTTTTTTTGCTTCCATATTGGGACTTTGGTCCCACCGAAGCTACTCCTTTCCAGAGCGGTTTAGGGTTTGGGGCTTAGGGTTTAGGGAAGCCCGTTCAAGATTATGCCGGTACATGTAGATCCGGTTCTTCAGTTTTCAAGCCACACAGGCAGATGTTAGCCACATGGACTTGCTTTAGGCCTGTGCAGTTTTCGATGCTGCTTCGGTTGATACATGCCCTGGAAGTTGATTCGTATCAAGTCTGTTCATATCCGTCTAAACGCTAACCCTAGACCTTAGGCCCCAAACCCGAATACCCCAAACCTAGATGAACCGGCAAGCACCATCACGATAACCATAGATCCGATCCCGGGCGACATCCAAAGCTTTTGTCTGGGGGGGGTAGTCTAACCCCCTAAGCATTTCCATGTGTGAGCCTCATAGTAGAGCGTTAGGAGGCTTTCTTGCAGCCTATCCTGCTCGCGGAGCACCATAGCTGGACCACAGCTGTAACCCCAAAGCCTAAATCCCAAAATTCTAAACCCACAATCCTAAACCGTAAATCATCTTAAATCCTTAATTCTACATTCATAAAGTCATAAGCTAAATCCTAAATGCTAAGCCCTTATTCCTACAATCCTGAACTGAATCCTAAATCCTAAACCTTGAACAGCCTGCTTCCCGAGGTTCAGGTGAGCATCGTCTTGGCGGCCGTTGATGGCTCTGCCTTCTTTTAATGTCCGGGCAGAAGCGCTTTCAGGAAAACGGCAAACCCCAAGCAATAACCCCCTTTCCCTCGATATGTAAAACCCTATAGGTGCAGGCCTTGCACCTTGGCACTCCAGCCAGCGCCAATTTTTAATGCGAACTCAGAGGCTCCACCAAGCGAATTTAGAATTGCATCTCAGGCATTTGGGGCAGTTGAGGGGTGCATGGGTGTGTGACTATTCTCTTCGAGCTTGTGTTTACAGGAACAAAACTAAAGTGCCCGAAACCCCAAAACCCTCAAAGAGTGCCTACTGGGCCCCTCGAGTAGGGGCAAGTCAACCCGAGCCTTAAAAGTGCAGCTTATAGTACCCGTTTTCGTATCCAGTCCCTAGTGGCTCTATATTCTTACCTCCACGACACCCCGACGAGGACGACAACGGCGACGGCTACTGCCACTGCCACTGCCACGGTCACTGCCACTACGACTGCTACTACTGCTACTACTGCTACTGCCACTGCCACTGCCACTGCCACTGCCACTGCCACTGCCACTGCCACTTCCACTGCTGCTACTGCTACTTCTACTGCTACTGCTACTGCTACCGCTACCGCTACCGCTACGGCTTCTGCTTCTGCTTCTGCTTCTGGTTCTGCTTCTGCTGCTGCTGCCACCACCACTTCCATGATCATCTTGTTGACGACTTCTTCGATTACCTCTACAAGGTATGGTACCCTTAGTTCTGACCCTTGTGGTAACACCATTATGGTAATTTACCTAAACCTTGAACCCAAACATACCCTAACCCAAACCGCTTTAGAACCCATGAAGAGCCCCGGTAGTCAGAACTCTGAATCAGCCCTCGCACGAATCAGAACACTTGAGCAAACTCTTTCAGGAGCCTAGGACCTCAATGCGGGGCCTGATTTCAAAAAGCCCTGGCCCTATAACACCAAAAGAATATGGGATTCATATCGATAAACCCTAAACCCTTAAATCCTACACCCCAATAAGCCCTAAACCCCTAAACCCTAAACCCCTAAACCCTAAACCCCCAAACCCGCAACCCCTAAACCCTTAACCGATAGTAGGACCTTAGGAGGAGCCCCTGGGTCCCTCAGAAGGCGCTGAGAGCCGAAATTAAGGCTTCCGCCGCCTTGGAAAGCCCTCCTCCGAGCGTGAACGATCCAAAAGAAAGCATGGGTTTAGGGTTCAGGGGTTCAGGGGTTTCGGGGTTTAGGATGGTGTAGGGTTTAGGGATTTCGGGTTTAGGGTTTAGTGGGAACGATCAGGAAGAAGGAGATGACCCCCCAAAAGGGGCCTTTGTGGTTCAGGGGTTTAGGGTTTTGGGGGTTTAGGCTTAACAAAGAGTTTAGAGGTCTTTGTAACGAAAAGCATTGCTTGTACTCCTCCAGGGTCTTTACGGGGCGCTTCTACGGCTTGAAAACGTATTCCCCCAAGGTCTTTGGTCGGAAAAGCATGACCCTCAGGGTCTTTTTGGGTCTGTTATACGGCGTCCATGCTGGTTTTTTGCATTAGGTCAACGAAAGTCTGATAGGTGACCTTGAAACTATTTGGATCCTAAGCCATAAGCCCGAAGCTTATGTCCAACATACTAAGCCCGAAACCCACATGCAAAGGAACCTGGCCCTTAGGCCCAGGATTTACCGAGAGTAACCAATGTACCTTCAACAAGGAGACATGACCCTAAAGACAAAGGAGTTGGTACATTGTCTATTCTGGGGTACCTGGTTATTCTAGGTGGGGTTGATCTAGCCTCCCAGTGTTTGAGGTCAAGGTTTTCAGCTTCAAGATTGCCGGGTCTAGTCAGGTCCGAGCTGAAAGGCTTACAGTGTAATTAGTGCCACGATAGAATCCCTAAACCCTAAAACACCCCAAACCTAAACACCTTCAACCCTAAAAGCTCTAAAACCCAAAGCTTTGCAGCTCTTGAAGACCTTGTATCGTCCCTACGTCCTGAAAAAGAAGACAACTCAGTGTTTCAAGTGCGGAGTTCAGTTTTAGGGTTTTTGGGGGTTCGGGTTGGGGTTTACGACGACGACTACCTGAACACCCAAAAGTAGGTAAAATAATGGCCCAATACCTATAAAAAGCCATTATTCTACATACTTTTCGGGTCTAGGTGCTACTACTACTGCGACTACTACTACTACTACTACTACTACTACTACTACTACTACTACTGCTACTACTACTACTACTACTACTACTACTACTACAGCTCCTGCACGCAGGCATACAGCCTCAAGGGGGTTTTGGGGGGTTTGAAAACCTGGGTGGCGACCCGACGAGAGACCCCAAAGCGCATGGCGGCCGTGCGCTTGGAAGTTCTCGTAGGTTTCAGCTTCGAACCTTGCGAGGTTAGGGGTTTAGGGGTTGAGGGGTTTAGGGGGGTTTAGGGTTTAGGGTTCAGCGGCTTCGGGATTGATGTGACATTACCGTCATGTTTATAGCTTTTTGTGCAAGGGCCTATGGGAAGCTTGTGTTTTTGTTGGGTTACGGGTTCCATATAGGTTGTCTTCCGAATTGCAGAAGATGTTGTGTCCTGTGGTTTGTATAAGCGTTCTATGGGAAGCTGAAACAAGGATTGTTGTACAGATTTTAGAGGGATCTAACAGGGCTTATAAGGGTTCTACAGAATGTCTAGGGTTTTGGAGTTTTGCGAGGGTTGCAAGTGAGTTGCGCAAGTGTTTTTGGCTGTAAGTTTCGGGTTTCAACGTTTGAAGATCGAGAACTCAGCATTTACCCGGTACCAAGTTTGTAGAAGTTCAGATACCACGGATGTATCTGTATAAGTGCATGTAACCATAAAACCCGAAACTGTAAACCTGCATAGAAAATGCCGCATTGACGTGCTCGTCTTCAAGGAAGGCTTTGAACCTGCTTTGGGAGACCATCAGGGATTTTTTGAAAAGGGCCCTTCAAACAAAGAAGCTGTATGTAACATACACATGCCCTTCTTTCAGGGGTCTTGCGTTCCGCGTTTTTGTCGTGCCGAGGTCTGTTTAAGGGCGGTAGGGCTTAGCCCTGGAGCTCCACGCTCCTATATGGGTGCAGGGTTTAGAGTTTAGGGTAAATGCCGGGCTACTGAAAGGAATCGAGGGACCTAGTAGGGTTCCTTTTTCGGCTTCCTTTAAGGGATCTATCAGGGTTACTATTAAGGGCTTTATATGGGTGGTTGTCAAAATGATGGTCCCTTTTTGGGTCGTTATTAGAGTACGGCACTTAATATTTAGGGTACCCAAAAGTTCAGGGTTTAGAGTTCAGGGTTTGTATAGTATCCCTAGAGGGCCCAAGTACCTAATATTCATATACAATATAATCATACACTCTCCCAAACACTAACCTACATAACTACTATCCTAAACCCAAGTAACTGATTATTGGGTCCTTTGGACTTTTAGGGTATACATAGATAGATATAATATACATAAATATACACACACACACATGTATATATATATATATATATATATACATATGTATAAAAATACATATGTATATATATATATATATATACATGCTAAGGCCGTGAAGTATGTATGCAGGAATCCCTTCGAGGCTGAAACATGTACCACGTAGGTCTCGGGCTTGCGGTGAGGGGGTTACCTAACCCTCGAAAATGGAAACAAGAATTGTCCAACATCTACAAAGGGCTGTGCTGTTGGGGTCCGGGTAGGGTTTAGGGATCAGGGCACACGGCTGATCCTTTATTGGCAGCTCCGCAGGCTGAAGACCAAAATGAATAGTTAAAACAAAACACCTAAACCCTGAACTCCACGAAAGACCCTATAAACCTTAAGCCACCAAACCCAGCATTCTCAAGCTGTATGCTCAAAACCCATATAGAACCTGTAATAGTAACCCTTATAGATCCCTAAAAGGAGCCGTTAAAGGAACCCTAGTTGCTAAGTCCCATGATCCTTTAAGTACATGCACTGAACTTTGACATCTCGAAGAACCCGGGGGCGCCCAGGCTCGTTCCCATTGTCCGCAGCAAGCAAGCCGACAAGGTTGGATGCATCAACGTCATGCGATTCAGGGTTTTCCTATGGTCTCCATTGTAGTTCCTTGTTGTGGTTTAACCAGTTATATATTAAGGCCTAAAAGGTAACCCCAAAAAGGAACTACAACGGAGACTACAGGTAGTATATACGTAGTCCAATCTGCTGTATCTGGGGGTTCTTTTCTGTGGGGGATGGCTCACGATGCCATGGTTCTTAGGGTTTTGTGTGATCGGGGGCTCTTGTCTCGAGAGATGTGCACAGAGGGGATCCACATACATGTTGCCATATCGAAGGTTCCCCACTCTGTGAGGGGTTTAGGGTTTAGGGTTTATAGTCTTGGTGTTCTCAGCTCTTGCTCCGCATCTGCGCTCGACAGTTTGTCCGATTGGTTGATTAGATAAGAGTCGTCAGACAGAGAGGAGTGTGCACCAGTTTGGCCCATGTGTAGACTAGACAGATGACGACTCAGGCATGTTAAGACTGCTTTTCTAGGACTCAGAGTAAGCCCTTATTCCCTGTTTTGGGGTTCAGGTTCCCTTATAAACCCCCTTTGAACCAAAAAGGGCACCCTTTTTATTACCAGGTTACTCTTGGGTCTAGTTTTACAACTACCACAACTTGTAACCAGTTGCACAGATGCTCCGAAATGAACATCCCCCGAACCCTCCACCGTCTAAAACTAGCCAACGTCTCATCTTATGGGCAGGACACATGAACTGGACACTGCGCCTTTAGGGTCTTCTGGGTGTGGTTAAGGGTTTAGGGTATGTGAGTTTAAGTTCATCCAGAAAAGGAAGCGAAGTAGCGATCGGTCCAGTCTCCGGTGCCGCCTCAAACATTACATATGCCCAGAGTATCATGAGAAAGTTCACAAGTCCGAAGCACATTGGTGCCAGCAGTTTCAACAGCTCTCTTTACACATTGCAAGTGATTTAGTTTCTCTGGGCTGCATTAGTGCACGCTCCAAAGTTTCAAGCTATTGAGGGTCAAACGGTGAAACCGATAAGAGTGTTGATTTGAGTTGCACAGCGTTTAGAACGATTCATGAGCTAATTTCAGTACTTTGAACCAACTACGGCACATTGATCTACAACCGTTCCCTGCACGATACCTCAGAGTTGAATGGCTGCGATATTGAGCGTGCCGCTTGCTACGGGGACAAGAAGAACGCAGGATAGTGACTCAAACTAATGGGCTACCCTATACAAGCCCTTCAATGCTAGCTATTCGAGGTGTCCAACACCTGCTACACTGCGGAAGAATGGGCTACTAGTCCCGAGTCCCGAAGCTTTCAATCCCCATCGGACAGGGAAGCACCGAGGCTTTGAATCTATGTCCCTACACCCTAAACCCCAAGCATTAAAGCGGCACCTGGCTCGAACGAAGGCGCCGGCATTGCGGCTTGCGCTATGGCCTGTGGTGCAGCAGGTTCTCTGAAGTTGAATGGTTTCGATGT
Organism: Symbiodinium sp. CCMP2592; assembly: GCA_905221615.1. Taxonomy (NCBI): domain Eukaryota; class Dinophyceae; order Suessiales; family Symbiodiniaceae; genus Symbiodinium; species Symbiodinium sp. CCMP2592. Next base: position 448,618 of record CAJNDT010005847.1, on the reverse strand, counting down.
TTGGGTTGTACATATAATGTGTGCATATACATATAATATGATATATATATATATACAGTAACATGTATGTATGTGTATATATATACAGAAGTATACATGTATATAGAAAGGATCATACATGGGTTCGATTTGGTGATATAGAGATCTATAGGCTTCGGGACTTTGAGGTTTCCTGGTCCGTCTATTTCATTATGAGAATCCTGAAAGTCTAGTCCGTAAGGTCGTGAGTACGGGACCCTACATATATATATATATATATATATATATATATATATGAATGTATATCTCCCCCTCCTGGAATATGCCATAGTTCCCATGGTCTAGGGTCATTAAGGTACATGCAGGTTGTGCATCATCCACCGTAGTTCATGCTCATACGTCTAGAGGTAGGGAGTCATGGTACAAGAGGCTTTTGACAAGTCTAAAGCTTTGGGCATAAGGTCTAGGACACTTCGCAATTTTGCTGCCCTACACTCTAGACCAGGGTCTTGGCCTGGGACCCGCGGAAATGCTCCGCGACATGGCTGATCCTTAGAATTGTTCAGCTTAGGGTTGGGGTTTAGGGGTTTAGGGCTCTCAGGGTTTAGGGTTTCAGGGCTTGTGGTTTGGGTCATGGCTGGGGGCTTTGGGGCTTTTGACCGTGCTTTGCAGGACTTACCTTCACCCTGGCCTCGCAGCCGGCGACGCAGGCGAATACAGTTCTCTTAGGGGTACTTAGAAATAATGTTGAATTTTTGGTTATTATGCTCCCTAAGAAGCAGCTAAAATCATAATTTGTGCTAGGATTCTAAGTTCAGTGTAGTTCTGGGTGCGGTTCTTCCGGACTTGCCATGTTCAGGTCTGCTTGCTCAATTTTGCCGGGGACATAAGGGTTTAGGGGTTAGGGGTTTAGGTGTTGGGGGTTTAGGGTTTAATAGATCTCAAAACCCAAGACCTTTGACCACCTCCGTGTTCAAAGACGCAAGGCCTAATCCGTATACAAAACCCGGGATTGCATGAGAAAAAAGCCTTTAAATCTAGGGGTATTCCGAAATCCTAAAGCCGAAATCCTACTCCGAAATCTTATTCCGAGACTCTATTCTTATTACTCCAAAGCTCGGATTTCCGGAGACCGCAGGCTCTGGATGCGACAGCGCGGACGGCACCGGGTGCCCCTGGCCCTGGCGCTTCCTCGGAGGCCTCTGGGCTCTTCCGCGCCACTTTTTGTGGGTTCAGGGGTTAGGGGGTTTAAGGACCCTCAGGGTCTTGGCTTGGAAATGTTGGCTTCTATAGAGGGCCCGACTGCAAGCCCTAAACCCCTTCCGTCGCCAAGCCTAAACACCAAATCCCAGATTAATTTCAGGGCCAGAACACATAGAACTAAACTTCATAGAACCCTTGTGCAACCCCGCGTAGCTGCCGTTGAGGCACCAACTTCAATTTGTGCGCGTTTTTAAGGTTTAGGGGTTTTAGGGTTATGGGTTAAGGGTTTAGGGTTTCGGGGGCTTCAAGCCCTCATATTCCACGCATTCCCTTCTTAGAGGATCATGGGACTTAGTAGCTAGGGTTATAAGTCAAGTAACTATTCTTATAACTGGTTACAACCCCAATTAAGGTACTTATAACCCTACTTACTAAGTCCCATAATCCTCCAAGTACCACCAAAACCCTTATGGAATCCTTGCAGCCACCCTTGTAGGTCCCTTAAAGGAATCCCTTAAGGAACCTTACTTACTAAGTCCCATGATCCTCCAAGTTCCCGGCAGGGCTTCGCCATGTCCGCAGCGCCGCTGGCTGTGGGTTTGGTCGGCCTGGTTCCCAGAACCGGTGGTTTGGGTTTAGGGTTCCTTTAAAGGGATCTATAAGGGTTCCTTAAAGGGATCTGTAAATAATGGTTCTATAGTATATAAAGGGGTTTGGGGTTTAAGGTTAGGGGTTAGAGTTTAGGGTTTATAGGGTTTAGGGTTTGGGGTGTTTCGGGTTTAGGGCTTCGGTTTAAAGGTTAAGGATTCGGGCTTAGTGGGTTTATGGTTTGGGGGTTAGGGTTTAGGTCCATGGCAGGTCTCAAACCTCCAAAGTGTATTATAAGTTCTGTTCTGGGATTTCAGATCACATGGTTGCGACAACAGGGAAACGGCTCCATCCGTACATCGGATGTTTCAGGGATGGACTGGAACGTCTTGGATGGCTACCGGTGTTTGCGAGCGTCCATTTGCAGCGAGTCTTACAGAGCTGCGGGCACAGCCCAGGCATGGGCCCTGTCAAATTCCCACCTACCTCCTTAACGACACAAAGTACGCCCAATTGGGGTACGGGGCGGTCCAGACCGGTGCCCTCCGCACCAGCCAACACGACGGTGCAGCGTGGGAGGCCGATCACATCCTTCGGACTGGGATCCAACTTGGTGCCGATCACTGCGTGGTCTCGCTAGGTAGGTGTACCTTGCGGCTAGAGCATACTGACCCTACTCTGGTTTTCTCCCTCTAACGTTTAATTTTGATTAGATAGAAGCCAAGGGCCTTCGACCTCATGGAGTTTCTGTCCGAAAAGCATGAAACACGTGATACTTGTTCACACCTACTTACACAGGTTTCTCAACTCATGGCCGAAGTTGAAAAAGAGGGAAAGATGAAGTACTAAGCCTGGAAGCTTTGAACATGAAATCCAAAAGATGGGTGCAGGGTTTAGGGCTTAGCTCCCTTAACACCTTAATATCTCGATGCGGAAATTTCAACTCCAAGCCCTCCGCCATACACCCTAAACCAAACCCTTACAGAATTCTCGGAACCCTTACAGGAGCCCCTAAAACCGAAATCCCAAGCAACTACCCAGAGGTCCCATAGTAGTTCCTTTTTGTGGATCATATATTCGAATCCTGTAAGGCACTCCTAAGGAAGTACTATGGGGCCTCTGGGTAAAGCCCCTAAGCCTTTGGGCTCAGGCGGGTTGTCACTCGCCTCGTCTCGTGCTTTGCGCAGTCGGTCGGCTCGAAGGCGCGTGAGGCGTTACATGTTTAAGATTACTGTACCTAGTAGTCGAGTAGGCAACCTTTAGCCTTTTTTTGTGTAGTATAGCTTCCATATAATCCCTACATAACCAAAAAGGTTAACCTTTAGCTCCCCATGATACCCGACAAGTAGGTGCAGGAGCTAGGATTAGAAGATTTGGGATTTTAGGACCTGGTTAAGGATTCAAGTTGCTGGATTCACATGTAAGGGCTTGCCTTGAACGTTCGTGGGTTTTTCTAGACACGGGCAAAGAGAGAGTTGGGAGTTGAGGATGTACGGCGCGTTGGGTTCATGATTTCGAGACTAAGCCTTGAACCTAGACGCCTAGTGCTTACAATAAGGGTACTGGACTTATAGTACAAGCCCAGCAGTTGAAAATCCAATAACTTCAGTCCTTAAGCGTAATAATGTATAGGCCCAGAGGGTCCTATGTACTGTCATAGGGGATACTCCCCTACGTCAGAATAGTGCTTCGAAATATGGAAACCCTACATTCCACTATATCGGTACATAGGAGCCTTTGGGAGAGAATCCAAGCAATATTTGTCCTTAATCCGGTTTCCATCTGTTGGGGCTTTCTATAGGGTTCGGGCTTTTTTCGTCCTTGCCTTGTTTAGAGTTTGGATTCAGGGCTGATGGGGTCACTGACCTGCAACACGGCTCAGCAGCCCTTGAAGCTCATACATCCCAAAGAGCCCCGGGCCTCCCCACCCCCAAGAACCAAACAAATCATGTAGCCCCAATATGCCTCATTCCCGTGTGGTACGAAAAATACCCCGAGCTCGATCAATCCCTCTCCGTCTCCTTTCTCCTTCTCCTCCTCCTCCTCCCGCTCTCTCCCTCTTCTTTGTACAGAACCCTCCCATTAGAGTACTTGGATCCTCCTGGAAGGGTTCGTCTAAGATGTCGTTGTTTGCAGGGCAACCAACCCAGAGCTCACCGAAGACTTCGATGATGCCGCGCGGCTCATTGGGTTTTGGGGTTTGGAGCTGTTCGTTGGTTTCCCAAAAGGTCTAAGTACTAATGTAGTGCGCACATTTTGGGCCAAAATGCCTCCTGTACTTTGTGTCTAGACAGCTTGCGTGTAGTCTTAAAGGGCACTAGTTTTTAATTGGGGTGCAGTGTCTTCCCGGATTTTGGTTCATGACCTCAGTTTGGACATTAGGCTTTCGACCGGACTTCCGGCTTTGATTCGTGTTGCAGTAGCATTGGTTTCGGGTTTCATGGGGTTTAATATGGCCTCGGAATAGCTACCAATAGTAAACACTTGTAGTTCCGATTATCACCAAAACATCGCAAAACATCGCCCCAAACCCGATTTGCATTATTCGGGCCTCTATGCTAACCCCTTGTCATAACCCTTGTACCCTTACACGAACCCCTCTTGAAAAACCCTGGCAACGATCGGGTGTGTTTGTGGCAGATCCCTTCGCTCCCGCATCTGCGCAGGATCACAGCGGAAACTTACAAGTCGAAGAGAAGTCCGAAACCCGAGTGAGCGCCGGCATAAGCCCTGCAACATAATCCTTGAGTCAAGAGCTCCAATCACCTAATTAGTCCTCGCCCAACGCCACAGGGCGCCGCTAGCTGCAAACTCCCGAAAGGGGGAAGTGGAGAGGGTTCAAAGCTCCAAGTTCCGAAGAAGAGCGACTTAACGACGCAGCCCTAAACCCCGAAGCCCCAAACCCCAAAGCCCTAAACCCTAACCTGTAAGCCCTGAACCCTTCAACTCCTCAACCCCGAAACCCTAGGCCCCCAAACCCTAAGCTCTGAACCCCTAAATCCTGCAGTTCCAAAACAGGAGCCGCCATTCGAAATCCGTGGCTTCTCCCTGGCGCAGGCTATCCTGGTCCTAGGCGCGCCTCCCCGAGAAAGTACTTAGAGAGGGTTCCTATATGGGCTCCTTTAAGGCAGCTGCAAGGTTTACTATAGGTGCTATGAGGGTTTCCTTGGAATGATATTTTTGGTAATTGCTCAGGCCTTTACATGAATGTTGGAGCCTGATTAAGAAACCTGGGGCCTTCACTATTTTGGGGTTGTAGGCCCAGGGATTCTTAATGAGGCTTAAACCCCATATAAGCCCTATATACCCCACAAACCCCATAAACCCCATAAGCCCTGTAAATCCTAAACCCTGTAAACCCTCTCTCTCAGTCAGGTTCCCGACATTATACCTAGAAGCTCCTTGGTTTGGGTTCAGGATAGAAGCCCAGATGTCTAGGGTGTAGGGTTTATCTAAATAGTAGGTTGCTGGCCCCTGTGTTGTGGTACTATATAAGGATTATATTATATATATAGAGAGAGAGAGAGAGAGAGAGAGAGAGAGATAGAGATAGATAGACACAGGCTATCCCTGGATATGTCTGAACCAAGCGGATTTGGAATCCCGATGTAGCTGGGCTTCTACTGCGCAATGTCTATTACAAGATATGATAACTATGGTTCCGAAGTCTTCGGTGTAGGGCGGTTTGTAGATGCTAAACCGCAACAAAACCCAAGCCCCTGAACCCTACCTTCGCCCTGAAAAACCTACGGTTTGAGGCTCCTTGTTACAATTTCCGTATGTAAGTCCTTAAAAAGGCAGGCTGTTTGGGGTGAAGGAAATCCGTAAACCCCGGAAACCCAACAACCCTACAGGGCCTTGGCAGTGCGGGAGCCGGAGAGCAGGTTGTGGCTGGGAAAAGCTAGCGTGCATGGGAGCTGTAAAGCTGATCATAGCCCTAAGAGTCCAAAGGACCCAATAATGAGGTACTCGGTTTGGGATGGTAGTGATGTAGGTTTGGATTGTAGGGGCTTTAAAGCTGGCTGGTAGCCCTAAACCCTAAACGCTTTGCAGCTAGAGGTCTTGACTTGAGGGATTATGGGGTGTGCTCACCAAGCCTTCCAAGCCACATCTCCCAAAAGCGATGTGGTTCGAGGCCCTACCGGAAGCACAGGGCCGTTCAAGAGCGAGATCACAGAAACGCATGTCTTGGCCTCTGCAGATAGACAGCCGTACAGACAGGGAGCAAAGCGTCGATAAATCAGGCAACTCTTGTTGATGCGTATAGCCCTACGTAGCGCACGGTAGCACCTGTTTAGGGTTCCTTATCATGGTTTCCTTATATCATAAGGCCTTAAAACAGCTTGGTCGATTTGGGGTTGGGGATATTTCCCACGCGATATCTACATGCCAGGTGTCCCAAATATTTGGGCCTTAAGCTTGCAACGTCAAACCTTAAACACTCAACCCCCAAACCCCCGAAGCCACAAATTCCGAAGCCCGAAGCCTTTTCAAGAACTTCTACTAGATCCCCTCTTCAGGATCCCTTAATTGGGCCCTGAAAGCAGCCGAATATTTGCAGGCTTTGTCCTGGTGGTTGTCTCCTTTGGCGACTATTTCGTCTTCGGGACGAAGGGAGGAGGTGCGGCCGACCTTCCAAATCCCGTGACTTAAGGAATAGACCTTACATCAAATTGCGGGGATCCTTCTAGTGTTTACGGAATATACCCCAAACTATGACAGGATCCCCATTATGATTTATGGTAGGTTCCATTCCTGAGTTATGTTGGAAGGTCTGGGCATCTACGTCTGCGTACGGGCTTGCGGCCTAGGGGTTGTAATGGTACGGGTTGGGGGTTTGTTGTCAGTCTTTTGGGGGTTTAGGGCTGAGGGTCCAAATGCCGATTTAAGCTAGCAACTAGCATGTTTTGATGAGGGCCCTCTAGCTTTGATCGTTGGAGTTTGCTCTGTCCACCCTCGCTAGTTCTCCTGCGGATTCTGCCAGTTTAGGGTTTACTGAACGGGTTCATACGGCCTGAGGGTATATAGTCGTGTTTCAGAGTCTCTATCTATGTTCAGCAAAACCCTCACAAGACCCCGAAACTATAGTATAAGGCCCAGCTACCAAGCCCCAAACCCTCAACCCTGTACCTAACCCCCCCCAAAAGTAGGTAAAATAATGGCCCAACACCTATAAAAGGCCATTATGCTACACACTTTTGGGGTCTAGGTAACCCCTGAAGGCTTTGAGCTTAGAACGCCTGACCCTGAAGCCTCAGCCCTTCTGATTCTGACCCCGAAATCCCCATACTCTTAGGGTTTAGGGTTTAGGATTTGGGATTTAGGGTTTAAGGTTCAGGGTGTAGGGTTTAAGGTTTAGGGTTTAGGATTTAGGGTTTAGGGTTGAGGGTACAGGGTTTATGGCTTAAGGTTTAGGGCAGTTTAGGGTTTAGGATTTAGGGTTTAGGGTTCAGGGCCAAAACCACGAACTCTTCGCGCTGTCGCCCAGGTGGAGGCATCGGTGGCCTGACGTTCATCTATGCAGTCCCAGTGCTTCTGCTGGGCGCAGCCGGGGCCTCAATGTGCAGATTTCGGTTTAGTGCATGGGGCAGAAGCTGCAAGCTTTGGGGTTAAGGGTTGCGGGTTTTAGGGTTTAGGGTTGAGGCTTTAGGGTTTGGAGTTTAGGATCCAGGAACGGGGTTTAGTGTTTACAGGAACCTTCAGGAAAAGAGTCCTATCTGAACCGACATATTGCTAGGCTACGTTGTTGCATGGTGAGGGCAGTTCTATCTTTTGGGCCCTGGAAAGTATCGGTAAGGGTTTCGGGTTCAGGGACTCGTTGTGTCTTAGACTAGGGACTTAGGGCTTTTTGGGTTTGAGGCTCTTCGTTTAAGGATCTAGGATTTTGGGGTGTGTTTGTTTTTGGTTTAACTTGAGCAGAACGGATTGTAATTCCCTGTGCAGAAGCCCTACTTTGACCCCCCCCCCAATACCCAAACTTTAAACTTTTTGGGTTCTGGTAGTGTAGTAGAAATCGGAAAGTTTAACCTTCCAATTCTGTGGCTAATTGGGGTAGTAAGCGTACTTTGCACTGTCTTGGTACATTGGGGCAGGGTATTATGGAGATTGGAATCACTGCTGATCGAATCGCTTTCATTTCGTAGTCCCTTGTATATTCTATAACTACATATAGCACAGCCCCCTGCACAAACGTAAAACTGTCCTAGTTCTGCAGGCCTCTATATTGGAGTCCTCATAGCAGCCCTTATAATATGGTACCTCTTACATAACCCTGTGCGAGAATGCTATATAGCCCCCAAACCCTGAACCCAAAACCCAAAATCACACCCTAAGCCCCAAACCCTAAACCCTCTAAACCATAAACCCTAAACCCCAAACCCTAAACCTCAAACCCAAAATCCTCTCAAGGACCAGTCAATAGGGTTAAGCGGAGCGCAGCAGCCAGGCGCATCGGCAACATGGACCCATATCTTCCAACATTACTTGACGAAGGAGTATGCCTTAGATTATCGCAGAGTCTCCACTATGATTTACTAGGTATATAAGGAATATGCTGTAGATTATACTAGGATGCCTGAGATGATTTTACAGTATTTCCATTAACTTTGGGATTTTGGAAGACGTTGGGACAACTACGGGGTCTTGGTGTTCGGAATCTAAGAGCTTGGGGTTGAGATGGTGTAGGGGTTCAGTAGGGTTCAGGGGCTACATCTAATTAGATGCAGTGCCTGTAGTCTCTGAATTACCTGTAGCCGATCTGCTGCCTTGGGTGCCGCCTGCACCTCCTGCACTACGACCCTCCAGCGGCCGCTACGACAACCGGGTTTACACCCGCGAGGACATCGATTGGGAGGAGATGCCGGACGAGAGTCCTGCCCTTCCTCCGTGGTTGAGAATTCACTGTGGTGGCCAGTGTTGGTGCTGGAGCTAGAGTGGACCAGAACAGAAACCATGGTGGCAATCATCTGCTTCTACCAGCTGCTGGAGCTTGACATTTGGGCATGGTTGTGGCGGATGTAGAAGCTTGGGATCTTGAGGTTTGAGTGCACGGGCAATCCACAGCTATGGTCAGGGGCCTGGTTTGCTTGGCGCCTCGCTGCAGAGGTACAAGCCCGGGATCTTGATTTTTGAGTCTGTGGGCAATCAACAGCTATGATCAGGGGCATGGTGTGCTTGGAGCCTGCCCAATGGGGGTCCGTGTTTCAAGGTTCAGATTTCTGATGAACCGGAATCGCGCAATGGGGGTCCGTGTCTAAGATATCTGATGCACCGGAAGTCGTGGATTGAACGGGGCTCTCTGCTCTCGCCTGTAGGGACACGTTTTCCCACTCTTGCATGTACATTCTTCAGATTCTCTACTCAGAAGCCTGTTTTGTCCGGGTTGAACTAATAACTGGTTTTGTGACCAAACATGGTTTTGTGGGGGGATTCTTGATTCCGGGAATGCCAATGTCGCGACTTACCGGCAACATGAAAGCAGATGTCACTAAGTCTATGCAATCCTACGGCGTAGATCTAGATACAATCTCCAAAGTTAAGACTCACAAAGAGTTCGTAGGCCGGGATGTTGCTGGGTTTCTTGGGCGGAAAAGGACGCATCGGCCCGGACTTTCATGGGCTCAACGGTTCCAGGCAAGCTTAGGCCCACCCGATCCCTATCTTTAGTGCCCTTTTTCATTGAGGTTTCTATGGTGGCAGTTTGCATGCAATGCTCAACTTAGCTCAATAGCAGCTCTGACGTTTGCGAGGTGGAATTTCGAATGTTTGTAATACATGTGACCTACTATTTCGACTATTTGGCAAAGGCTCTGCAATATGCAGAGCTCCAGCCGGTGGAGGCGCATTATCTTCTTCTGCTGTTGGGCAGTTTTGGAGCTTGGGGGCTGTCGGTTCTTTCGCGGCTTTCTGGATATGGTTTGCATAATGTATAACTACATAACCAATAAACAGAAAAAGCTAAACAAATAAAATAGCAAGACAGTTTCTCTACATATAGACACATTTCATGTACACATAAGTATATGAGGTGTTGTAGGCTTGCCTATGCGTTCAAGCTGTGGCGTTGGGATGTATGGTTTGGGGTGTGTGGTTCAGGGTTGAAGGGGGAATTTGGGACTCCGGTGCCTTGCACATGAGACCCTAAGTGTGAGCTTCAGAACCCAAAATCCCTAAGGGTTCCTTTAAAGGGTTATTATAAGGGTACTATAAGGGTTCCTTTGAAGGGTTACTATAAGGGTAACATAAGGGTTCCTTTAAAGCCCCAAGGCTCCATAATACGGTACTTGGCTTTAGCATGTTGGTCATGTAGGTTAGGATTTTGGAGAGTATTTGATTATTGGGTACTTGGACCCTTGGGGTAACCCTAAGGCTCAACATCGCCCAAGAGCCTGAAATACCGTGAGCTTCGGGCCTAGAGGCTCAAGCATGTGGTGGTTCTCTGAAGGTGCGCAGTGCTCGGGCGTCGTTGTTCGTGGTGACTGGTCGATTGCTGAAACCCATGAGCTGTTCGGTGTCTTTCCTTCACTCTCTCTCTGTCTCTCTCTGTCGCTCTCTGCCTCTCTCTCTCTCTCTCGCCCCCTCTCCCTCGCTCTCTCTCGCTCTCTCTCTCTCTCTCTCTCTCTCTCTTTGTCCCGCCCCCGCTCTCGGTGGTTGGGGAAGGAGCAAGAAGCAGAAGCAAAAGGGCTAGATGTGTGGCCGCGTGGCCTTGGAGCCTGAGCTTAACCGATCATTAAAAAATACCGAACAGAGCCCTCGCACGGAATCCTTACAGAACCCGTTAGGGTTTAGGGTTTAGGGCCGTAGACCTTGAACCCGAAGCAAGTTCAAAACCGTAAAACGTAAACCAAAAAGCCCTGCCTAAGCTTTGAGCCCAAGACCCGAAGCCCTAGACTCGAAACTCTAAACACTAAACCCTGACCTCAAAACCCTGCATACACCCAAACCCCATGTGAATCCCTTCACTATAGACCCTAAAGGTACCCAAAGGGTCCATATACACCGAACAGGTTATGCTTAGCATTTCGAGGGCTTAAGTCCATACGTAATAGCTGTTTTTTTCATGGACCCTCTAGGGTAGTGACTCGAATACCTCGGAAGGTTGAGACCGACTCCGACGTCGGGCGCTTGAATTGTTTCCATGTCCAGGTTCAGCATTTTTATGCTTTGGGGGATTTAGGGATTTAGGGACTTAGTTTAGGGTTTTAGGGGTTTAGGGTTTAGGGTTTAGGATCTTTAGGGTTTAGGGGTTTAGGATTTAGGGTTACGGTTTATAGTGTTTAGGGTGTTTAGGGTTAGGTTGTAGGGTAGAAGCCCTTAAACCCTAAACCCTGAACCCCTAAACCCTAAACGGCTTAAGCCCTAGCAGAGTCCTTAAGTCTTACAACAATAGGGTTCCTGTACAGATCCCTTTAAAGGCTTCTCCAATGAAAATATGGGCTACCAAAGAAGTGCCTTAATAATTGGAACAGGGTTGTTGGGGTATAGTCGGCTATCAGTATGTCACGGAGCTCTTTGGATGATCCTGTTTCAGGACTTTGTTGCAAAATGTACGGATATTTTAGAGTTTTCTCGGGTCTTACAATCTGCTTCACTTTTGCGGGTCCGTGTACCTATTAGGGCGTAGTACTGTAGGGTTATAAGTAGGTTCAGTATACTTATAACCCATATCAAGGGACTTTGAACCCCGCTCAGAATTCAAATTAAACCCCTATAAAGCCTTAAACCCTAAATAGCGTACATTCCTGCATCCGACTTCCCGCACACTCTCTGCTTTCTACTCTCTGTCTACTCGTTGCTGTGCGCGATGGGCAAGACATCAGCCTTGTTTGCGAGCGGCCTTCCCCGCCTGGGGTCGGGCGTCGTGCATTCCGCCGACGACGGATTTCGCGACCTGATCCAGGCTAAGATGCCTGCTTGGGAGCGCGTGTATGCTGATGACCTTGGTGAGTACGTTGACGCTGGGACCGCTTTGTTGAGGTCTTATCTTGTAAACCGTGCTGCCAAGGAAGTTGGCGTGGAAGTCAACCAATTTTCCTACTACTTGTTTCGGTTCTGCGCTGTCGAGCCGTCTCATGTTGTGGTCCTTGCACCCGTGCTTGACGTCGTGGTTCTGGACGATTTCTTAATGCCGCACCAAGAAGGAGAAGCAACTCATGGTCACTCTTGGAGAAGGGCCCTTCCCGTATCCTGGACATATATCGTCCTCGAAGCATTTTCTCCAGACTTGGACGCTCGGGCTAAGATCTGAGCCGTGAACAAGGCTGGACTTTCGTCAGGCGGCTATTGCAGGTGTACTTAGAATTCTTTGGTTCCTACAACTCCTAAGAAACAGCCGAAAGTTTGTTTGAGGCTAGGGGTACATAAAAGTTCAGTGTAGGCTAGGTGGCTAGTCCCCATACCCTGCCCCAGCCGACGCGTAGGGTCTCCAGCCCCTAAGCCCTAAACCCCTAAACCCTAAACCCCCTAATTATTCGAAAATTTGAATTCTGTGCGTTCACCGGCGACGCTTTCCAGCGATTGCCCGAAAAGGTGGAACCTCGGGCTCCAGACCCTCGATCAATACGGGAGTTTCCGAAATTAGGGGACCATAACATAGTACCCTAAATAGTAGGATCCTTATTACAGGGACCCCAGAATAAGGTACCCCTAATTGTCGGAAACCCCCAAACAGCTCCGTTAGGGGTCTGCGAAGTCGGGCCTAGAAGGATTCGGGGCTCAGTGTGCGGGGTGGAACTTTCGCCTTCTTGCTAGAACTAGTCTTCCGGATGTAGCCTGGCTTTCATAGTGTGACAAGTGACCATCTCAAAGAGTCCACGTACCCAAAGAGTATATAAATATACGTTGGCCCCAAAGCTCTGGTATAGGGGCTACTTCATGGCCAAAGTATCTATTATTCGGGTACATGGACAGTTAGGGAATGATGATGATGACGATGATGATGATGGCAATGATAGTACAAACATCTAGAGGCCGGGTAAGACGTAGAATACATCAGTACTAAACTCTCAAGCTCAAGGTTCTACTAGCCCAAAGCCTCCCAACCATCGAATAGTGCGAGTAGCTGCTAAGATCACTGATGGCATCTGTGGGTAAGGCCATTGGACTTTTCGAGTCGAAAGCAACGACGACCATGCGCAAGGCCTGGTGGGGATTTGGGCCTAGGGCCAACCCTGGATAACCTACCTTTTTAAGGACGTATATAAAGGAAACCATAATAAGGACCCTAAACACGTATGTTATTCAGGGTTAAGGTAGGGCTTATAGGTTCCAGAGTCTGGGGCTTAGGGCCTGGAGGGTAGAGTTTAGCATCCATGGGTTTCGGGGTCTGGATTTGGGATACGGGTTACGGGTCAAGGCTTGGAAGCACGGATCCTCATTTCAATTGGGGGTTTCGGAAAAGAGAGATCTCGGTATGAACCGGAAATGGTGGGATCCGTTGTCACAGAGTACCACTCAATGTCATGCAGGACCTGTAAAGCCCTGCACAAAAAGAGAGCCCTTCTAAACTCAATAATATCACCCACGCCCCCAAGACCCTAAACCCTAAACCGGGAACCCTAAACCCGAAACCCTCCACACATTTGGGGTTTTGGGTTTAGGGTATCCCACGGCTGGGCTCCTCTAGAGGAGTCTTCAATGGTTCCTTTCTTGCTTCTTTTGAGGGTTTAGGGTTTAGGCCTTAGGGTTTTGGGCTTAGAGTTTAAGGTTAAGGGTTCCGTGGTAGGGCTGCTCCAAGGCACAGGCCTTCGGGATGGCTTCGGTCCTCTCCTGTTCCCGGGCCCTTGTGCCCTTGTGCCCTTGTGCCCTTGCGCCCTTGTGCCCTTGTGCCCTTGTGCCCTTGTGCCCTTGTGCCCTTGTGCCCTGTGCCCTTGTGCCCTTGTGCCCTTGTGCCCTTGTGCCCTTGTGCCCTTGTGCCCTGTGTCCTTGTGCCCTTGTGCCCTGGTGTCCTTGTGCACTGGCATCGGGCTTGTCAAGCTGGTATGAAGTTTCGAACGCCTCGCTTTCGTTCCTGTTCTTTTGCTGATGATGCCAGGATGCTTAGAGCATGTGTATTTATGTTTATATGTGTACATGCATATATTTACCTTTATATGTATGTGTATATAAGTATGTTTGTATGTATGTTTATATATTTATATGTTTACATGTGTACATGTATGTACATGTATATGTGTACATGTATATATATATATATATATATATGTATATATGGAGCGTGGGGGCAATGGGTGCAGCACCTCACAGTTGCGCGGTGCGTCGGTGCACCGCATGCAACTCGGTTGCGCCGATGCGCCAGCCAGTGCGCCGTTGCGCCGCTGGAACACGGATGCGCCGATGTACCGGTGCGCCGGTGCGCCGACCCACCATGGATGCGCCGGTGCGCCGACGCCGGCTGCGCCGCTTGCGCCAACTGCGCAGCTTGTGGAGCCTTGGACTGATGGGGCGCCCCTGATTTTAAAATCAGAACTCTTACCACCCTTGAACTCCGAGGATGGAGCCTTGGACTGATACGGCGCCCCTGATTTTAAAATCAAAACTCTCACCACCCCTTGAACTCCGAGGATGGAGCCTTGGACTGACGGGGCGCCCTTGATTTTGAAAAAACAGAACTCTTACCACCCTTGAACTCCGAGGATGGAGCCTCGGACTGATAGGGCGGTCCTGCCTTTAGAACCAGAAGTCTTATCACCCTTGAACACCCCTGATTTTAAAATCAGAACTCTTATCACCATTGACCTCCGAGGATGGAGCCTGGGACTGATGGGACCCCCTGGGTTGAAAATGAGAACTCTTATCACCCTTGAACTCCGAGGATGGAGCCTGGGACTGATGGAGCGCCCCTGGCTTGAAAATAAAAACTCTAATCACCCTTGAACTCCGAGGATGAAGCCCTGGCATGATGGGGCGTCCCTGATTTCAATATCAGAAGTCTTATCGCCTTTGAACTCCGGGGATGGAGCCTTGGACTGATGGGGTGCCCCTGATTTTAAAATCAGAACTCTCACCACCCTTGAACTCCGGGGATGGAGCCTCGGACTGATGGGGCGGTCCTGACTTTAAAACCAGAAGTCTTATCACCCTTGAACTCCGAGGATGGAGCCTCGGACTGATGGGGCGCCCCTGATTTCAATATCAGAACTCTTATCACCATTGAACTCCGAGGATGGAGCCTGGGACTGATGGGGCGCCCCTGGATGAAAAATGAGAACTCTTACCACCCTTGAACTCCGAGGATGGAGCCTCGAACTGATGGGGCGCCCCTGAGTTTAAAATCAGAACTCTTACCACCCTTGAACTCCGAGGATGGAGCCTCGGACTGATAGGGCGGTCCTGTCTTTAAAACCAGAAGTCTTATCACCCTTGAACACCCCTGATTTTAAAATCAGAACTCTTATCACCATTGACCTCCGAGGAAGGAGCCTGGGACTGATGGGACCCCCTGGATTGAAAATGAGAACTCTTATCACCCTTGAACTCCGAGGATGGAGCCTGGGACTGATGGGACCCCCTGGATTGAAAATCAGAACTCTAATCACCATTGAACTCCGAGGATGGAGCCTGGGACTGATGGGGCGGCCCTGATTTTAAAATCAGAACTCTTACCGCCCTTGAACTCCGAGGATGGAGCCTTGGACTGATGGGGCGCCCCTGATTTTAAAATGAGAACTCTTACCACCCTTGAACTCCGAGGATGGAGCCTCGGACTGATGGGGCGCCCCTGATTTTAAAATCAAAACTCTCACCACCCCTTGAACTCCGAGGATGGAGCCTTGGACTGACGGGGTGCCCTTGATTTTGAAAAAACAGAACTCTGACCACCCTTGAACTCCGAGGATGGAGCCTTGGACTAATGTGGAGCCCCTGATTTCAGAATCAGAACTCTTATCACCATTGAACTCTGAGGACGGAGCCTCGGACTGATAGGGCGGTCCTGTCTTTAAAACCAGAAGTCTTATCACCCTTGAACTCCGAGGATGGGGCCTCGGACTGATGGGGCGCCCCTGATTTTAAAATCACAACTCTATTCATGTTTATATGTATACATGTGTACATGTATATGTGTATATGTGTATGGGTAATTATGTATTCTTGTGTAGATGCATATATTTAGATGTGTATATATGTATATATGTATAAATGTATATATGTATATGTGCACACGTGTTTTGTGTATATATGTGTACGTGTACATATGTATATGTGTATGTATGTATGCACGCATGCATGTATGTATGTGTATATATATATATATATCAAAATGTGTATATGTACATAAGTAATTATGTGCATGTTTATATACGTATATGTGTATATATGTATAGATGTATATATGTACATCTGTACTTTTGTATATGTACATACATATGTATGTTTTATACGTGTTATATGTATATGTGTACATATGTAGAAATGTATACATGTGTATATGTATACTTGTATATTTGTATATATGTCTATGTGCATTCGCGCTCTTGTGCCCTTGTGCCCGTATGCCCTCATGCCCTTGTGCCCTTGTGCCCTTGTGCCCTTGTGCCCTTGTGCCCTTGTGCCCCTGTGCCCCTGTGCCCTTGTGCCCTTGTGCCCTTGTGCCCTTGTGCCCTTGTGCCCTTGTGCCCTTGTGCCCTTGTGCCCTTGTGCCCTTGTGCCCTTGTGCCCTTGTGGTGCCCTTGTGGTGCCCTTGCCGTGCCCTTGCCGTGCCCTTGTGCCCTTGTGCCCTTGCGCCCTTGTGCCCGGGATCACTGGGGGACCTCTCTCTTCGGGATCACGTGTTGTGAAGCATTGTTCTAACCCTACACCCATATCTGCAGCCTTTTTGGGCTCAGATCCTTTGATTCGATATGAAAAGGATATAGGTTTAAGGTTCATGTCTTATTGCTTGTTGTTTTGATTCGGTGACACTGGGCGATGTAGTACTCGCTAATATGTAAATGTAGGAGTTTTCTTAATATTATAAATATTCCTCATCATCAGTGCTGTTGTGCTTTTGTTTTTTGGTTGTAGTTAAATTTTGCGTATCAGGAATCTCATCACTCATTTTCGACTTCATGTCTGTATTCGTACGACGAACCCGCTTTCTGGGCATGAATAATTCGTTTCGCAAAGAGCTAGCTCGAATTTGGGTTGGGCTTGGTTGAGGTTGCTGTTGGGCTTTGAGCTGGCGAGTTGCGCTCGTCAGGGTAAGGCTTGTTGAGTGTATGGCTTACCTGTGGATCCAAAAACATCCAAAAACCTACCGTTTTTCAGGGTCAGACCCTTCAATTAAGGGGTCATAACCTACTACTTTGTAGGGTTTGGGGCTACAGGTACTCTAAGTGAGAGCCCTTCACCGCCAAGGTCAAGTCCGACGTGACCCGACACCGCTACGGCCAAGCCGTCTCGCTTAGATAGTGAACAGGGGAACTTGAAACTTCTTGGCCTTTTATATATATATATATATAAGCTCTGTATTAGGAAATTTGAACTTTTTGGGGCCCTTTTGTTGAAGAAGAGAGAGAAAGAGGTTTAAGGCCGAGCTGAGATCCTGTCATATCACTGGCCACACAGTAGGTTGCCGTCCGTTTAGTGCAAGCTTATCTGACCCACTGGTATCTGGGCTTCAAGGGTATCCAGCAGCATGTCGACAAAAAGCTTGTCCACAGCGCCATGACCGCCACGACATGCAAAAGCCTGAATCCCCAAGCCTTAATGCAAGACCCTTCAAAGTGCCCCCTACCCCCTGAACCCTAAAGCCCAAACTCTAAATCCCAAACCCTAAACCCCAAACCCGAAACCCCAAACCCCAAACCCTAAACCTAAACCCTAAACCCTCAACCCCTGGCCAGGTGACGATGCGCACTTAGACTCTTCTCTGAAGGCCCTCGGCCTTGTGGGCAGCGGTGGAAGGC
The DNA here is from genome assembly GCA_905221615.1 of Symbiodinium sp. CCMP2592. Lineage (NCBI taxonomy): Eukaryota > Dinophyceae > Suessiales > Symbiodiniaceae > Symbiodinium > Symbiodinium sp. CCMP2592. Next base: position 430,964 of record CAJNDT010005847.1, on the reverse strand, counting down.
AGGCCTCCGAAAGCTCCCTTTTAGGGCTGCTTTAAGGGTAACGTTTTGGGGATGATATAAGGAATTCCTTGTTTAAGGGATCCTTTAAGGGTTCCTTTAAGGATCCCTGGGTTTAAGTTTTTGGGGGTTTTGGGTCCCTTTATCATAGATCCCCAATACCCAACCTTTTAACTTTTTGGGGTTCTTGTAGTTTAGTAGGAATCGGAAAGTTTAACCTCCCAATTCTGGGGCTTATAAGGGTAGTAAGATACCCTAAGAGCCCAAAGGGCCCAATAATAAGGTACTTAGGTTTCGGATAGTACGTAGTTATGTAGACTACTATATGGGAGAGTACGTGATGATTAGATACTTGGGCCCTTAGGATTACTGTAAGGGCTCTTTCAGGGTTTAGGGTTAAGGGTTTGGGGTTTAGGGCTTAGGGTTTGTGATTATTTCTGAGGTTCCCTGCATTGCTGCAGTGGAATATGCCGCAACCTTCTTCAAAGTCTTGACTGATTTGTGTCTAGAACAAGCTCGTTTCGGGCGAGCAGGACTTCGGTATTTAAAGTTAAGGTGCAGACCATGGTGTTGCGGGCTTGAGGTGAGAGCTGAATTTAATAGCTATGCGATGCTTACGGTGCCGGCTCTCAAAACCTCAATTGTTTTCCTTTCCCAGGCTTTTCCAGAGATTTAGAGATTGATATGTCGCCTTTCCTCGCTGGAGGTTTTTACATTACAAGCAGCAGCAGTACTCCTTGGTGTTCCTGACTGCAGCTGTGCTATAATGTACACCAAAACCTCTTTCTAATCATGAAGCCCCCACCCCCATGATTGTTAAGGTTTCCAAACGAGCAACGGTGAAAGTACACGTCGGTCGACCATGTTACCTTACGTGGACTGTTTTTCCTATCTGCCACTCCCAGCAGAACTTCGTATCCTCGAATCGAAGCAGGACAGGACATCGTGGGAGCACAAGTTTCGAATTATGAACACGAGTCCCAGCCCTGCCAGGTATCCCAACCTTGCAAACAGACAACCCCTTGCGGAGCCTTATAACTACAAGCGAACCCCCTTTTGGAGCACACTCTGCAGCCATTATTTCAGCCAGGCACTAAAAAAAAATGGTATAGTAGCCCATCCCCTAAACCCCAAGCCCCAAAAGTTTTGAAGAGCCCCTCTTACAAAGCCCTAAATGCCAGGTATCCCAAGATGCTGAAGTTCATTCCTTTAAAGCCCAAACCCTAAACCCCTTACAAAGAATCCTTAAGGAAACCCTTATAGGAACCCTTGAAGGGAACGCTTAAAGGGACCCTTAAAGGAGCCCTTAGAAGGGCCCCTGAAGGAGCCCTTAAAGGAGCCCTTAAAGGAACCCTTGAAGGCGGCCTTAAAGGAAGCCTTTAAAGGAGCCCTAGAGCAGGTATCCCAAGATGCTGAAGATCACCCCCTAAACCCCTAAGCCCCTAAAACCGCTAAAACCTTTAAAACCCCTAAACCTAAAACCCCTAAAACCCCTGAACCCCTAAACCCTTCTAAACCCCTAAACCCCTAAAGCCCTTTTAAACCCCTAAAACCCTAAGACCTTAGAGTAGGTATCCCAAGATGCTGAAGATCATCGAGTCCAAGGCTCCAAATGGTGAGTTTGCTTTCCGGATGCTCTTCGAGTCTAAGGCCAGCCGAAGGGGCGGGGGGGGGGGGGGGGGGGGGGGGTGAGCTGAAGATTTAGGGGTACTTAGAAATTATTCATTATTTTTTTGCTATTTTAATCCCTAAGAAACAGCTACAATTATAATTTTTGCTAGGGTTCTAAGTTCAGTATAGAAGAGGGTTCAGGGGTTTAGGGTTTAGGTGGGGTTGAGGGGTTTAGGGATTTAGGGTTTGGGGTTTAGGGCTTTAGGGTTTAGGGGTTTAGGGTTTAGGGCTTAAGAAGGTACCGGGACTCCCTTTCCGATGTGTCGCACTCTGCACACGCTAAGTTTAAAGAACCTCCGAGACGACAAACCTTACACCGAAGCGGCTCGGGGTTTAGGGTGACGGGTTCCTCGGTGGCCAAGGCGGAGACATGCCCCGTTCCTTACTTCTTGAAATTGCACTTAAATTAAAAAATGTTGCGCACTGGCAGGATGTTGGCGTTCGGGGTTAAGGTGTTATGTGAGTGAGAGCTGGTAGGCATTCAATATAGGCTACCAGAATAGTGAAAGTGATCTACAGTAAAGGTTATCGTTTCTTCATTAAATTAAGGGGGAATGTGAATTAGCGGCGAAGGGTAAGGGACACACCACACCCCCGATCCCATCCCACACGGAGCAGGTCAGGCAAACATGTATTTGATGCATGCCTCCTATAAACCCTAAACGGTGCATGTTGCCTGCGGCACTTGACCACGAAATGGCATTCGTTCCGGGCCGACCGTGCTGCTAGGAAGCCTTAACCCCAAACCCTACCCCCCCAAACCACGTTGCCAGGATTTGCCCTTCACCATCTGGAGCGACCCGATGACGCTTGGCACAACTTAGAGAGATCGTATCCCTGCAGGTGCAGTTACCTGCCGAGGCTCTCCCTGCAACCCTTACTGTTGATGATTTAAATCCTGCATTACCCTAAGGACCCTAAGCTATGGAAATCATGGTATATTCCTTATGATGGGTCATGTAGGATTTCTATCATCACGTTAGTACCCCTAAATACTTGGAGGATCATGGGACTTAGTACATAGGGTTATCAGTACCTTAGCTTAATTAGGCTCGTACGTACTTGTATAGTCACCCTAAACCCTAGTTACTAAGTCCCATGATTTTTTAAGTAGGGGTATACACATGGCCGGAACTAGACGGTTTGAGGAGGTTTGGTGGAAGGTTTTGGTGTGTTAAAACGAACTGGCTCACGTTTCCCTAAGGGCCCATGTGCCCAAATAGTATATGCTGGGGCCTTAAAGCACTCCCTTTATACAGAAGGTACATTGGGCCCAAAGTATATACAATTTGGGCACATGGACCCGTAGAGTTTTTTGATGATTCGACCGCCGCAGGGGTGCAGGGTGTAGGGACTGTTTGGGTTTAGCGCATTGGCATCTGCGAGGATTTCGGGGCGCTGACGCTGCTATGTAACTCACAAGTTCGAATAAAAGGTCTTGGAAGTTGTTGTAGTATTTTACAGAGCGTCGACATCCGAAATCCCATACCGGAACTGGGGTTGTAAGTAGTTATAAGTATAATAACATATTACTTCTAGCCATAGTAACTTAGTCCCATGATCCTCTAAGCAATGTTTGCAGCGATTTTTGGGCTGTGCGAAAACTTCGAGCACTTCATGTGGGAAAGGTTTACTGTGTAGGGTTTAGGGTTGTGCAGTTGAGGGTTCAGGGGTTTAGAGAATAGAGCTTTAGGGTTAGGGTTATACAGTTTAGGGGTGACGTGGAAAGTTATTTAACTCTGCGCCCTGGGTCCAGACAGAACTGGAAAGAAACGCTGAAACCCTGAACCCTAGGCCCTAAACCATAAACTCTAAACCCCTAAACCCCGTTAAACCCCAACAAGCCTACACACGGAACGGCCCAAGGACCATCACAGCCTGCGACCGGTTCTTCGGACCTGGTATCTGGACGGAGGCTGCTCCTTTACCGGTGTTTGTTTGGGGTTGCTTGAATGAACTATGGGAATTATGGTATATTCCTTATTATGGGTCATGCAGGATTTAAATCATCAACCGTAGTAGTATAGGGCCCCAAATCAGGGGATTAGCGCGCAATTGGTTTTGAAAGTCAGGTTTGCGGTCTACTTAGAGGATCTTGGGACTTAGTCACTATGGCTGTAATTAAAGTAAGTATAAGTAAACTTTTAAATTAAGTACTTATAATCCCAACTAAGGTACTTATAACTTTACTTACTAAATCCCATGATCCCCTAAGTAGAGTTTAGAGCTGAGGTTTGCCATTTTAGCTTTCTGGGGTTGAGGCTTTAGTCGGGATTGTGCCGGGGAGGAGGGACATCAAGCCACCTGTATCGGAACCGGCACCAACAACCGTAAAACCTGAACCCCATCTAATCCTAAGCCCCCAAAACCCGAAACCTCAACCTGAAAGCTTAAACCTAAGTCTCTATCTACTCATACGCCCCAAAACCTAAACCCTCAATCAGGGTTTTGTTGTCTTGCAATCCTCCGGAATCCCAAATCCCAAACCCCCCTAAACCCCTAAACTCTACACCCCTAAACCCATAAACCCTAAACCCCTAAACCCCTAAACCCTAAACCCTAAACCCTGAACACCTGGCTGTCTAAGCCTTTTCAGAGTGTGGACTGCTGCCTCTGGAGAACAAAAAAAAACCCTGAACACCTAAACCCAAGCCAAGTCCCCTAGACCCGTGTCCCTCATCATCGGAGCTTTTGCTTATGGAGCAGGGTGTAGGCTTTAGGAACTTTAGGGCTTAGGGGTTTAGGGTTTCAGGCTTAGGGGTATAGGGTTTAGGGGTTTAGAGTTTAGGGTTTTGGCTTTAGGGTGGCGGCCTGAAGAAAAGCGGTTCGGACATCGGGCTTAGAGACGCCGCGTTTCAAGCTTGAGTGAGGGTGTTGGTGCCCAGAGGGTCCATATACACGACTATTATGGAGTTAGGCCCGAGAAGACCATCCCCATTATGGTCTTGGGGAGCTAATTCCATAATGGCAGTGTATATGGACCCTCTGGGGTGCAGGTGTTCTTTGTGTGTCGGTGTGCTTGCTTTTGCTCAGCTTCTGTGTGGTTTGGGAAAGTTTAGGGTTCAGGGCCCAAGCCCCACACTTTTCCAACCCACAAGCCCTATAAGCCCTAAGCCGCAACTCAACCCATCGCGGCTGCAGATCTTGAAGTACGACGCTAGCAAGCGCATTGCGGAGCTGTCCCATGTCTGCAACCCCAAAGCCTAGGGTTTAGGCTTTTGGGGGCTGCGGGTTGCTTTGCAATCTGTGAAGACCCCTGCAGTCTTGTTGAGCTGAAGATGTTCAGTGTCGTCTGCCACATAAAGCAATACATACATATACATTCGCACACACACAGACAAATCCCTAAATCCTAACCCTGAGAAAGCCTTTGTTTTAAGTTCTAACATTTATCAGATAAAGTTTATCACCCCCCGCCGGCCTAAGCCCTGTCTAGGAGTTTTTCGCCAATATACGAACCAGCAAGTCTAGCTTTAATGGAAGTCGGGTTTATATAAGGGTGTGGATTTTTGATTCATGGGTTTGGGTCCAGGGTTTCGGGTGCAGGGTTAACGCTTTGTCACTAAAGTCGCAAGGGCGTAGACATTAGCGGCTTATGGCTGTCTGGCATTCTTGGACCCCTTCCAGGCAGCAAAATCGGGGCCAACGGGCCCTAACATCTGCAGTTTAGAGTTTAGCGCTGAGGGTATCAGGGTCGGAGTGTAGGGTTAGTCGGTTTTGGGGTGGGGTTTGTAGGGTCTGGTATGTGGGGTTTCGGCAGGACACAGACTCCGAAAGCCATAAGATGGCAGGAAAAAGCCTAAACCCTTTAAAAACCAAGACCCTAAGCCCTAAAGCGGAGGGAGAGACCACGAAGGTGGATCTCACCCCAAGTTCGGATAGGTCAGAAGTTTAGAGTTCAGGGCCAGGGTTGAGGTTTGTGGGTTTAGGCGGGTTGGGTTTAGGGTTTAGGGTTTAGGGGTTCGGGGCTTGGGGTTCAGGGTTTAGGGTGCAGGGGTTTGAGCGGCTTTTGATGTTACCATGTTTTACTTATCGTGCATCGCAAGCACAGCCCGTGTGGAGATCAAAGATTGCACACATATTCTCAGCGACTCCAATATCCCTTAATTCAGGAAAACTCCTTAACTCATATAAGGGATCCTATCAAAATTTAAGGTGTATTCCGTAATTAAGACACATCGGAGTCTTAGGGTCTATAGATCACTTAAGGTAAAAGCCAGAAAGTTGGAATATGATTATCCTAACCCTTCTATGGTAAATTATAGGTATCCTACCATGAAACCATATTCCAACTTTCTGGAGTTTCCTTTAAAGGAGCCCTAGAGGATCCTTTTATAACTACTATCCGATAAAAGAGTGTTCTAGCCCCGTCTTTCAATCTTAGGAAGCTCACGACCGGAGCGAAGCCTAGCCGCGGCCTCGCCTCGCTGTGCAACTCTCTTGGGCTAAAGGGCGCACTATGCGGGCCTTAATAATTGTAGGAGGGTTCCTTTAAAGGGTTCCTTACAGGGCTCTTGAGGGGATCTATAGTAGGGTTCTAGAATGTAACGGCCTTAATAATGGGAATAAGGGACCGTAGGCCTTCCCTAAGGCCCCTTTTTGGGGTTCATATCTAGAATCCTATAAGGTAATCCCAAAAAGGAACCACTTTGGGGCCTATGGGTAGTTACTAAGTCCCATGAACCTCTAAGTGTCTACAATATTCTTATGGTTCTAACCCTAAGCTTCCCAGCAACTAAGTCCCATGATCCTCTAACTACCACCAAGACCCATACAGAACCTCCAGTAGTATCCCTTAAAGGAGCCCTTTAAGGGACCCCAGTTACTAAGTCCCATGGTCCTCTAAGTAAGCTTTACGGTCTGGCCTCGTTGCAGGTGTTTGAGTCCAGGGATCCTGGGGCCTATAACCCGTAGCGTTTACATCTACAGTAGACCTTAGAAGCTGCCCCCACCCTGTAATAGTGGTATAATAGGAACATAATACGGCCCTAATATAATATTAATATAATCCTTATGGTCACTATTACAGGGTGGGGGCAGCTTCGAAAGTAGACCCCGCAAAGTTGGTATCCGGATTAAGGTCCAATTTTGCTGGGTTCCCTATACATGACTCTTAAGGATGGAGGCTCTGGGGTTTCCAACTGTTGGGCTTCTACTATACCTCAAATCATACTACTTGGAGGGTCGGGGGACCTAGTAAGTAGGTAGTAAGTAGACTTATAAGTACCCTAAAAAAAGGGGCCCTAATTGGGCTTACGGTACTTATAAGTCCCTAAAAAAAGCCAGTTACTAAGTCCCCCGACGATCCAAGTAGTGATTCCTAACGTAGAAAACCTACATTTTACTGTACAGGACCTCGATTAGGCCTTTACTCCCTTTTTACGGGTTCAGGTTCCCCTACAGCCTAGGGTACCCCAAACCCTAAAGCCCAAGGTACCCTAAACCCTAAAGCCTAAGGCACCCCAAACCCTAAACCCTAAACCTTCTTCGCGACTTGGGTATTGGATGTGGGAGTTTCCGAAAATAAAGGACCCGAAGACAGTACGCAGGATCCCTACTATAAGGACCCCCAAATAATAATGGTACCCCTAATTTTCGGAAACTCCCCTAAACCCGAAACCCTATAGATCCCTTATAGGAACCCTTCAAGAACCCCTAATAGATCCCTTTAAAGGTACCCCTAATTTTCGGAAACTCCCATGTAAAAAACAGCTCTCGGCTCCTCGCTTGGGCAATCCACGCTGGCCGCCTCCTCGGTCGTGGACTGTGGAGGGGCTTAACGTAGACCCCTAAGGTTTAGGGGTTGAGGGTGTTTAAAGGAGTTTATGGTTTTCAGGGCTTTAGTAGTTTGGGGTTTAGGGTTTATGTATCCCTAAGCCCCAAAACTCCGAACCCAGAGAGCCCAATACCCCTTAATTAAGGAATATACCTTAAACTAGAAGGGCGGTTCATATTTCGAGGTCCTGTATAGTAGAATGTGGGTTTAGGGTACCTTGGGCGTTAGGGTTTGGGGTACCCTAGGCTTTAGGGGAACCTGAACCCTTAAAAAGGGAGTAAAGGCCTAATCGAGATCCTGTATAGTAGAATGTAGGTTTTCTACGTTAGGAATCACTGCTTGGAGGGTCGGGGGACTTAGAAACTGGTTATTTTAGGGACTTATAAGTACCGTAAGCCCAATTAGGGCCCCTTTTTTTAGGGTACTTATAAGTCTACTTACTACCTACTTACTAAGTCCCCCGACCCTCCAAGTAAGGGTCCAGGTGCCCAAATAGTATATACTTTGGCCTTAAATACTCACTATATAGGTACATTGGGCTCAAAGTATATATATATATATATATATATATATATATATATGTATAATATATATATATATATATATATATATATATACTATTTGGGTACATGGACCCTTAGGGTAATATATGGGCTTTAATCATTGGAATAGAGAGGGGTCTTTAAAGAGCTACAATAAGGGATCTATAAGAGGGCACTATAATAATGATGATCCTGGTGCCAAAACCAAACAAAAACCGGGATCTCGCAAAAGAAGAGTGCAGTGAAGGAGTTTCAGATATAGTGTCCATCGAAGGGCCGGCTTCGAAGCACTCGCGGCGCGACGAGGTGCCATGATTGGATGTGGCCGAAACATGTGCGGAACCGTCGGTTGACAGTACGGAGATGGGCCTTTCAAATTTTCCTCCAACGAAGCGACACTCTTAGCCCTTAAACATTTGAAGTTCCCTAAACCCTAAACCCTTAATCCCCTTTAACCCTACACCCTTAAACCCTAAACCCCCAAACCCTTAAAGCACCTAAACCACGTGAAGGAGCAGAAGGTTGAGGCTCCCGGATTGAGGCCACAGGCCCAGACGACTTTTCGGCACACATAATATGGGAGTTTCCGAAAATAGGGGACCCTAATATAGTATCCTAAATAGTAGGATCCTTATTATAAGGACCCCAAAATATAAGGTACCCCTAATCTTCGGAAGCTACCATATAGGCATAATCTAGGGGAGTAGCGTCGCTTTAAAGGGGTTTATAAGGGTTGCTTCGAAAGGGGTCTATGAGGGTTACTGTAAGGGTACTCTGATATATAGGGGCCTCAACAATTAGAATGGGTTTTGGGGCCCATTATGCTATAATAAAAATAAGGAGCCCCCCAAATAATATAGGCATTTATCAAGGCCCCTACATTATGAGCTTAGTAGCTCAAGGACAATACGTTACACTTCGTGTGGAGAATGTTATGCCCTGTAGAATTCCTGAGTCCTACCCTAAATTCTAAACTAAACCGAGACTTGGCACATTTTGCGGGCTTCTGAGCTCAGCAACTAAGTAAGTTGCTCACATTTCGGGTTGTGCAATTCGTGTCAATGGCATCCCTCCACCCCTATCATACCAAGAGGGTCGTACCCTACCTCTTTCCTAGGATACCTATTTTTATGGTCAGGGTCTGTTTTGCAGAAAAGGCAACAAGGTACCTGAATTTGGGGTGTAATTAGAACAGGGCTTGGGGGCCCGTTATACTATAGTTATAATAATACGGGCCTAAGTAACTATTTTGATGGTTCCTTCTTATATTTAAAACCCCCAAACCCCATTCTAATTATTAAGGCCCCTATAGTAGGTTGTTTCGCTGGTCCCTTAAAACATCTTTGGGGCCTCGCTTTGGATCAGAACGAACATCCCAAGGCGCCGATGCATGAGCGTTTCAAGGCGCAAAGGGCTGGTTTTAGGGTTTAGGGATGTTTAGGGCTTTAGGATTTAGGGTTTTAAGGTTTTAGGGTTTAAAGTTTTAAAGTTTTAGGGTATAGGGTTTTAGGGTTTAGGGTTTTAGTGTTGTAGGGTTTTAGAATTTTAGGGTTTAGGGTTTTAGGTTTTGGGGTTTTAGGGTTTTAGGATTTAAGGCTTTACGGGTTTTGGGGCTTATTGTTTAGGGTTTAGGGGGCTCCTATATAGACTCAAACCCTTCATTGCACAATGCACCTCGCAGTTTAAAGAGAGCCTGAGTGTTAAATGAGGGCAAACCGTGCCTGACCCCCTGAACACAACATAATTAAGCTTCCCATGTGCTGAGAGGCAAGCTACTGAATCTGCAGAGTTCTTTATGACATGTATACTATGATAACTTATACCATACCCGAAAACCCTTTTGACCGCGTAGTATCTGCAAGGATTTGTCAAGTTCGTTGGGAGAGTTGTGTAGCGGCGTGAGTGAGCACACTTTACACTGTTCGGGGATAATACAACCCCCTAATCACAGTTCTCCGGCTGACAGTTGTACATTTCCGGGGCTTATGAACTCTGCAACTCATGTCTAGCTGTCTAGCTATGTTCTGATCTACTATGGTTGATGAACAGATCCTGCGTTAGCTTAGTGACTCTAGACTATGTGAGTCATGGTATATTCCTTATCATGGGAAATGCAGGAATTTATATCATCAACCGTATGGAGCTCCCCGCTGCATTGGCAGGCTCAGAAGACAAGCAGTGAAATCCATTCAGTGAGTTAGCCGGCCAGGGCTGGAGGCACCCGCCCCCACTGTGACTTAGTAGCTGACTAGGTAACTTTTGACCTTTTGGGGTTTGTATAAGGGGTTCCTTTAACATCGATGCGCGTGTGTGTATATGTGTACTATATATATATATATACACACACATATACATACGCGCACATAAATTTGATGCAGATGTGGGTGTAAGTTTGTGTATCTATGCATGTACATACGTATACACACACATATACATATGTATGTATATATATATATATATATATATATATATATATATGGTGTATGTGTATATGTATGTATGTGTGTACATATATATATATATATACACATATTATATATATATATATATATATATATATCGGTTCTTACACATTCACAGACATGCGTACACCATCCATCCAAACACATGTTCATACACGCATACTTACAACTATGTGGGTATTCAAACATAATAGCAATTTCATATATGTATGTATATATATATATATATATATATATATATACATATATATATATATACATATACATATATATATATATAGACAGATGCATATGTGTATGCGATGCATTTACCTGTGTGTGTGTATACATATTTTGTTGCGTTTTGTTTACATATTTACTCGTTTTCCCCAATCGTTTATGCAATAAGTTGTATCCGATGTACATCGAGCCCACGCGTTGGAGGCAAGACAGCGAACATCAACCAACTTATTGCGGCATTCCCGGAACTTCGCGTCAAGGGGGAAGTAGGGTTAGGGAGAGTTCGGGTTCAGGGTTTGGTTCAGGGATGGCGGGGGCATGCTGACAGCCAGGCGCAGGCTTGCGATCATAGTGCCACTGGAGCAACCGGAAGGGCCGACTTGTGCGGAAACCTACGGACCTACGGTTTCAGTGCAAGTAACCCTAGGGATCTAAGGACTCATATGTTAAGGCTTTTGGGCCCAAAGACCATAAATACTGTAGAAGGCTTTTGGGCTATTTTGATGCCCAGGGTTAAGGGGTTATGACCTATTCTGTAGAGTTTGGGGATACTGTCACCGAATCGAAGCCTGTGCGTGCAGGTACATAGCTGCTTTCATCATACATTGCTCTTTATATTCAGGCCCCCTATGATCCTCCTAGCAACCCCCACTTATATGTCCCCTTTAAGGAACCCTTTTCTGCTAGTGAGGCCCGTATATACCCCTCTAGAAGGGCGGGGGGGCCATCAAGCTGTTGATGGCTTGCCAGTAGTCTCCAATCCTCCAGTACCCTTTCCCTAGAACCACCCTCCCTTCATTTAAGGATTCTATACAGGGAATTTCAGGGTTTGGGGTTTGGGGTCTAGGTTTAGGCTTTAGGGCTTTTCTAGTACAGCAACCCGGATCGGGAGTTTATCAACCGATATGCTACTTACCATGTCCCCTGATCCTAAACGAACCCTACCCTAACCATCCCCTGTATCCCCAACCGAACAGAATAGTAGGTGGTGGACCCTTAATTTCATTATAAGGTTGAGCTATTAAACCAGTGTGATTTTTGGGTCCTAGTTATCAAAAGCCCCTGCAGTAGTATAGGGTTTAACTCTTAACAGCAGTAGTCTTTGGATCCTAATTGTTAAGGCCCCAATCTTTTAATTGTAGGTTTGACTTGGCCTTGCCGGTTCCTCGCGAGCCGATTGATTTCGTGGAAACACTTGCCCTAAGGCCCAAACTTGCTCCAAGATGACAAAGAACGCTCAAGATGTAGTGGAACCATGATAGTAAAAAGTGCTTTACATGCAGAACATGCCGGTTTATGTTCGAACACGAAAGACCATCGCAATAGTTGCAATAGTGCGTGCAATGATAGTAAAGCGTTTAAGTTTTAAAGTGATAGTCATCGTCTTGGTCATGGTAATGGTAACGGCAATAGAAGTGCGAGTACTCATCATGCATAGTAGTATGACCTGGACCAACACGCCTTTGAACATAAGTCCCCAGAGCCCTCAACTCTGAACACGAAACCCCACAGCCTTTCGATCTGAGCTCTCAGAGCCTTAGGGTTATCTGCGCGTATACAATTTCAATTTTCAATTCCCAGTTCTCGGCCAGCTGGGGTTCACGGCACTATCGGATACTTTCTGTGTAGAAATGATTAGGCTTCAGAATTTTAAAAGTAGGAACTGCATACCTTTGCCGTCTCTGTACATGTAATTTGAAACGCTGCGCGTCGTCCGCCTCGGCCCGGCTGTACGCGCATGCGGCGAGTGGCTACTATCTGCAGTAGGGTTAGATTTATGGCGAGCCCCAACACATAAACATGCTACATTGCAGTCCCGTGTCGTTGAAAACTCCACAAAACTCGCACCTGTCAGCGAGCGGAGGAGGGCGGGAGGGGAGGGGGGGGGGGGGGGGGGGGGGGCTCGGCGGTGGCGCCACCTGCGAAGCGAAGAAAATTGGGTGGGACTGCCTACAGAAAGCCAAAATCCACTGGAGAAGGCGAAAATTCACCGCCGGACCTTGGGGCTCATGACACGTTTCCATTTTTTAGGGGGGGGGGGGGGGGGGGGGGCAGTGGCCAGGATTTTGGGGGTGGGGTCACTGGGGAGGGGATTAAGAGGTGGGGAATAGAGGAAATCCGAATAGGAACCTCTGACCGCTTCGGCCGGGGCCGAGGCGAATTAACTCTACTAGTTATATTATGACGGTATGTACCGCTATATATATATATATATATATATATATATATGTATATGTATATATTATACATATATATATATATATATATACACATGTGTATATATGTGTGTATGTATGTATGTATGTATGTATATATATATATATATATAGCATTCAGCCTGACATCGTCACAGAAAGCGCATCGGTCCTGCTGCGTGGAGCCCCAAAGAGCGGGATATCCCTCGACCCTGAACCCCGAGATTTCAAAATCCTAAATTTAGATCGCCATAGAAACCCCTTATAGGATTCTCTTAAGAGAACCCTATTCTAACTATGAAGGCCCCTATTAGTAGCAATTGTTAGCTTAGATCCCTAATACCCAACCTTTTAAACTTTTTGGGTTCTTGTAGTTTAGTAGGAATCGGAAAGTTTAACCTTCCAATTCTGGGGCTGATTGGGGTAGTAAGTAATATAGGGGCCTTCATAATTACCAACATTAGTCTTGGGGTTCCTTCTTATGATTCCATTATAATGGGCTCCGAAACCTTATTCTAATTATTAAGGCTCCTACATTACCCATCGTTGCGGGCGTCTTGGGTTTAGGGCGTCTCCCTTGTGGTTCCTTCGCGGGGTTCACGATTTGTTCTGATTAGGACAATCAGCATCCTAACCAAAAGCCAAGGCAGGGACACTCTAGGTAACCTGTAACCCCAAACCCTAAACCCTATAGCGTTAATGCTTCGATACCTTACTCTATACCTAACCCGCTAAACCTTAATCCTAACATCGTTAAGCCCTAAACCCTAATTACATCTGAAACCTTAACCCTCAACCCTAAACCTTAAATCTTAAACCCTAAACCCGTAACCCTAAACCCTTCAAAATAAAGTTTTCTTCGACCCCAGCCGGCATTCGCATCTTGCGCTCGACAGACGACTCGTGAGCATTCAAAAGCCTAGTAGTATTAACCTTCTTTTTTGGGGTAGTATAGTCCCCGTATAATCCGTATATATCCAAAAAGGTTAACCTTTAGTGCCCCATGATACCTGACAAGTAGGTTTAAGATTAGGTACGGTCCCCATACAGTGAGAGTCTATAATAGGGCTACTATTAAGACCCTACTATATCTATATTATGAATATTATTCAACTATTACCCGACAAGTAGGAAGAAGACGAGGCGAGATCGCTCCTCTTAGAGACTCGCAACATTAGGGTTCATGAGTCTAGGTTCCTGAGTAGTACCTTTTGCCCTTTTTGTGTTGGGGGTCCCTTATCTCGACCGAATGAGATCGCCCTGCTTTGAGACTCGCAAGTTTAGGGTTTACTGGGTCATAGTTGGATTTTTCTACATGTTCGGGGTACCTATAGACCCAATAAGATAGAAATTGAACATGCTTAGTACTATCCCGACCATGAACAGGTCTATGGTTTAGGGATTATCGTTTCTTGATCCAGGGGGGCATTTAATCTGATTACTTGTCATAGTCCCTATGTTATACCTTCAGGCTCCTGGTCCCGACGTAGTATGTATTTAGGCCCGACAAGGGGTTCAAACACATGTACTTTGACGTCTAAACGATTTAGGCACATGCATCCTTAGGGATATGCGGCACCCTAAGCCTCAATATGCCTGAAAAAGGGAAAATACCTGAAAGTTTGTAGGATCCCTAATATGGTTTAAGAAATATTAAAGAATTTCCTTAGTTGAGGGATCTTAGAATCCCCTAAACCCTATAAATCCCTTAAAGGAACCCTCACTGGCGATGTGTCTTGCTCCGGGGGTTTGGGAGTTCGTGGGTGTGCTGTCTTTGGGTGCTGTAGGGTCATGGGCTACAGGTCCCTTAATATAATAATCCTAAACCCTAAAACCCAAACCCTAAACCCTATATTCGAAAGTCCGCTAGCCAAGGAGGAACATACTTCGGAAGAATCCCGGAAGAGCCTAGGGAACTACAATAACTATTGATCTTATTTGTCGTCGCCTTCGTGCATGTGAGTATATCAGCGACAACAACCAGACCAGTATCGATATAGCAATACTCACAAGAACGATCATTCATCTCATCCTATGCTCCTTTCTCAGCCAGTCAGCCGGTAAGTGCAAAGGCTTGCTAGGAGTTGATTCTCGGAAGCTTCGGTCAATGTAGAGGGGGATTCTTGCCACACTGAAGGCACAGGAAGCATGTTTCGTTAGCGATCATCACTCTAACTAAGTCTGTTGCTGGACTGGAGCTTTCACCCAAGACCCCTACTGTTTCTGTGGGCTTTTCGGGGCTGTTGCCACAAATTGCATCAATCTCCATGATGCGTCCGCAGACATCTGGTGGAGCCCGGCTCCAAATATGGTATCAACGGGTTGCAGCAGACATTGCAGCAGTTCTGCTCGATTCGCCACAAGCCGTAAGCCCTCAACTGTCAAGCCTGAAGTCTCGGTGTGGAATCACCTACGAAACCTCTCGAGCCGAGACGCTTCCACCCCGAAAGGCCTTAGCGGTGTAGGAGCCGTTGAAAGTCTAGGTCTTTTTTGCGAGGTCTCACAGTTCCGGTAAGTTGCGCTTCCATATGGTCTTTGCTATGTTGCAGGTATATGGGGCTGTCCTAAAGTGGGCGAATGTGTGCTATTTGTAGTATGCTAGAGGCATGATCTTGAACAGGAACATTATTTCGAGCAACCCCACATGTCGGTTCGCCGACAGCAAGCAAGTCTAAGCAGGGACCTAGCATTATTTCCATTCGCGCCGTTTGAAGCGTGATGTCGCTTCGGCATGATGTCTCGCTGTTTGTGCAGGCCAGCTCCCAGCAGCAGTCAAACAGGGCACGATTTGTCCTTGTTTTGTGCCTCGACTGGTGTCAGGATCCGGTTCTGTGTCACAGTGTCTGACCATTAAACCTCTCTGGACCCTGAAGGCTTCAATATGTGATAATATGTGTTCAAGACCCACGATATGCTGCTCGTGCGCAAGGTGTTGCACGAGTTAAGTACCCGACACTGCTGCTTTTTGGTAGGCCCCTAACCCCACACTCCGGCCCTAAAAAGGTATCGATGTAACCACAGTTAGGCCAACTTGGCTCGTGGTGGACCCTAAAACCCTAAACCCTAACTGGTGGGTCCAAAGCCATCCTATACCCCGAAACCCTGAACCGCTATAAACCCCTAAACCCCTACACACCCCTAAACCGTAAAACCCTGAACCCTAAAGCCCTGAAGCCCCAAAACCCTAAACCCCTGAACCCCTGACACCGTACAAACGCTCCAACTTCCTGGCTTCCCCGAAGAGATTTGGGTCGAGGTCCCAATTGAGAACACCATTCCTAGATTCCTGAATAGTACCCTTTCTAAAAGGTTCCTTAAAACCCTTAGGGTCCAGGAATCTCCTTAGGAGGGTCCGGAATCTCCTAGGGAGAGTCCTTGGGTCTCTTCGAGGTCTCGGAATCCCTTAATTTTGAGGTTCCCCAATTTGCTAGGATCCTTAGGGAGGGTTCCTTAAAGAGCTCGTCAAAGGATTCTGCAAGGGATCTATTGGGGTTTAGGAAATTGGATTTAATCCTAAACTCCTGAACCCGGACCCCCCAAAGTGCCCTTTAATGGAGCTCTTGTGGTCCTCAATAGTGGGTATTTAGGGTATACCAGAGGGTAGTTGGGGTGTCTGGGAAGAGCCTAAAAGGGTTTGGGGATTCTGAGTTTAGGGTTTAGGGCTCCTGAAGAACCTTTATAGCTTAAAGGGTTTGGGGTTGAAGTTTAAGAGTTTAAGGTTTAGGGCTCCAGCTGCTTAAACAGTAGGCTACTAATCATGTAATATGCATCCCAGCAAACGCAACTATTTAGGCAACTGGAGCCCTAGTGGAACCTAAACCGACCCCCTCAGCCACCCTTCCTTGAGAGTCTTATACATCGTACGAGTGAGCTGTAAGACCCTAATCTCAAATCACTCTGCGGCTCTTAACCTCTTCAACCCCAAACCCCATAAACCCATTACCCTAAACCCTGAACTGAACCCTGAACCCTAGAACACTAAACTTCACAAAACCCTGAATCATTCTCCTTGCTACGGCCCGCGTACCAAACCCTCACAGTTATCCCTATACGACCCCTTTACAAGGCACCTTTAAAGCACCCCTTTGGAGGCATGCCAAGTGGCTTCTCTTGGTGCTGTCACCTTTGAAGTTGGTGTAGCAACCTCAGTGCGATTGGCTCCGGGTGCAGGGTTAAGGGCTCCGACCAACAGCCTCCTCGGGGTTTAGGGTCTAGGAATCAGAGCAAGTGCTTCCTATAGGGTTCTACGGTTCTAGGGTCTAGCAGGGCTCAGAGCTTCCTCTTCGGGTTCTTGTGAGGTTTAGGGTTTAGGGAGTTGGGAATCATGAGGGTTTTAACCATGCTTTGCACGGTTCGATTGCTGTTTCTGCTAGGTACGTAGGAAAATCTGCCCTGCACTTTCAGACGTCCTCCTGTCACCTAGGATGCGATGATAACAGTCACAAGAGCAGTCCTGAGAGGACCTTTCGAAGCCCCAACACCCCTTTAAACCTCTAACCCCAAAACACTATGTGGGTGGTTGTCAATATTATGATCCCTTTCTAGGGCCCTTACTATGGTAGGGCACCTAGTATTTAGGCTACCCGCAAAAGGGACCATAATTTTGACAAACCTAAACCCTAAACCATAAAGCTTAGAAGCTGCCCCCACCCTGTAATAGTGGTAAAATAGGAATATAACAGGGCCCTAATAAATCCTATATAATCCTTATAGTCACTATTACAGGGTGGGGGCCCCTTCTAACATAAACCCTAAACCCCTAGCCTCTGGTCTCCGAGGACCTTGGTGCTGATTATATTCGCCTTCCACCTGCAACGACAGCCTGGTCCTCAGCGTGATATATGATGTTCCCAAGAGGTCCTAAGTAGTGCTACGGGGGATACATTCCCAAATCAGAATAGCTAATTCCTAATACAGAAAACCTACATTCTACTGTATAGGTACTTTGGACCCTTTGGGGATAGATCGTTTATCGATCAGGGTTCATGTGTATGTGCCGGAGTTACTAACTTGGTAATCGACGCTAAACATTATTCCCACTCTGTCTAGCTGTATATGCATATGTATGTATGTAGGCACACAGGTAGGTATGTGTGCATAAATACGTACATCTTTGTTTTATCTCTTCCGGTAAAAGCACTTTCGGATTTAGGCTTAGGGTCCTTGGCTCTGCCTGCAGCTCACTTGGCCGTTATTCGGGCTCCCCTTATCTTCCCTGTTACATGTCCAGACAATCGGGCCAAACCCAGGGTTTAGGGTTTTCGTCTAAGTTGAGGCTGTCTGAGGTTTTAAGTCTTCCGTCGGACATCGAATTCAAGCTCCGAGGCTTTTGGGTTTGGGAGTTCGGGGGTCAAGCATCCTAATCCAGGAATATAGCTTAAGCCACAACATGAATCCCCTTCTAGTTGAAGATCTATGCTGCAATTCAGGGGCTTTCGGGCTCTCGGAATAGCCCGAGACCTCCCTGAAGTGGCCCCTTAGAGTCTGCGTCACTAACGAATGGCTGTCTTAAAAACCCAAAGACTCCAATATCCCTCAATTCGGGAATATTCCTTAAACCCTATTAGGGATCCTACTATGATGTAAGCTGTATTCCCTAATTAAGGCATATAGATTGGCTCTTAGCGGAACTCCTGCGGCTCCCGTGTCGGTTGCGCATCATCCATGCCAGCGAAGACTTTTTGTGCCCTTGGGTGCCCACTGAGTTTGCGCGGGCCGCCATACGGGCCGCCCCAGGTATACGTGCAGGAGGGATGCATTGGTTGTTGAAGTCCCTTAAACCTTACACCCTATAGATCCCTTAAAGGAACCCTTAAGGATCCCTTATAGGAGCCCTTAAGGGACATTGGAGTCGCTGGGAAATTCATGGAAACCCAGAAGCCCGTGAAGAGCCCCCCGAAAACTCGTGATCTCCAGATCCCTACTTAAAGGATCAGGGGACTTAGTGAGTCAGGTTATATACAGGGCTCCTTAAAGGGCTCCTTAAGGGGATCTATAAGGGTACTATGAGGGATGTATGGGGGTTTTGGGGTTCCTAGAAGGTATCATACTTAAAGGATCAGGGGACTTAGTGAATAAAGTTATATAAAGAGCTCCTTAAATAAAGGGATCCTTAAAGGATCCTTAGAAGGGATTTCTACGGAGGATCATGGGACTTAGTGAATAAGGTTATAAGTACCTTAATTGGGGTTCAAAGTAGTTATAAGTATAGTTACCTTGCTTATAACTCTAGTTACTAAGTCCCATGATCCTCTGAGTAGGGGGCCCAGTAGTACACTTATTCCCCTTTTGTAGTCCTAGGATGAAGCTACCCAACACGAAAAAGGGAGCCCTTTACTTTTTATTCCTAGGTTACTGGGCGTTCCTAGATCCCTTGAGTTCTAACCACAGAAAATTCGCCTACGGTAAGTGTCCTTCTTAAATGAAGGCACTCATGTTTGGTGTGATTCCAGGCCGGGTCAGCTGACTACGTGGCTGGAGATGACCCGCTTGGCTCTGCAGGACTTGCCGAACATGCGCTGTCTTCGGGGTTTCAGAACCCTAAGGGTCCAAAGGACCCAATAGTTGGGTACTTGGGTTTCGGATAGTAGTTATGTAGCTTAATTAGTATTTGGGAGAGTATATGATTATTAGGACCTGGACCCTTAGGGGAAGATCTAAGATCCTTTTTTGGGGGCTTTGGGTTTAGGCTTAGGGGCAGAACTGCGCCTTCTGGCTCTCATCAAAGGGGAAAAGGAGGGACCCTTAATGGGGACCCTTGCCCTACAATGGGCTATATAATGGGTATATAGTGGCTATATGAAGGGTATATACCTAGGGGTCCTTATTAAAGGTCCCTCCTTTTACCCTTGGATCTCAGGGAACTTCTGTTTCTATTGATTAGGTTTAAGAGAGCTGCTGGTTTTGCGGTTGAAGAGACGGCCGATGGCTTAGACTTTAGGGTTCATGAGCTCGAGGCTCGCTTGCCTATAAGATAAGCACCTGTATCCTACTTCTAAAGGGCAGTTGCTCAATATCTATACAACAAAGATCGTCCTAGATAAAAAATTGGTATCGAGGGCTCACAATATAGAGGACAGGAGTATTTGTAATCATGTACAGATGTAGTCTGTATGCAACTCTGCTATGATACACACCCAAACACCAGTCTGGTTATCAAGGCCCTTATGGCAAAATCCTGTAGAAACCCCTTGAAAATCCTTGTAGAAGTGCTTGAAAGCAGTTTACGGCCTTGTTCTTAATGAAAGATACTATAATACCTATAGTATCGTGAATTTCGGTGTGGGGCTCAAAGGAACCCCTAAAGGAACCCCGCTAAAGGAACCCTTAAAGGAACCCCGCTAAAGGAGCCCTTAAAGGAAACCTTTTTGAAAGAGCCACCTTCGTGCCATGGGTCCAGGGCTTAACATACTTGATGGACCACTTTAGACCCTACACCCCAAAGTTAAAGCCATAAAAACCTAAACCCTAAACCCCTTAACCCCAAAACCCTAAGCCCTTGAAAACCCCCAAGTCCCTGAACTCGAGGCCGACCTCCTACACGGCCTTTGCGCCGTGGCTTCCGTGCTTGGCCTTGCAGCGGCCGCTTGTCAGGTGCCTTCCTCGGGTTCTGTTGTTTTCACTTCGTGGTTTAGGGTTTTGATTTCAGGGATTAGGGTTTTTGGGTTTTGCGGGTTTAGGTTTTAAGGGGGTTTAGGGTTTGAGGTTTTAGAGCTGGTGTTTTCAGGGTTTCCGTGGATGTTTTGATGTTGTGTTGTGCAACACTTTTGGATGACCCAAACAATTGGCACATTCACCTCTTTAAGGCACCTTGGTTACACCGGGTACACCCTTGAATCCCTCCACCCTAAACCCTAAGTCCATACGATACCCTCATGGTACTCTTAGCCAAGGAACCCTTAGAGGGACCCATGTAGACCCTACTTAGAGGATCATGAGACTTAGTAGCTCGGAATATATGTAAGGCATCTTTACTTATAACTACTTGTAACCCCAATTATGGTACTTATAACCTTATTCACTAAGTCCCATGACCCTCCGTAGAAATCCCTTCTAAGGATCCCGTTAAGGATCCCTCTATGAAGCCGCTTAACTTAAGGAATTGGCTAAGTCCCATGATCCTCCAAGTATGATCAATAGTAGGAGCCCCCAAACCCTGAGCCTTCCAGATGCTTTAAACGGAATCTCTCATAGAATCCCTCGTAGGAGCCCTTACCTAAACCTTAAACGGAACCCTGATAGCATCCCTCTTAGGATCCCTTGTAGGAACCCTTACCTAAACCTTAAACGGGACCCTCGTAGGATCCCTCATAGGATCCCTTGTAGGAACCCGTACCTAAACCTCAAACGGAACCCTCATAGGATCCCCCCTAGGATCCCTTGTAGGAACACTTACCTAAACCTAAATGAAAACCCTCATAGGACCCCTTGTAGGAACCCTTACCTAAACCTTAATGGCAACCCTCATAAAATCCCCCATAAGACCCCTTGTAGGAACCCTTATACCTAAACCGAAGTCCAGGCGCTGCCGGTGTCACTGGGGCGCACAGCACGGCTCGGTCTCGCCCTGCTTTTGGCCACCCTCGGCCGGGTGCCCACAGCGCAGGTTTAGGGTTTGGGGCAGGGTGTAGAGGTTAGGGTTTAGGGTTTAGGATAGGGGTTTAAGGGTTTAGGGTTTAGGGGTTTAGAGCGTTGTCGCTTGAGGGCTGTGGGTTTTCTGGTTTAGGGTTCTTGGTTTGATGAGGAATGGCTTGGGGACACAAAATAAAAAGTGAGTGATTGTGTCTGTGTGTGTGTGTGTGTCTGTCTGTGTACGTGTACGTGTGTATATATGCATGTATGTATGCATTTGCATAAGCAAAAGTACAACCACGCAATGAAACAAACAAACAATCAGCCAAACCAAGAAAAGTCAACACATTAACATTGGTATGTCGTTATGTATATGCCTCTGTATAGCATATTATACATATCATGCATAATTACACACACATGCATGCATGTCCAGATTGAAACAGGGACAGATGGATAGATAGATAGATATGTAGAAAGCTAGAAAGGTAGATAGGTAGATAGTTAGATAGGTAGACAGGTGGATCGGTAGATATGTAGTAGGTAGATAGATACGCGGATAGATATGGATACATGTAACTGTAGATACAGACAGATGTATGTTTCAATATACAAAGATATATATATATATATATATATATATATACAGATCGACAGTTATAGGTATGCATACAGAAACAGGTATGCACGTAACACACATCTACGCACAAGCGTAAGCATGTCTGTACATCAGTACAAATCGACATGAATAAGTGAACACAAACAAACATGTATGTGCATACATACATACATATATATGTATATAGGCGCACACATTTTCGTGTGCGAGTATGTATATATACACGCATTGCACTGCACAGGGTGCTTATCCTCCACACTAGGCCGTAACGATTTCAAGGATTGCCCCTTTCAAGGTTTGTGTGGAAGGTGTTTGGGGATCTCAAGACTCTACGCCCGACCTGGCCTGACCAGCATTCAGACTCACAGTGAGCCTTCATGTTTCTCCGGCTTCGCTACAGCCCCAGCCATGTCTTCAGCAAGTATTGTCAAGTTGGTCAGGGGGCTGTTTCAGTCATGATGCTTCGACCGTTTTGCCATCTTTCATGTCCATTTAGACGAGCACTCTGTTCTCTAGATCTTTAGGGCCTTGGCCGTCTATGTCAGCCCATTGCAGCCGGGGCAGATCTTTTCTGCGATTGCTCTGATGGTGCTGCGCGGGCTGCTGCAGCAGGAGACATGTTTGAGGTGCTGCCCAGCCACAAACACAGCCTTACGAAAGTGATCAACATCATCGTCATCATCCGTGTCATCACCATTATCATTACTTTCATTGTGTCATTGCCGTGTCATTGTCATGCACACCATCCCGATGATTGCAGGCAGCATGTTAATAATCGACATCACTGTCGGTGCGCTAATAGCAACCGCCATTGTAATGGTCTCAATATCACGAGTCTCAGCTTGAAACCAAGTATCTACTAGCAGTAGTCGTCGTCGGTGTGGTGCTGGAGGTGGTCAAGTTGGAGTAGCTTCCGTTGTAGGTCACTGCGTAATACAAAGGCCTGCGTGAATCGTGACCGTGCCTTCTCGTATAAGAGTCCCTATATGACTATGCTGTGTAAACTTGTTAGTTCCGGAGGCTTGCTTACACTTTTGGTGGGTTTGGGCTCCATATGCTTGGTATCTCACTATCGTTCTTAGAAATCAGTTAGCTTTGTTGTTCGAAATGAGAAGCTGTATTCCCGTGTCTACGTAGGATTTACAGCCATTGACCGATGGTGTTTGCGAACTTTGAGCACATTGTGGGTTCAGGCTTAGGGGACGCTGTTTTGTTCTGGACAAAGGAGCTTCGAATCTGTTTTCAGTCGCATGCAGGACTGTGCTGCCGCGGTTTCACTTTATGCCTCTACAGTATCCTCCCAACCAATTACTTTAGGATTCTGAATCGTATCGCAAGCCCCGAACCCCCTTCTGAAAGGCAAAGCAGTCTACTTGAAGACATTGTGTACACGAGCGGCAGAGGTTATACCCATATCCGAGTACATCAGCACACACTTACAGTCGCAAATGCACAACAGATAGCAGAAGGCACTAATTAACCCCAAACCCTGAACCCTGTAACTAACCCTAAGCCGAAACCCTAACCCTGGACCCCTAAAACCGCAACCCAAACACTGAACCCACTAAGCCTGAACCCAACAGAAGTTAGGGACCCAAACAGCAAGCATTTTATAGGGATTTCCCTACCTTATGGGGATTCTTTATAAGGGGGTTTATTTGGGATTTCCTATCCTAATTTTTGCTTATTTGCTTTTTTGGGGCCCTAAGAAGGACGGTTTCTGGGCAGAGCCCGCGCAATGGCCGATGCCTCGCCATGCCCGCGGGCCACCGATCTGAAGTTTTACAGTTACCTATAGTATCCATTGTAGTTCCTTTTTTTGGTTAACCAGTTTTATGGTTAAGACTTAGGACCCTATAATAGAGATTTTGGTTAACCAAAAAAAGGAACTACAATGGAGACTATAGTTAGGATCTGTTGTATAGAAAAGTAGGTACCCTAAAAAAGGGGTAGGGTATGAGCCTACGGCAAAGCCTTTACTTAAAAGCTTCCTCAAAGGAGTCTATAAAGGTGTTTGTTTGCGTGGCAGGGGGCCCAGGAAGTAAGGAATATTCCTCAACTTAATGCAGGGTTCATAGTATGGTTTAAGGTATGTTCCTTTATGAAAGGCCTCAGAGAGGGATCCTACCATAATTTCAGGTTTTTTCCTAAATTCAGAGATTACACCCCAAACCCTATAAACCCCTAGACCCCCTAAACCCGATTCAGAGATTTTGGAAGGTCTGGGTTCAGGGCTAGGAGCCAGAGACTCCAACATCCCTTAATTAAGGAATATGCCTTAAATTATAATAGGATCCCTAATATGATTTAAGCAATATTCCTTAATTATTGGATATTGGAGTCTCTGGGTCGGTATTAAGTGTTTCCCAATGTGTCCTAGGTAGTGTTACGGGGGATACATTCCCAAACCATACTAGTCATTCCTCATACACAAAACCTACATTCCACTATATAGGTACTTTGGAGCCTTTGGGTTTATAGAGGGGTTTAAGAAGTGTTGGGTTTTGGGTTACCAACCTCCTCCCCCCACCCCTACAATATTGCCGCCAGCATTGCCGTTTCTCTTCTAAGCATCCGTAAGCTCAGAGAGGGCACTTTTCAAAGATCCCGCGTTTGTTCGCGAACGAGTGGCGGGTTAGAGCGGAGTGAGTAGCTAAAGTTGTTGGGTCTTTGAGGGTTTAGGATCGGCGCTGTTGGTTCTTGGATGCTCTTGGATATGGACTGCTAATTACATGCCGACATACGGAGCAGCTGTTAGCGAAACAACTCAGAGGTACTGCTTGCAGCCATCTTGCCAAGGCATCGCACATTTGCGGCGTTTGCGACGCCTGGCCTTGAACCAGAGGGATATGTCACGTTCCCATGGCTTCAAAGGAGAGGCCTGAGCCTTGAGCTTCAGTTGAGTTTAGGGTTTATGTAGGGGTTTAGGATTTAGGGTTGAGGGTTTTGTTTGTTTCTTCTCCTGTGTACGCTTTGCTTCAACTTGCGGGTGCAGCTACACCGCCAACAAGACCACGACGTTTGTGCTTAGGGCTTATAGGGCCAAGCGAGAGCTCAGCAAAACTAACTGAATATGTATGTACATATAAGATATATATATATATATATATGCATGTGTGTATTGTGTTTTTGTTTGTTCATTTATTTATGTGCATACACACATACACTATATAGGCTGTATGTATATAAGTATATACATATGTATGTATGTATGTATGTATGTATGTACATATATATATATATATATGTATGTACACTATGTCTCTCGTGCTGTATATATATATATATGTACGTATATGCATGTTGCATAGTATCTCTTACGGTACTCGCAGCCTATGTAGCGAAATCTTTCACATGGCCGCCTCGGCTTGAGATTTCTGTATAGAGTGCAGCTTAATGCCTAGATTTAGGTTTGGGTACTGTATTTGGATTCATATATGGGCTATGTGTATATATATATATATATATATATATATATATATATATATATATATATATATGAATATATATATATATATATATATGTATATATATATGTATAATTTTTACATCGTATATACATAAACAACAATAAACAGACATATATATATATATATATATAGATGTACCTTGTAAACATTATCCAACTGTTACAGAGTAGGGGCTGTACCTAAGGTTAAAGTACCTGCTTTGCAGACCCTACAACAGAGGAGGTTGTAACTCTCTCTGGTACAGGTTTGGCAATGATAGGGAGACCTCTTAAAGGGGACCCTTATGAACCCCACCTCTGGCTCACTTCATAAAGGTACCTTATTGATAGGGTTGATGTCCCTAAGTATCCCCTAATCCTAACTCCTAACAGGGGACAACTCTGCACGTGGCTCTGCCTGCCCACTTGTCAGGTTCAGAGTTTAGTGGTTGGGTACGGCCCCCACTCCGTACCAGTTGGATAATATTCATAATATAGAGATACAAGGACCTTAATAGTAGCCCTACTATAGACTGTTACTGTATGGGGGCCGTACCCAGTTTAGAGGTCAGGGCAGGACGGGCCCGAAGTCTCACAAGGCTTCCCTAAGCCCTAACTCTATGCCCGAGGAGTTCATGAAGAAAGAAACCACGAAACCCCAAACCCTATAAACGCTAAACCCTAAACCCCCAAGCCCCTAAACAAGCCTAAGGAGTTCAACAAAGAAGACAAGAAAGCCTTGAACCTTAAATTGACTGTCTGAGGTCTGGGGAGGGAGAAGCAGTGGAGCTTTGGCTGGGTTTACGGTTGAGGGTTTAGGGTCTTGGGGTTAAGGATTTGGAGGTTTGGGGTTTAAGGTTACTGAGGCTGTGAAGTTTAAGGTTTAGAGTTTACAGCTTTATGACTAAGAATTTCGCAGGCACCTAAATTCTTTTCTGTGTGGGTTAGTAGTTCTCTGGGATTTGACACCTACGTAGTGCGTTGCTGTGTTTGTGGCTGCCCTAGACCCCATCATGCAGTACCATGTTTGTAGCAGCGGATTCCGTGGTCCAAATAGTTCAAAGGACCTGGGGGTAATACTCAGGTACTTAGGATAAAGGTGCTGCAAGTTAATATCTGGGGGAGTATGTGGTTATTAGGCACATTAAATCCCCGGACCCATCTATAGTAAACCCCATAAAGTTGGAAACCGGATTAAGGCCAAATAGTGCTGGGACTCCCTGTACACTACTCTTAAGGATTGAAACTATCGGGTTTCCAACTTTTGGGCTTCTACTGTAAATCCCCCGACCCAACGTAGATAACGGGTTCTTCAGCCGATTCTGGTCTTTCCCAGGGGCTCCATAGTAGTTACTTTTTGGGAATACCATATAGGATTCTAGATATGAACCCCCCAAAAATACTACGGTTGATGATATAAATCCTGCATGACCCATAATAAGGAATATGCCATAATTCCCATGGTTTAGGCTCCCTAAGGTAATGCAGGATTTATATCATCAACCGTATGGAGCCTTTGGGTAAGGGCTGTAGCATTTTAGTATCCATTTTTGCAATCGTTCTTGATGGGAGTGGGTTCATTAATGAGGGGACTACATTACCTACGTAGAACGCCCAAACATAAACCCTAAACCCTGACCCAACCCCCCTTTTACTCCGTGTGGGAAACAAATCTCATAAATGGTCGACACTCTCTGTCAAAATGCACAAAGCCCTAAACTTTGAACCCCCAAAAAGCCCTGAAAGCTCTTGGACGAAGGTTAAAGAAGCCGAGCGCGACGTGGAAGAGCTGGAAGAGTTTCTCGGAGCTTCCTGGCGAAAGCTTCGAGCTTCAACAAAGGGTTCAATACTATACTTGGAGGGTCGGGGGACTTAGTACCTATAAGGGGTTCCTTTAGAGGGGTCCTTTAAAGGGATCTATAGGGATTCTATAAGGGTATAGGGTTTAGGGTTTGGGGGACTTAGTAACTGGTTATTTTAAGGGCTTATACAAGTACCATAACCCCAATTAGGGCCCCTTTTAGGGTACTTATAACACTACTTACTACCTACTTACTAAGTCCTCCGACCCTCCAAGTAGGGGCCTTCCGAAAATTAGGGGTACCTTATTTTGGGGTCCTTATAATAAGGATCCTACTGGTTAGGGTGCTATATTAGGGTCCCCCATTTTCGGAAACTCCCAAATAATTACCACTAGTATATAGTAGAATGGGTCCCAAAACCCCATTCCAATTGTTCAGGCTCCTATATATTCTAGGGGTTCCTTGATAAGAGCTCTGGATCGGTTCTATAGGCCATGTTCTGGCGAGCAGTTTGCAAGGATGTAGCGTTTAATAAGAGTCGAAAAGCTTCCGGGTTTAGGCCAAAACCCAGAGAAGGGGTTGGTCATACCAGCAGCACAGGATATGCTATGAACCCTATGTGATGATGGTCTGCATCGTTCGGTTTAAGGCCAAGAGCCGCAACAGAATAGGTTATGCCGGTAGATGTCCAGATGAAGGTACCCAAAAAAGTGATGTCCTCATGCCGAAGCTTTGAAAACCAAGAGATATTTTTCACCGTGATTCCAAGAAAGCTCGAAATCTGACATTAGACTGCCAAATATGGAGTATTCAGGCTCTGGAACAGGGTAGCTTGGGGCCTGGAATCTTTGCATGATGCCTAGATGAAAGCGCCGAAGAAGACGATTCCGAAGCCGGTCCGCCAAATCGCCGCAGTCAACAAGACGGCCGATGCGGGTCCCCTGTCATCCGTTTACTGTAGGAGGCGGAGTAATCAACAATATTATACCTTGGGGTTCACCTATTATATTACAGTTGCACTGTACTATGTCCTTGCATAACCGAAGACTCTGTTCGCATTATGAAGGCCTTCGCACACGCTTGGGGGCATGTGGGAGTTTCCGAAAATTAGGGGTACCTTCTTTTGGGGTTCTCATAATAAAGATCCTACTATTTAGGGTACTATATAAGGGTCCCCTATTTTCGGAAACTCCCATGTTGTGAAGTTCTGCGTTTTTTTCCCCTCCGGACGGTATTGCACCCTGAAGGAGATCAGAGGTTCGATTCGGGCGGGGTTTTGGGTTTCGGGGTCTAGGGCGAAGGGGTCTACCCATGGGCCCCAAAAGTAGTCCCTTTTGGGGTTCATATTTAGAATCCTATAAGGTAATCCCGAAAAAGTGAACTACCATGGGGCCTATGGGTAGTGTGAGCATGGTTCCGAATTGAGGTTGTCTTCGTGGGGAGCTGGCCTTTGAGTTGCTCCCATCCCCCAAGAGAACCCCAAGAAAGAGGCCTCAAACCCTTATACCCTATAAACCTTGAACCCTTAAACCCTAAACCCTTAAACCCTTAACTCTTAAACCCTAGACCCTTAAACCCTAGACTCTTAAACCCTAAACCCTCAACCCTTAAACCCTAAACCCTAAACCCGATCATCCCCCGCCCCTCGAACCCCCAAACAACGACAACAGAAGAGGTCTGGAGATCATCCAGAACTTCAAATCTGCAATTCCAGAACAGCGAAAAGCGCTGGACGCAGCTATGGCCGCAAGGTGCCGCTGCTGAAGACGACTATCGGCTTAGGTTTCCTTTGACTTCTGTTAAAGGGTTCCCTTAACGGGTTCTCTACGGCGTAGGACAGCGAGATGCTCCAAGGGCTTCATCCTGCAAAGTCGGGTCTGTCTACGCGGAATTGCGTGTATGCTTTCTGCAGACATCCGCCATATAGTAGGTCATAGGAGGCCAAAAACGGGGTTTAGCCTATGCGGGTTTAGTAGGGATTAGGGTTGCGATATTAGGGTTCATATGAAGGAATCCCTACCCCAAGAATCTTAAATTCCCCCCCTTGTGGCCTCCCATCAGTAGGTACTTACAAAAGTCTGGCATCCTCAAGGTCTTCCTTATAAACTTATCTTTCAAACCCTTTAGGGTTTAGGGTTTTGGGGTGTAGGGTTTAGAGATTAGGGTTTAGGGTATAGGGTATTAGGGTTTAGGGTTTAGGGTGTTCCTTTAAAGGGGTCCACAAGTGGAACCAGAAGGGGAGCTATAAGGGTACTATAATGTAGGGGCTTCTTCTTTCGTCGCTCCTATGCTGAAGGGCTTTTAGGGTTTACCCTAAGGGTCCAGGTATCTCCCTTTGAGAGTCCGGAATCTCCTAGGGAGAGTCCTTGGGTCTCTTTGGGTCTCAGAACCCCTTAATTTTGAGGTTCCCCAGTTTTGTTTGGACCCTTAGGGTAGGAGTTGGGAGTTTGGGTTTACTTAGATAACGAACGGGGGAGCTTTAAACTCTTCGGTCCTATGTATTTGCTCTATCTTAGAAATTTTGAACTTTTCGGGGCCGGGTTGTTGAAGAAGAGAGTTTAGGAGTTGGAGTTTTCCGAAGTAGGGCTTTAGAGTAATGTATAGGGAATCCCAGCTCTATTTGGCCTTAATCCGGTTTCCAACTTTATGGAGCTTACTGTACAGGCTTGTTGGTCGTCCTCAGCCGGACACTAGGTAGGAAGGTCTGGGGAACTCAACAAACAAAGCCCCTCAACCCCGAAGCCTACAGCCACACTGAATGTACAACCTACTTACAGCCGGAGCCAAGTAGGCAGATACAATTTCAACTCAGAGCAGCAGGAAACCTCCTATATCAAGCAATCATAATTGAAGTAAGACAACATGCCAACCAGGCATTGTTAGAGTCATGGCTGTTTGTTAATTCGTGTCAAACCCTACACCCGAACCCTAAACCCTAAACCCGAGCAGAAAGATCAGCCTCATAGCCGTTCAATCGACGTCTCCGAGGATGGCGGAGCTCAAACCCCTGTGCAACAAGTACATGTGCCCCTGCTGCAAGTTACTATTTAGGGTTTAGTTTTTGGGGTTTAGGTTTGGGTTTTGGGGTTTAGGCTTTGGGTCCGAGGTTCAGGGTTGAGGGTTTAGGGGCGAGGGAGTGTGTTGCGAACATAAGCGGTTCTACGAGTGTTGTGAGACGTCGAATCAAGTATGCATTCTTTATCTAATATACGCCAAGAACCCAGTCTCATTCGTCGGGCCCTGCAGTGGATAGCAAATCCTCAAGGAAAGTACTCTGAAGTGGAACCCTGTCGGGACTCTGAAATTCAATTCCTTCCTGGCAGTAGATCATCCACAGAAGCAGGGGAAACCTGCCAGTTAGAGGGGTTTCTCAAAAAGAGGGCCCTAAAGTATAAGACATTCCCAACCCAAAAAGCCAATAGACGAGCACCGAAAGCTTGATCGCTTAAACCTTAGTATTTAAAGGCCCCTCAGCCATAAGCGGGTCTTCAAGAGGGAATCTGAAACGCCCTATAGACGCGCGACGAGACGACAGAAAACGACCACCCTTGTTCCCAGGTTCCGTCGCGCCGAGCTACTAGGCTCCTGCACTCAAATGGGAGTTTCCGATATTAGGGGATCCTAATGTAGTACCCCAAATAGTAGGATCCTGATTATGAGGACCCCCAAATAAGGTACCCCTTATTACGGAAACAGCCAAATTCAGCCGACTGTTCGTTGTTTTCCTCCAGCATGAGTTGGTTGACATAGAGGCCTGACTTCGGGTAGAACTAGGTTTGTTTGGGGCGGTGTGACGAATTGAGTCTGAGTTAGACCGCGTAGATTGCTAGTTCCACAGGGTGTCGTGGGCGTTGTATCAAGGTGTGTTTTGGTGCTTGCACATTGGTGTCGTCGCGATGCGAAAACCCTAGGTCGTATCTATTTTCTGGGAAAAGCAGTACTTACTCTGGTCTGTTTGGAGCCACAGGGAAAGGGTTTTGGAAGGATGATCAGCAGATTTGTTTTATGAACGGATGCATCCAGCGTCGCTAGTTCATTAAAGCGCAAACACCCCCACCCTGAATCCTAAACGAGGACATCAGAGCTGCCTGGGTTGCGCTTTGGGATAATATTGAATTTCCCTTATTCCCTTATAAAGGGGACCTATTCATAAATAATTTTCAAAGGGTTTAAAGCACAACCCAGTTACTCTCTTGGGTTCCTGCAGGCTGAATGGCTTTTGTTTCGGCGGTGTGTGGGATGCAACGGTCATGTCTTCAGTTGCACCGAAAAGAATGGCTGAAGGCAGGTGAGTGTGACCACCAAACCCTAAATCCTGATGGCCCAAAAATTGTCTAGGTTCCTGAGTAGTACCCTTTTGCCTTTTAGGTTGGGGTCTCCTTATTGAAAGCTGAAGATCAGGAAAAGGGGTGGTTTTATATTTTGTGTACAGGGCTACTGAGGAACCTAGTAGTTTAGGCCGTCAATATTAAAACTCTACTCAGCTCCTACACTTTTGAGGTTTTGCGGCTTAGGGTCTAGAAACGCCTTTCATTATTCATCACTTAGACCAACCCCTACAAAGCAACAAAGCCTAAACTATGCCGCAACCCGAAACTCCTATGCCCCCACAGAACCTTTCTGGAATGTTCACTCATAATACAAAACCCGGTTGATAGAACCCCTCATGAAAGCATGCACTAGACCACCGAAGCCCTTATCCCCCCCCCTAAACCCTCACCCCTTCATCCTAAACCGCCAAGCCCTCAAGCCCCTAAACCCAAAACCCCCTATGCCGATGAACGAAGGTCTCTCTGCAGCTCAGTGCACGGCAGCTCAGGGGAGGCTCAACGCGGAAGAGCTGCCGCCCGGACCTACAATTGAGGCCTTTTTGGGCATCTTGAAAGGATCCCCTTAAAGGGGCCTTCAAAACAGTCCTATGGAGCTACTTAAGTAAGTGAGGAGGAGCCCTGTGGAGATACTTACGGCAAGTAAGTAGGACAGTATTTGGGGTCATCTACTTACTAAGTCCCCATAAGATTGCATTGAAGCAAAGGTTCCTTAAAGGGTTTGGGGGCTAGGTTTCGAGATTAGGGTTTGCGGGGTCTAGGTGTTAGGGTTCTGGGTTTCGGGTTTAGGATATGCGTTTACATTGTTGACGATTGCTATTCCCTTATAGTCCCGGTTTCAATCATAGCATAACCCAGAGGGTCCTAGATATCATCTGGGTGTGGAATTAGATAGGAGGATCCACATCTGCAGAAAGATCGAGTTATAAGACCATGAAGAGTAACTTTAAATCATTTGTCCTGTTAACATATGGTCCCTATGAGGTTTCGTAGGGGCTGTAAATATGTAATATAAGCACCTGCCTTGGGCTGCCGAGCACTGCGATCGGCCTGTTTCTGCAAAGGCACAGCCACCTGTCATCTCAAGCTAGCGCGAATTACAAATTAGTATTTCCGGATATCCATACCAGCTGCTGCTCATGATGCTTGGTCAACCATCCTTGGATGCTCAAACGGATGGGTTATTAACAGCTCCAGTACTATACCGGGCTAATCGAACCGAGTGGCGTGGCATAAAACCGCAGAAGAATAGCCTTCTCCACCGTTGCACGATGGCATCTCTGAGCAAGTCCTCAGGCGAAACATCTAAATCCAAATCGCCTTTAAATTAGGCTGAATCGAACATGCTTGACGGGATCCGGTATCAGGCAAGCTACCCTTTAGATGCCCCATGTAGTCTTCGTCGAGGTAGGTGTGCCAATACCGCGGATTTGTGCCTGATGTATGTATTCACAAGTACAGTACGTAGGAAGCTACCATCACACACACACACACCATGGCCACAGACAATTTGATGCAACCTGGCTGCGGGTGAGTCCGGCCATATAGCCAATCTCCAAGAGCCCCTTGCATATTCAGAGGTTGAAAGTCGATGGCAGGCACAATTGATTTACCAATGTTGCCCATGTATGGTTTTACAGTACGATAGCCAAGACACGTGGTGTTTGGGCTTCAGCGGCCAGAGTCGCTCATTGCATTCCCCAGCCAACTTTGCCAAAAGGACATAGGCATAGTGGAAGTGGTCCTCAATATGATTGATCTTCGGGGTTCGGGGTGCAGCTTCCGGCATCAGTGCACATTTAAAGGGTAAATATATGCAGTAAAGCAACAATCTTCTGGCGGAAATCGTTTGCCTGCTCCTCCGATATGTATCGGCCGTGGTCCTCCAGGAAATTGAAGATCTCTGCCAGCCACGTCCTCGACATCTATATAGGCACACATGCATATATACACATGCCACACATACTCAGGGCATGTAGTCATGCACCAGACACATGTGCACATACCTTATTATTGTTGGCACATGCAGCTAGGCAACACACAACGATATACCCAAGTAGATCTCTCAGCAGCAGCATGCGGCTGCACTTCATTCCGGAGCTCTGCGCTTTTGGCGGCTTGCCATGCGATGATGACCCGCACCTGAGAGCAAGCCACCCGGCCGGAATCCAGAATCGACTAAAATACCCCAGCTTGAAATCCAAATGCTAAGCAAGGATCGTTGTGGCCCTTTGCAGCAAACTCCGGGTAGCCAGTGACTGCATTGCGCAATAGCTTGGAGCAGAATGGAGCCTGACTGTGCCTGAAATGGGAACAGTTCTCTCACTCTCGGCCCTAAACCCTGATCCTCCTAACCGTAGCTTCTTATAGATGCTATTTTAAGGGCCAGTAGTGGTGTACTTTCAAGCTGAGATTCGGGATCCGATTGGCCTTGCACCAGTGGACAAAGTCGTTATATGCATACTGTAGGCGGGCATTCAGGTTCGCTTGTCTATCTGGAGGTTGCCATAGGTCCTGTCAGGGATCACTTGGGGTTTAGCGCTAGCCGGTTTAGGGTCGGAAGTCCCACCGGCAGTTTCAGCATCTCGTAGAAGACCGATGCCGATACCCACTGCCCAATGCCAAGATTGAGTGTGTGTAAAGTGCACCACCGGACCATATTGGGATTGAAATTGATGATCCGCAGGATCATGCCTCGGGACCCACCCCCCTAACCCTAACCCAATCCAGCTACAGGGTTTAAAAGAAAGATCAACGTTATGAAAAGTAAGTGCTGGTATTATTCAATTCCTACTTTTCTCTCCATCCTCACCACTTTTGCAAAGGCTTGCAAAGCTGGTAGCATCACGCCGCTGCTTCAAGTAGGGTGCCTTGAGGAAATCAGTCTTTTTGGCCATACAATGATGACACAGGTTTTGTGACGACCAGCCAGATGTCAGCCCCAGTACATCTTTGTGCCACAACCAATCGCCGCGAAACTCTGTGGTAGCAAACCGAAGATCAGTACCCGGTGCAACCTGAAATATTGGATGCCTGTTGTTGCCAGACAGCAATTGTGACCCGATCGACTCACGTAGCTTCTGGGACACATCATAAGATCCATCGATATCCAGGTCATCAGCAGGTGGTCGCAAGCCGTAAAAGCAAAAGTTCAGCGAGAGAACAATCTTAGTTTCAAAATCTTCATATATTTAGGGCTTAGGATTTAATAAGGTTCAAATTTTGTATCCCCTGGGTTTAACTAGTGACCCGAGATCCAAGTTTTAGCCAAGCTTCGGGGCGGAGAAAGGCCTGAAGCGTTTCGAAACCAGTGCTCAGTGCCTCATGACCGACGCACATGTTGAATTTCGGGGTTTTGCGCTTTAGGATTTCGGGTTGCTGCAGACACGGCACATGGCGTATCACAAATAAGACATACCTTCCACGGCGCTCGCCAAGTATGAAGTTGAGGCTGACAGCAGTTAGCTTCTGGCCACCATTCGTGAATCTGAAATCATCCCCGTGTAAGCCAACAGGGATAACCTTGTCAAGCTCGTCTCTGTTGTGCAGCCCGGGGTGCCAAGGCATACCAGTCTCCTCCACGTTATCCCAGAACTCCAAAACCTTCTGTGGTGATCCAATCGTCTCGTGGAGATCTTTTGTTGATAGACCATCGAGCAGCCAAGGTATCAGCTCATGAGGCAATATCACTGGGAAGCTCCTCGGCATGCTGTTGGTTGGTTTCGGAATGTTAAAGCAAACTCCTGATCAATTGCAGTCCTTTTGATCACAACCTCGTCTCCCTCGATCATTTCAGTGATGGGAACTCGGACATAGCGGATGGGGACCTTCATACATGTCCGGATTATTTGTTCTGGTGCTTTCGGGTTTAGGGTTCCCGGTTTGGGGCTTGTTATGGCTTTCAAAATCCGGTGTATCGTGTTTTAATTATTTAGGCTTTGAAGTTAGCATAGGGTAGCGGATTTAGGGTTTGGGTTATTATAAGGGGCATTCTAGTGGGTGAGCCTTGGCACTCAACTGTCGAAGAATATCGCGTTCGATGTTTGACGAGCGGACACCGGCTGCTCCAGCTGCAGCCAGCTTCTGCAGCTTTTCAGGAGGGGCCATACCACATTTTTCCATATCCTGTGATCACGATCATGTCTTTGGGTTCAGGGTCTAGGGCTTAGGGGCTTAGGGTTGTGGGCTTGTTGGCATCGAGGTCCTTGCAAGCATCGTCGGCACATAGACGTGCAGAAGTAAAGCTGATATCCTGCAGGGTGACCCGTGTTTCCCCTCGAAGCCCCAAACCTGATCATGATAAACCTTAAACCCTAAAGTCCAAACTATCACCGAGGCCAGTTAAAAATCCTAAAATACACCGACCGGTCCCCCTTCGATACCATGGTGATCAGGTTCTCCGCCAAATTGGATGGTCGACCTGCGTGTGGGGAATTGTGACTGGGACTGCTACATATAATATTAGCACCAGTGGTGAACTTTCAAAGGGCACGCATACAATGATTCACTTTTCACCCGGGGCCCAGCGAGAGAGTGCTAGGATCATGGACATCACACGCCCAGCTAGTGTACGTAGGAACAGCACATGCAGCGCCGCATGTGGCAGGCTGTGCAAACCTATAGTATAGCTCCGGTCCTAGCCCCCTATATATTATAACTAGGCAGTAGGCCGTTATAATATCAGTACAGCACTTAATCGTGTACGGGGTTCGAAGCTCTGTTGCCCAGCTCTAGCAACAAAAACAGAGTGCATGAAAAGCCAGCTCTAGGTCTGGCAGCCACACTCACCGAATCCAGATCATGATCACCGATGGCCATCATCGGATATCACTTCTTATTAGCCTTCTTTTTGGTAGCTGCTTTCTCATCACCCTCAGATGCCCGAAACACGACCCAGTGCCAGTAGCTAGTCACACTAGCTGGTTATGGTTCAGGGCTTAGGGTAAACCTAGAACCAAAGACACTAACCCCCTACCCTGTGAAAAAAATCTATTATAATTATATACAAGAATTCAACGAAATCAACAGTCTACAATAAAATACCAAAGAGCAAAGACAACTTTGACTGTCTTGACGAAGGCATTGTAGCCCTCCACTGCTTTATCCAAGATCTCAGTCAAAGGACTTAGCGTATCACCATCCTTCGGTCCTGTCAAGGTAGCATGCTGGAGCTTTTCGCTTGCATCCTGCATCAACTCACGGTGCTTCTTCATATCTGTCGCATAGCCATCTTTCATAGCCTGGGAGATCTCAGTCTTCTCCTCGATGATAGAGGTCCAGCATTTTGCATCTATGAGTTTAGATGAAGCATCGCGTAACTTGGCAGTGGCCTGCGTCAGAGGTGTAGCCTTTGACACACCCCGCTTCGGCGAGGCCGCATGATGACTTCGGTTGGATCGACTATGCCCTTTGCCACCACCTTTCTGCCCACCTTTAGAAGCAGGATTGCTCGAGCCCTGCCCATACGGTTGATTGACTGTCCCACTCAGGTTGAGCGCCACTGGAGGGGCCGTCAAGCCGGTGCGGAGTGCCCCCGACTGCATAATGGCAGGCCTCAGCGATAAGACTTCAGATTATTTAGGGTCTGTTGGTCCCGGTTTAGGGTTCTTCGGTTCAATATCATGATAGAGTTCTACAGGTCTTGCTCTTGAGGGCTCGAGTCTACTGTCCTAGGGATCAGGTTATTATTATTATGTATATATAATTAAGTTTAAGATCAGGGTTGTTAGTATAAATAGTGACGGAAAAGACACATCAGTGCGATACATAGGATCAGGGGACATAATCTGGCCAGTCATGGCCCCATCCAGGTTTGCCCCGGTGCCAAACGTCGTCGCCTTTGTGTCCTTTGCCTTGTTCTCAATCACAAAGTCGTCGAAGATCAAGAAAAGCTCTTCATCCTGCAACAGTATAGCTGATCACAATTATTCACCCGAAGCCTTACCTGGAGCACTGCAGTGACCCGTCCTCCACTCCCCTGAAATCTGGATGCTCCATCCAATGGGGCATATTATCGTACTTGTTTCCATGCTGCTCTTGCAGCATTTTCTTCTCTTTGACCAAGTTTTCCGCTTGCAACTTGCCGTGCTTTTCCCGGATAGTCTTTTTGGAGATGTAGCGCTCCTGTCCCTTGTATTGCGTGGTTTCCTTCCGCTTCGCCTCCAGGTAGATCGTAGATTCGAGCCACTTTTCCCCAGACTTGACCCACTCATCATAGAGAGCATCCAAGATATCACGGTCTTAGCAGCAGTTTGTAGGGATTTAGGCGGATATAGGGTTTATGTATATATGTTCAGGGTTAGGGATATACATTTATAATATGGATTGAAGGGTTAAGGATTTCCAAGAATAGGCCGAGTCACTGCGATAGCGGTTGGCAGCAGCATCAAGAACAGCTTGTGGGCAATTCGGACCTTGTATCGCTTGGTATTCATAGACTAGATAAACACTTACAATAAGCCACAGCAATCAAGTCGTTATCCTCAGACTCGTCACTCCTGAAGGACCTCTCCATCCTTGCCTTGGAAGCCTTGATAGCCAGCCGTTCTCTTTCAGCCTCTGCTTCAGCCAACGCAAGTGTAGCCTCATCTGCCTCCTGCTGGCTTTGCATGTTTCCGTCCTGTCAGATATTTAAAGCTAAATTAAACTAACCATAAGTCGAGCACTCGAATAATCTCAGGGATATTAAAGGTTGTGGTTTTAAGGTTTAGGGTTTGGGGGTTTAATGTTGTGGTTATTTGGGCTTTGGGGTTGAGGCTTCAGGAGTTTAGGACTTTAAGGGTTGGGGTTGTTTACTAGTCCTGCAAGAGCTCAGCGGTGTCCCTGCGGTTCAGGGCACTCACCATAGAGCCGATCGCGGACTTGGGCACCTCAAATGCATCAACGATTGGATTAATATAATATACTGGAGGAAAACCCAACTCATGAGATCATGATCAAGCAGCACCTGGGTAGGGATGCTTCCACCAGTCTTGACATCTGGGATACCGTCACCAGAAGACTTCATACCGGGATTCTGAGATGCTGCGATGCTGACGCCATCACCAGAAGTCTTGATACCGGGATTGCCAGATGCTGCGATGCTGATGCCATCACCAGAAGTCTTGATATCGGGATTGCGAGATGCACCAGGGGTCTTGATACCGGGATTGCGAGATGCTGCGATGCTGAAGCCATCACCAGAAGTCTTGATACCGGGACTGCGAGATGCTTTGATGCTGATGCCATCACCAGAAGTCTTGATATCGGGATCGCCAGATGCTCCGGTGCTGAGGCCATCACCAGAAGTCTTCCCACCCGTCTCTGCCGGCTTGGATTCCACCTGATTATCTGGTTTTAAAACGGGCGTCATACACTTAAAGCTTGGTTTAATTATTCATGATCATGATCACATGCGACTAACGAGCCTGAGCATTGGTCGGTAGTGGAGATTTCATCATTTCACACAGCTCGGCATGGAAAGCCGCCTCATCGAAGGCCTCATGTTCGAAGATTGGTAGATGCTCATCATGGAACACAAAACATAAAGATACAATCAAGAATAACCTTGCATCATCATAAACCCTTAAACCACACCAGGCCCCAGACTTGCAACCATCCAAGGCACATCGACATCTGGCTGCCGATCCGAGCTGATTCCACGGCCAAGCACATCATTGGGCGCCTACCAGCACATAAGGGTTTAGGGTTAAGCATTACAGCATTACATTACTGATTAGGTTTCGAATTTAGAAATAGTTTATGGTTTATAATGTATGTATCACATATAGCTAGGGGTGTTTATTTGTTGAGGGAACCGAAGTTGCAGACACCACACAGCCTCGGCTGGAATCGGGAGGGCGGGATCCGGGGAGCATAGCACAAGCTGCTGCATCTCAGCTGGTTGCCCAGCTGCAGCATCCTGACAGATCGAAGTAGCATAGGAGTCGAGGGTGTGTGCACGAAGTCAAGCCGTAGGGTTTTTTTTCTAGAATTTGTTATCACCCACATAATAGATATATATATATATATATATATATATATATATATTATTTTTACAACTACATAGACCTAGAGTTGAGGATTTAGGGTCGGGGTTTTATGAGTACTGCTAGCGCTCATTATTATGAACATAATTAATGACTTATGATTATAGATACACATCCGAAAGCACAAACTTCAACTAGCTCCCCATCATCGGCTCTACAAGGACAGTGGAAATTGCCCTCACAATTGACCCTCAAGAACACTAATCGCTATCTCCAGGCACCACTACCCTAAACTTAATGATATCATGATCCAATTTCTATATCCCTCGAAACCCTCGTATGGTCATGATACCCGGCCTCCAGTTCATGAACAGCTCTTGCAGATTCGCCTTTCTGCGGTGTTGCAGATCCCAGAACACGTTGCTTCAAATCCTGCGGCGCCTCTAGATTCGGAGCCAAGCCTGCATTCACCCTGGCCTGCACAACCTTGATAGCTTCAATCTGCGTAGCTTCAAGCTCGGTCCACTGGCCCAGCTTTTCACACATCATAGGACCCCATGCCGACTCAGGCACCTTTCGGAACATTGCAAGGACGTGCTCCGAAGCGGCATGCACCGCCACCTGGGCTGTATTATCCTTCTCGTCAGCATCATGTCGGATCCTTTTTTTTTCATCTTCCAGCCACTTCTCCGTCAGTGCCACCTTTCGGTTGGCAAGCAGGTCCGTCGTCCCGTAGCTTTTTCTGATGCCGTCGATCATGTATTGTGCCGTCGAAGCAGCCTTTGCCAAAGACATGAACAGCTCACTGCGCAGATGCTGTGCTTCCGACAACAGAGACAATGCCTGATCCACTGAGGTCCTCGTGCATAGGATTGTTTCCTTCACGACCGGCTTTGTGTTTGGGTCAACCACATCGTCCACAGCTTCATTCGGGAAGTCATAGAGTAGCCATTCCCTCAAACCTTTCAAGCCCAAACTGTAGATTTGACCAGACTCTTCTGGTTCATCGAAGAGGAAACCTTTCATAACCTCAACATTGGCACTGGTCATGAACGAAGCGATGCTCAGCACATCCTTTGCACGGTCTGGCGACGCTGTCGCTGACCATGTCAATGTCGTCATGGAGTCGAGGGCATGCATAGTGGGGGCTGTTTCACCTCAATGCAGGATTAGGGTCTATGGAGGTTTCGCATTCAGGTTTCAGGGCTTTCAATTTAGAGTTAAAACTAACTTTTGAAGTTATGATTTCGGGGCTTAGGGTACTATACAAATTATTAGAAACAAACATACCCACATAGTAGTAGTATTCCAAATATATTAGACAATATAATTATTATTAATATCTATATATATATATATATATATTGATTGTATATAACTATGATCTTCATGAGTTCGTATTTATTAGTATCTTATTTCATTAGTATACAATCAATACAATTACAAAAGAATGCCAAAACGGTTCAGTATAAGCAAGTTACCCTCGAGCACAGCATCATCGGGACCAGACACTTTCTGTCGCTTCACATACCGAGGTGGACTTGTCACAACTTGACTGTCTGGGCAGGTGTCGGTGAGCTGGGTGCCACTGGATTGGCTGAGACCCACATGGTCGGGACTTGTGTGCACGGATGACACAGATACGGCATCAAAGATGGAACGTGTAGGCTGTGACTTCAAAACCGGAACCTGTGGTTTGGCCTGAGGCATCTCGGTCGGGCTCTCTCGGGAATCTGGCATCTTTGTGGCTGGCTTCCCTCGGCCCTCACCCATCTCGGTCAGGCTCCCTCGGGAATCTGGCATCTCACTGGCTGGCTTCCCTGAGCCCTCACACTTCTCGGTCAGGCGCTCTTGGGAATCTGGCTCCTTGGTGGCTTGCTTCCCGGTGCCCTTGCACATCTCGGTCAGGCTCTCTCGGGAATCTGGCTCCTTGGTGGTTGGCTTCCCCTTGCCCTTGCACATCTCGGTGGGGCTCTCTCGGGAATCTGGTGTCTCGGTGGCTGGCTTCCCCTTGCCCTCACACATGTCGGCAGGGCTTTTTTTTAAATCTGCACCTTTGCTGGGCTTCCCTCGGGCCTTGCAACTCGCCTTTGGCACACTAGACTCCACAGGCCTCTGCTGTCCTGTAGCACCACCTGGGATGGGAGCATATACATAGCAGAAGTTTAGGGCTTAGGCTTTAGGGGTTCGCGGATCGGTAGTATATCCAGCTCGAGATCTAAATCTATTTAAGGGTTTAGGCTTTAGGGGTTCGTAGTATATGTAGATCTAGATACTATGAACATGATCACATGATGATTTATTATTAATTATAAATAATAATACATTATATTGTAAAATGAATTATTGTATTTTCACAACTATAATAATTTATCATATATGTTATATATACATATATATATATATTATTATGTACTTGGATATATGCAGCTCCTTTAATAGGACACTTGTGATTTTAGGCTAGCTGAAGGCTTTGATTTCAGGAATAGCTTTAAACTTTCAGGCACTTGGGATTCTAGGCCAGCATTTAGTTTTCGGGATGTGTTTTAGGTTAGCATGGAATTGTAAAATGAACCCTTTGTAGAAGTCGGGTGGCTCTTGAGTGGGATGCCAATGGTGGCTAAGGCTCGCGTGACTTCATCATCCACATCGATTGGAGCACGACTGGCCCGGCTGCGGGAGCTGGCTTTGGATGTCTCCTGGGCAGCATGCATATATGATACTTGTGGAAAAGTAGCTGCTGTGATTGACTATTCGGTGTTATATACATGATAACTTGCATATGCAGACCCAGTCTCGGAGCATGCAAAAGAGCCCCGTCGATCAACCTTGCCCAGCACCCCTGCTGCCGACGTGGCAGACGTAGCAGACTCAGCTCCAGTACTTGCGAACGACTCCGCTCGATTATACGGGCCGGGCCGACCCTGTGTCTTCTTGGATTGCTTGGAGTTGGCAACCATTCCTCCACAGCCGAAGCCTAGCAGCCCCCAAAAGTTCTAGCCAAAATGGTCTGCGTAGGGCAATTTGCCAATCACGGCGAATCACGGCGAATCACGCCTGAAACCTAGCTATTTATGGTTTTTGGGGCCCGAATCACGGCGAATCACGCCGAATCACGCTAGGTAAATTCTACTGGATCACAAGCTCGACCTGAAAACTGTAGTTGAACCCCGATACTAACAGAAAAACACTCCCCTAGAAGGTTTTACGTAGGGATAGTTTGCGCTAGAAGGCAAAACCCCCTTCTGCATGGCTCTACGTAGTGATCTTCTGCTCTAGCAGGCTCTACGGGTAGCGAAGTCTTCATATAACAGGCTTTACGTGGTGATTTTGTCTCCCTGGAAGGTTTTACGTTACGGGTGTGGCTTTACGTCGAGGTGCTTCGTCCTGGCCTGGCTCTATAATCCATGTAATATAATTACATAATTATAAACGATCATACTCCCCGGCCACCACTAAAGGACTGTATATAACTTTGGCCAAGCGTCTTTGTGAAGCGGACCCGGCAGCTTGTAATGGAGTTCGGTGTGTGTGTGTATATATATATATATGTATATGCATGTACATATATATATATAACTATTATAATCATGATCATGATCTGCATATATATATATAATGAATTGAACAGGACACATGTATGTATGTGTTGCAAATTAAATATATATTATAATATATTTAATTTGCAACACATACATACATGTGTCCTGTTCAATTCATGTCATGGTTATAAGAATCGTTTCAATAATAAATACTTAATGTGATCAGGCAGTATTACTATATATATATATATATGTATGTATATGTTCATGGTATACATATGTACTATACTTATATATTATCTATCTGTTCTATCTATCTATCTATCTATCAATCTATCTATCTATAGCTATCTATATATATATATATATATATGTTCTTCTTATTAGTGAACATATATATATATATATATATGTAATAAATTAGTATATACTACGGTAATATAAATTCTGATGGTGCTATAGCTATAGTATTATATCTAATATTAGCATGTTCGAAGATGATATATTGTATGTGTGTATATATATATACACACTTTATTATACATGAACTAAAATCATTATATATAGCTAGTGTTGTATGTATATAATCTACATGTACATGCACATATGCATCTATATTACAAGGGTGCATACTTTAGACTCGCATGTACAATCATGCAACACAGGTCACTAGCACATGTATCTGGATATATTTAACGGTATTACATATATGCTAACATGTACATGTACCAGGGCATGTAGGTAGCAGGTAGGCAGGTAGGTAGGTAGGTAATAGATAGGCAGGCAGGGGCATGCATGTGGGTTCGTGGGCACTTTTTTGTGTATAGTCTCTACTGACACCCCACATACAGTTGCACCCTAAACGGGAACACCAACTACCATCACTCCAGTCTATAGCTGCATACTTGGGGGGTCGGGGGACTTAGTATGTAGTTAGTAAGTAGACTTATAATTTCAAGTACACCCATTTAAAGGGACCCTAATTGGGGTTATGGTACTTAGAAGTCCCTAATTAAAGTAACCAGTTACTAAGTCCCCCGACCCTCCAAGTATACATACATATATATGCACCATCCTATTCATACACCAATAATAAGAAACGACAGCAGCAACAAATAATACAGCAATGAAAGCCGATGACCGACTAGGGCAGCAGCAGCAGCAGCAGAACCAACAACAACAGGCGACAGCAGCAGCTATAACAAGACGTGCCCTCAACAACCCAAGCCCTAATCAGTTTGAAATCTCGAAGCCACATACCCCAAGTGCTGTCGAGGCATCATCTTTGCACCGGCGCATCGGCTGAGATCGAGGATCTCCGAAGATTCACCGCATTCCGAATTTGGTGTTCATCATTCAGGTGACAGTTCTCATACTTGTGTCTACTTGAGTTTGCCACTGCAGATCTCTGCTGTCACTCACGAACACCTGTAGCACAGCTGACTGAATCTGTTGCCCACCAAGGTATTTTGACAGGATTGATATTGGTTTGCATTTCCAGCCCAGGATAGAATTGGAAGCCCATGCTACATCTAGCAACTAGCACTATCAGACCTTGGGCAAATTCTTACAGCAGCTAGCAAGCTACAGCAACGGGCGTGTCGAGAATGAAAGGCCGGGGCTTGGAACAAACTCACCTTCACTAGCAGCCCACTGCAGGAACTGGCAGATAGGTTCCAGATCAGCTTCATCCCATTGCATAGCTGGTGGCAGTGCGGGAACCTGCAATGGACACCCATGGCCAATAAGCTGTGTTTGCACTGAAACTCTAGTTCAACACTTAGTAGCACTCATGC
Organism: Symbiodinium sp. CCMP2592; assembly: GCA_905221615.1. Classification (NCBI taxonomy): domain Eukaryota; class Dinophyceae; order Suessiales; family Symbiodiniaceae; genus Symbiodinium; species Symbiodinium sp. CCMP2592. The sequence goes on along the minus strand of CAJNDT010005847.1, from coordinate 386,029 downwards.
AACCAGGAGGCCACATAGGCACCGGATCTGATGCCATCGACGATGGCCTGAAGATTGGGGTCGGCTGCATCATCATCCACAACCTGCAGCTGAGAAAGTTAGGGCATAGGGGTTTAATGGGTTTGTTATATTATAATTATACAGGTAGTAGGTTCTATAAGGTCCTGGGGCCGAGGCATATTGTTGTTCTGCAGATCATAATAATTTACATCAAATTATATGTTTAATGGATATTTAGAGTTTAACTTATTATGGTTAGCTAGTTTGTCTCGCATATACATATATATATATATGTATGTACACATGCTATGTATTAATACAATTATATATATATATATATATATATATATATATATACACATATATTATTATAATAGTACATGTATATACTGGGTCTCCAGGGGTCATAGGTCGGGGCCGGGATCTGCTGTTCGGCTAGTTTCATTGCTTACCATGGTTTGCTTTAGGGATCGGGTTTAGGGCTATTGTAACTTGTTATTGCTATCTCACCTCATATGATCATGAATTCAAGCGGGGCTGCAGCTCCTGGGCCGGGGAAACATATCGACTTGCCGGGACACTGATCCTGCCTGCATTCTGTTGTTTTAAGACTCAGGTTTAGATTTAGGGTGAGGAAGGGACCGTAAGGCCCAGAAATCGGGGTTAGGATCATTTATAGGACTCTGAGTGTCGGGGTTAGGGGTTGGCATTTAGATATATGTAGGATTTTCGGGTCGAGGAGGTAGAAAAGAAGTCGTATGTGACTTCGGTTCTATGCAACTCGGCTATACTATACTACCTGATGACTGGTGAAGTAGGATACAACTCAGGAAAGCCAAGCAGCCTCCCTGGCATGAAGTCGCGCCACCTCATTGCCGAACATGCGCGGGTACGACTGGGATGATTTCATGTCCTTCGCACCTGTCCTTGGATTGAATTAAGGCAAGGGTTATCTGGCACACAGGCACATTTGTAATTGGCAACAGTCAAGTGCAGTCTTGTAAAAGTTACTTGCTTAATTGCCTGCAAGAAACACAGTTGTCTTTCCATCCTTTACAGCTCTTACCGACATAACTTTGTTCATGTCAGCAGCTCGGTTTCTGATCTGCGCACGGAGCTCCCGTGTGATGCGGTTTTGGAGACGGGAAGCCCAGGGCCTTAGCGTATATTGATTGAGTCCCCGAAACTACCAAGAAATTCTGTGTAACAAATGATGTTCCCTCGATGCTTAGTCCCCTGCACATTGGTAAACCCTTTCGATGGTTTCGGAGACCAATGACCAAACGGTCCCATCCACCTTGGCCAACATAAGTCCAGTGTGAATCCAGAGCAACAACACAGCTGCATAGCACCCGAATAATATTATTGCAGGCATGATACCAACGGGGAATCGAGGAGGTCAGTCCAGGCATTGCAAGCTGCAGAAGAAAGACCATATAAGGGTAGACATCTAGTGCAGAGCCCGCCGGCTGTTCTACAAAATAGAATGCACCACGAACCATGCATACCAATGCCAAGAGAATACTCCTTGCAGCGACTTTGTTTCCTTGGGTCACAAAGTCCAATGTAGTATCTCCAAGTGGCATATCTAGGGTTCTCCGATGCTTTGAGCTGCACATCCATGTGAATGAATGGCAGGGACATCCGATCCAGAGCAGGCCCTTCCGCCGTAGTCGTAAGCATTGCAGCAGCGAAATAAAGAATCCCTCAATCGACAATATATCCTGTTCCTTCTTGGTCTGGCAGTCGTACGTAGTCCTGAACCCGATTACCCAGACACCGAGATAAGATCACCCTAACCAAATACATTTAAATGCATGCACGGCACGATTTCAGATTCCGGCCACCTCAGCTCCCAACTCATTGTAGTCAAGCTTTAGGGTTTTAGGGTTTTGGGTTAGGGTGCAGGGTACTGGAGTGCATACGATTCCGATTCTGTCGTCTGTGGCAAATCCCATCCAAGGTATGGCTCATCCAGGCAAACAGTGTCTATGCACCTCGAGGCCCGGGCGGAAGCCGCGAGCGATGTTGCCAACACCAGCGAATAATTCGACACACCACATGTCCTGAGATGGGCTATTTATAGTTCCACTGTGCAGGCGGGTTAACACATATAAGTTATTGCATTGCATGCACTCGAACTTGACCAAGATGCTCGGTACTTCGATCGTGTAATACATCTTTGGCATATGAAATCGCAGGCATGGAGACTCAGTCTGTTCCAGGCAGTGACACATACACAGTAGCATCAACATGTACATTAAGTACATCACAGTACATGTGCCCCAACCCATAATCACATTAGTGCAGCCAGCAGTAGCATAATTGGTGGCACATGAAGCCATAACAGCAGGGAAGCTGCTGTAGAAGACAGCTCGAGGTCTCTGGCATGGCTTTGGTGGCCCGGCATGGTAACGAAGGGCCCTGTGAACCTTCAGCCCCCCTCTGACAACGACATTGAACCGAAAACAAACTTCGTCTTTAAACATATGCTGGTGATCACACACAGCACAGATTCATGATAGCCAACATGTCACCAGCTCACATTTCCACAGTCGGTCCTTCCCCTCGCGGATTGGTTCCAGCAGGCTTTCAGCTGCCACACAAGCACCAGCACACTGTAGTTCAGACTACAGTGCACTACAGCATTCCTCAGCGGCACAACTGCAAACTCATCTGTGAAATGATGATGACTAACTTTGGACCCGTTAGCCAAAGTGTAGGTTTGCAGCAACTGTGCACAGATGCATACAGGAACACTGAAGATACCACGACCATAGAATTTGACGGCCACTAGATCTCAGGTCACATGTGATTGTAACACCTCGTAGAGGGGCATGCCTCTGCACAAGGCTGCATCCGGATGCACGTCGTCATCGGCATCAGCTCCTGCAGATGGGGCTTGGAGCAAATTTAGAGTATACACAGGCTCGAATGTATAATAAGTACTAAACTTACTGTTGTTATCTACGATACCGGACTAGGTAACCCGGGCGGCCTGTGTTAGTTTTGCCTGTTTGGAACCCCCTTAGTCCGAAGAGTCCCAAGACCCCGAGTACATCCCCAGAGCATACACAGACGTATACATATATACATATATATATATATGCAAATTGCATATATATAGGTATCGTATACACATATCTACATTTTTTGTGAAGGCTTTACGGTTCTGGGATTAGGGTCTAGTCGGTTTAGTTGTGTAGACCTTCGGGTTGAGGGCTGAAGGATATGTATATATTAAAGTTAGGGATTACAGTACAGGCTTTAGGGTTATGGGGTTTAGGATTTAGTCGGTTTAGTTGTGTAGAGATTCGGGTTTAGGTCTGAAGGATATATCATGATTTATATAAGCTTAGGGATTGCAGTTCGGGCTTTAGGGTTATGGGGTTTAGGGTTTAGTCGGTTTAGTCGTGTAGAGGTTCGGGTATAGGGCTGGGGGTTCAGGACTTAGCTTTATAGGTTGAGGATATAGGGCTACAGCCCCATGGTTGGAAGGCAAGTAGCAGCTCGGGGGAGCATCGTCATCATCATCAGCTGCTGCCGGCGGCATTTCATCTGTCCATCCGGCCAAGTATTTAGCAAATGCCCACCTTGAGTTATTCATTTACACAACATGGTCGAATGCACAAAAGACTGTGCAAATATAATCTATAGCATACCATTTGTGCAACCGGGCACGCGCGAACCACACCTCCATATCTGAGCCATCCCAGGCTGCTGCCACCCTTCTTGTCCACACGAACCTGGACTGCTGGGTGGCTGCTTTGAATTTCGGTGCTTTACATTTTAAATCGGGGTTAGGAGGTATAGGCTCATTATTGTATATTTGTTGTCATGGGCTAATCTTGGAAAAGGCACTCCGGATACAGCTTCAGTGCGGCGTGTGCGGATGACATAGAAATTCCCAGAATATAGCGCCACACAGATCTGGCATATGTGTTCACCACCCTTCTCTTGAACCAGGTGCACTGGTGGACTCAAGGTATATGACCTTAGTAGACACATAGTGGGAAGCATGTGATGTGTTTAGAACCTCGCAATGATGCAGCGCGTGTATCATGACCAGTGCAGCATCCAAGAAGCTTCGCATTGAAGCCCACAGGTGGTTGAAGGTCAGGCAAAGTTGCAGCATGGTTTCGCACTACCTGCAAGCATACCTCTGCCCTGATGCGGCCTCGCTCAGCATGGTTGAGTCGCACGATAGCACCAGGATTAGGGGCCATTCCAGCATGTCCATCCTCAGCAGGAGTGTTGATTATGAAGTATATTTTTTCAACTTGCTAGAGACATGTCTGATCGTATGAAGTTCAGTGTAGGACAGGCATCCCCAGCAGGAGCAGCATCCTCCACAGCAGGCAGCTCGTTCTCTGTGGGAGGAGCTGGGGTCTCGTGCCCATGATCCTGATTCGACACCGATATCAACAGATGATGCAAAACAAGCTCGACTACATTCTAACACTGCACCACCGAAGTTCAACACAAGGAGCTGCAAGCGGAGGGGCATGAGCAGCAGCATCACAATCCTGATGAATCGACACCATGAACGGATAATGCACAGCAAGATCGAACACAGTCTAGGTATGATGAACCCCCGAATTGTTCAAGTTAAGGAGCTGCAGGCCGAGAGGCACAATCACCGTTGTCATCGGACCGCTTGCGCTTGCCAGACACCTGACATATTGCAGATTATATAACAACGATTCCGGATTCCAAGATTCAATAGCAACACAGCTACTTGATCTGAAAATCGGCCATGAAACCTTGGAGTCTCCTGCATCCTCTGCTTTTGCAGCTGCCTTTGCCTTTGCCTTTGCTTTTCCCTTGGCCCTGGCTGCTTTGGGGGCTGGGGCATCGTTGCCCGGGTCCTCGGCCTTTTTCTTTGGGGGTCGGCCTTTGGCCTTGGGCTCCTTAGCCTTAGCCTGAGCCTGCCGCTTCAGCTCTTTTTGCTTCTCCAGGACACTGTGCGCATCCACATCAACCACTGGCGCATCATTGGGAAATTCTGGGGCCAGCGGACGGTCTGAAATCAGCTGCTTCGAATCACGAGCCTGCACATAGAACACATTGTGATTGGTAGACTAACTGACAAAGTCAACATAAAGAATTCAGTCCAAAAGCTGTCACCCGACCTGGGGGCGCAGGGGCACTCGTGCCAGGATGCTCGCTGCCGGTCCTGCACTTTCATCCTTTTCATCATCCTCGGCATCCCGATCATCATCCCCGGCTTCCTCTTCGGCAACACTGGCCTTGGCAAATGATCGGACTCAGCTTTTATTTTGTAGGGTGGTTGGTTTAGGAGTTCTGGGGGATTGGGGCTTTAATTAGATGTTATAATATTGAATACTCTTCAGGCTGCTTACTCTCACCTGGCGATAGGTCGCCTAGTCATGGGGATGCTCCGTCAAGGCTGATGATTTCCGAGTGGGTTCGGACTGGACATCACCATTACTTATTGCTGCATCCTAGATGGCAGCTACATCTATCAGTTATTAGAAATTAGAAATTAGTTGTCCTGCACAAGTAATCCTAGGCTTGAAACATGAAAGCTTGACCACTGGTCTGTGTGCCCTGTCTACAGAAATAATATCCGAAGTATGTGCATATACATGATAACCGAACTAAACCATTGACCTCAGCAACCCTTCAAACCTAAACTCATGCAAGTCTTCTTAAACAACTATATATCCCCCACACACACATACCACACTAGTAGTTCTAGACATCTACTGCATACAGGTTCACACCACTGCGACCCCTGGTGTTATTGAATAAACTCGTACACTCATGCATAGGCAAATTTCAACAGGGTACATCAGAATCCAGTGCCTCATCGAACTCGGAGTCCAGGTTCTTGGGCTCGGCTTCCTCATAAACCTCACCATCAAGATCCGGATCTTCGATCGGGTCTTGAGAAGCCTCCGGGTGCTCCTGACAGTCACAACAAGCCGAGACCGAAATTCGAGTGCACAGCTTCGGAAGCAAGCATAGATCTCCTGCTGAAAATCGGCAGGCACCTTTGGGCCCTTCAGGATCTGGCTCGTACGCGAGGCTTTGGCAGGACGTGCATCCACCTCATGAATCTCCCATCCCATCGTGATGTAGACCAACTTCTTCAAGACTTGGATGCGGGGAGACCTCGTATCCCGATAAAGACACATGTACATGTGCAGGCATCGGTCTCAAGTACATACCCCAGACCCATGATGGTGCGAGCCAGATGCTTGGCTGAGAAAGTCCGCCTTGCTAGGCGGAGTACATGCGAAGCCAATTGTCTTGCACGTTGAGCTTCGCGCCGTGCCCATGTCTGGAAAATTGTGCGATGCAGACATCGATATCATGATCAACTGTCGGTTGCATGCAAGCACACATGTGCCACACACTGCAGAGTAAGATGCATACCCTCAGAAGCTGCTTTCCACCACGACGCTTGACCGCCGGGGGCCAGAATGTAAACATAAATGTACACGCAAGGTGGCAATATGCTGCCTGCACTAGAGATCTAGATGCAGCAATTGGTGTCATGGCTCAAAACTAGACACTTCGTGGTAATATGCAGCTCAGAGACAATATGATCTCCAAGATTCGGGAGGGACTGCTTGTTCATCAGAACTGCCGGGAGGTAGCATTTCAAGAAGCAATAATTTGCCTCCTCTTCGAGATCATCCTCAGTAACCTGCAGGCCATGGGCACACACCAATAATTGAAATGAATACCCCCAGACCTGGCTTAGCCCAAGCCTGCCTGCTCAGTTGCGCCGAAATCTAAGAAGCTGAATCTTTCAGTGTCCAATACCGTGCTCTCGCCAAGCTCTTCCTGTTATCGTTTTGCCAGTTGTCTAACGAAACACGATCGAGTTCGAATTCGAAGGATTGCATAAAAAAGGATACCGCACTGCAATGGTCCTTCTCGGCACGGTAGTCCAAAAGACACTTTGTCAGGTAGCCTTGGAGGGCCCGGGCAACATGATCAGCATCCTCCTTGGATGCAGGGATGGGATGATGCAAAGGTCAGACCACTCAAAAAACACTCACACATCACAACTGAAACCACCACCTAGGCCTATATAATCCTTGCCGATGCACCGTCAAGAAATATTTCATAGGCTTGTCGATCATACGGCCTCTGGCACTGCAAGCTTCTTCCTCCTCACTCCCAGCTCCGCTGGGATTCTCATTGAGATCATCACCCATGGCTACAACAGCAGCCGGCAACCACAAAGCAGCCCTGAGCACAAATGAGCCTATATTACAGCGCGAAATGCGTGCACATACATCGAATGTTCAGCCCATGGCCAGTTGAGCACAAAATCCTGAAATCCAATTGCAACTCAAATCCAGATCCCCAGTCACCTTCGAGTCAAGGTTGCCCAATGATATCCCGACAAATTAAAGCTTACCCCTCCACACACAGCACAACACAGCTTTGGGGGAGATGGGCGGACCATCGGCACATTGCTTGCGCTTCGCCGCACGCAGCCGAAGAGCAGACCACATCGATCCGGGAGCACATGCAATCCAAAAAACTGTATTACAAATCTAGGCCAGACGACTCACTGCCGCCAGGTTTAAATTTGCTCCTTCTTGCAAGCCACTGCCAGGGTTTAGGGTAGTATGGACGGGGTTATAGGGTTTCAGGTGACCTTACATCACACACAGTCACCCCAAGTGGAGTGAAGAAACATAGTTTCTGGGATTCAAGGGCTGTAAACCCATGGATGAGACACATATAATGATCATATAGCTAGGCTTATGACCCTGAATCCATAAATGCGGACATTTCGCCGGACTTATGACACTGAAACCATGAATGCGACAAAGACCATGTTGGCAACCTTATGAGCCTGAAACCATACTTGCGGAGCATCTGGAGCCTCTGGGTAATTTACCTTTAAACCCGAACCTTAGTCCAGTTATTCGCGCCTCTGTGTCGGGTGTTGATTCTGTTTTGGGGCGCTTAGAGTTTGAGGCTTACTTCTAAGCCAACCCCCAAAACGTACGTATGAGGAAATCATAGTAGCTGTAGCCGCTGAAAGGCTGTCAACGTAGTAGGCAACACCGTATAAGTATTATGTCTAGGAAGCCTCCTAGAAACCCTAGATCCCCATCCCCAACCCCTACGCGAAGTTCAGATTCCAGGAAGGGGGGTGGTGTGTTCACAAACCCGGTGTTTTGAACAAAAACATCTTTCTTGTCAACACTTAACTGATGGAGCTAAGGACGGACGAAGGGGGTCCACCTGGCTGTGTGAACCGCAGGGAAATCCAAGACAAAGGTGCCGACAACAGTGCGATTTAGGGTTTAAGGTGCAGGAATTGCCTTTTTGGGATTCCTTGATATGGTTTCTTTGTATATGTCCTTTAACGGGGCTTCAGCCTTACAGAAACCAAGCAATAAGCATGCTCCCTGTCCTCTAGGGTTTAGGGTACATGTTAGCAAGTACCAGCGATTCCAAGAGACCGGTGTTCCGCAAGAGCAAGGCAGAGAAGCTTCTAACTTTGTTCAGCCCGAGGTCGGCTAAGCTGAAAAAGCCCATGCAGTCTATTGCTTACTTGAAGGATCATGGGACTTAGCAAGTAAGGCTATAAGTACCCCTGGGTTTGGAGTACCATACTTGAATACTTTTTTGGTGCCTGTTCCTTAAAGGGACCATTATGAAATAAAGTCTATACTTTTTTTCTCCCTGGTTACTTCAAAGTCCAGTACCTTAATTGCGGTTATAAGTAGGTATACGACAGTATATGTATAGTTACCTTACATATAACCCTAGTCACTAAGTCCCATGATCCTTCAAGTAGGGTTTAGGGTTTATGGCTTTATCATGTTTCAGGTCAGAAGGCTTGAGTCAAGAAATATAAGGGACATAGTAAGTGGCCTATATGTATGGCTATCAGGCCCTTCATTGGAATATTGTGCTAGTCAAAGAGCTGCAGGTGTACCCTACTTAGTGTAGTTGAGCAGTATAACCTTGAAGAAGTCAGCTTTCTTTAATGTGAGTCAGACGTATATGCCTGATTCCAAGGCTTTAGGAGTTTCCGGAGTGAGCATGTATGCTACAAGTAGTATCGGTGTAGGGTTCAGGATTTAGGGTGTCCTGATTGTTGCTGTTGAGGCGGAAGTTGTCCTTTCCGGAGGGCTACAATTCCAACTTTGTCTGGGGTTTGCAGCTACAACACCAATAATAAATGGGGGTTTCCGAAAATGGGGGACCCTAACAAAGTACCCTAAAAAAATAGACCTATTCTGTCAGCCTCTTGCCTGGTGCAGTCGCTGACCCGCTTCTCAAAGCGGGTGTCCAGTTTTGCCTCGCCGCGGTCGGCGCGAGGGCTGACCAGCTTAACACGGCTTGACGGATGCATTCTCGCCGTCGTCCATAATATAGGGGCCTAAATAAATACCTACATTATTTGGGGGTTCCATTTTATAGTTATAGTATAATGGGCCCCAAAACCCTACTCTAATTATTAAGGCCCCTATATAACGCGTATGTTGCTGGTTGTCTTCGGGCCGAAGTTGATTGTTGTGGGGAGCTTGTACCCTTGTCACTTCACCTCAAGTTTCATCCTCCGATCTAGAAATTTAGCCAGTGGGAGAACCTTAAAGATTTTGGTTGTGTATGGTTGGTCTCCGATAGAAAGCAAAGTGTTGAGGCCCCTACTACACCCAAGGTCTTCTTGTTGAGCCCCGTGCTTTTACCTGCCAGTGCCAGGTGCTTGGACTCTGCCAGAGAAAAGATGCACGTGGGGCTACGGCGACCTGCCTCAATCCATCCTCATTGGTTCGGGGTTTAGGATAGTTTTTTAGCATAATGTAGAGGCTCTAGTCAAGTCAGTAAGGCCGCCATAGTGGAGGTTTAGGGTTCAGGGATGTGGGCTGCAGGGTTCGAGGCTGCAGGTTCATTGCTTTAGGGTTGGGGTTTAGGGCCCACGGGCTTAGCAACCCGAGTCTTTCAACTTATGCTTTCGGCTTCATCACAGCTTGTTCGAACAACGAAGTAGTTTTACATCCCGAATACCCAACCTTGAAACTTTTTGGTTTCTTGTAGTTTCGTAGGAATCGGAAAGTTTAACCATTCAAGTCTCTGGCCTATTGGGGTAGTAGGTAGCGTTGAGAGTCATAGTACTGGGATGTTCTGAAGTAGGTACCATGTGTATACCTGTAGCCCTAGGAATTTGTGAGTTTTGCGGTCCTCTAATACTCCTATATCATAAAGTTGTGGTGTATCATGCCTTTAAGGCTCTTGGAGACTTTGTTACTTTGTTCCTTTTTTGGTTCCGGTCTTCTTTTATAGGGGTCTCCGAAAAAGTAGTTTTTTGCTTACCTTCCAAGGGGAGTAGAGATGCGGGTTTAGTATTATTGATGTAACCTCACTTCCCGGGATTTTTGTGTCTCTCATTTCTGCATGAGAGCGTCGTACTGGTGTTGGCTGTCCCCCTTACAAGCCTCAAGATCCTGGCAGCTTCGATTTTTTTTAATCCATGCCCTTTGGCTCCATAGTTGTTCCTTTTTGGGATTGCCTTATAGCTTTCTAAGTATGAACCCCAAAAAGGAACTACTATGAAGCCTCTAGGTAAACCCTAAACATGCATGGAACCCGTATAGAAGCCTTGAAAACTCCGCGAAGAAACCACAAATCTCTAAACCCTCCTATACCCTAAACCCCTAAACCCTAAACCCTAAACCCCAAACCGGGAAGCAAGACCCTGACTCTTTCACGACTCCGTTCGCTGAGGCTCGCATGAGTTAAAGTGCAGCACCAGGCACGGAAGGGGAGGTGAAGGGTCATCAGCCTGAGAATGGTTGCTTGGGGTCTTGGGTTCAGGGTTTAGGGTTTAGGGTTTATGGTTTAGAGAGCCGGGGATAGGGGATTTCACGCAGGTTTCATGAGGTAGTCCGCACAGCGACTGTGAGTTTCTGGTTTTTCGTGTTTCGGGGCCCCTGGTTCGCAAATGGGGGATCCCTAGACAGCGGTTTAGGGTTTAGGGTTTATAGTTGCATGGTGCAGATCAACTGTGCTAGTCTACTAGCTTGGCCTAGTTCCTGAAGAGCGCCCCTTTGCCTCCCTTTTGGTCAGCACGAGGGTAGTTCCCCAAATTAGGGTCCTTGTTGGTGGGTCCTTAAGGGGGCTTACAGGGGTTTCCATAAGGGCACGATAAGGGAAGTTCTCTAAATTGGGGTTCTGGTTATAAGGGTGCCGCACTATTGAGGGGATTCAAAACGACACTCTGAGGCAGAGAACTACTTGGAGGTTCATGGGTAGTTTTAAGTAGGATCATAAGTAAGGTAACTATACTTATAACCCATATTAAGGGGCTTACATTTCCACGTATAGATACCCATGAACCTCCAAGTACCCATGCCAGGCTGGACTACCTTGAAGACGGTGAGGCTGCACCGAACTCTGACCCAAAGGGCGAGTCCCACTCCATGGATGAGTGGGCTGCGGCCCAAGGAAGCGGGTCAACAGCGTTCAGATTTATGGTAGTGGTTCAGGATTTAGGGTTTTGGGGTTTTAGAGATTTAGGGATTAGGGGCGTGGTGGTTTAGGATTTAGGATGTATGGGCTTTTAGAGATGTAGGGGTGTAGTGGTTTAGGATTTAGGGTGTTGGGATTAGGGTGTAGGATGTATGGCGTCGTTCAAGAGTGTTTGTACATCTTGGTTTCCGACTAGCTACTACAAAGATATCTGCAAGGATTCAAAAATGCTCTTCGAAAAGATGTGGTTTAGTCAGGGTTTCAGAGGGGTTTCCATGAAGTTTAGCAGACCTTGTTACCTGGGCCTGGAGGCTTGCGTTGGGCACTACCTTAACCCCAAATTCACCTACTAATTAGGGACGTATATACGGAACTCATAACAAGGATCCCTAAACAGGGTAGGTTTTATGGGGTCCAGGTAGGGTTTAGCAAGCATGGGATCTAAGAATTAGCAGGGTTGGCACTCGTCGGTGGTTAGATCGGCCTCGTAGTCCTGTCATAATAGCGGTTTACTATAGGGGCCTAAATAATTAACAAAACTATTTTGGGGGCTTCCTTATGTTCAATTATAGCATAATGGGCCCCAAAGCCTTATTCGAATTAGTACGGCCCCATATTACTCTGCCAAACAACCCGCACTCAAAGAGGCTTACGAATGTTGACTTCATCGGAATGCACTTAAAGGCTTTGTGGCTTGGATGCTTTGAGCCTCTATTCGGCTAAGTCGGGTGAAGGGGTAGTCTCGAGGCTGTGCAGGATTTACGGTGTGACAAGGCCTTACAGCGTTGGCCTTCCTCAAAGCAACATATGGGAGTTTCCGAATTTTAAAATAGGGACCCTGATATAGTTCTATTCTATAAATGGTAGGATCCTGATTATAAGGACCCGAAAATAAGGCACCCTAAACCCTAAACCCTAAACCGGACCCGAAAATAAGGTACCCCTAATTTCGGAAGCTCCCGTATTTCGACTCTAGACTCTAACCCCCCCCCCCCCCCCAGCTTGACATTCGATTTTCAATCCGACACCCTAGACCCTACCACCCTATATGCTTTGTCAACCTTAACCGTTAAACAGCCTACAGTAGAAGTCAGAAAGTTGGAACATCATCAGGTAAAGTATAGGAAATCCCAGCGCTAATCGTCCTAAATCCATGTTCCAACTTTCTTGGGTTCACTATAAGCCATAAAACATCCCTATAGATCCCTTAAAAAACCCTTATAGTACCCTTTAAAGGACCCCTAACAACTAAACCAGCCTACTTAGAGGATCATGGGACTTAGTAACTAGGGTTAAAAGTAAGGTAACGATACTTATAACTACTTATAACCCCAATCAAGGTACATATAACCTTACTTCCTAAGTCCCATGATCCTCTAAGTAGCCGCAAGGTCAGACGATGGTGCCATCCGCGCTTCAGCCTCCCGGGACGGCCACTAAATGCAGACCTCGCCGCTGGCGAGCACGTGGGCAATGAGGAGGCAGTCGAAGCCCTGAACCCCGTAATGATTCAGGAGCCTTACGAAGTCGAATATGGTTCCTTTAAAAAGGGTTACTACGGGCGCACGAGGAGGCAGTTGAAGCCCTGAGCTTCGGGATCCCAAAAGGACATAAGCATAAGCATTTTATGGTAATATCCCCTACCTTATTGCATGTGGGCAACGAGGAGGCAGTCCACAACCCTGAACCCCGTTATGACATAGGGGCCTTAATAATCAGAATCGGTTTTGGGGTGCTTAATAGTCTAGTCATGATATGCAACCCATGAAATAGTATAGGTAACTCTTAAGGCCCCTACATCAGATCCCTAAGCCCCCATGTTAAGCCCTAAACATCCCTAAACCATCCTGAACCCGAGAACTCCTAACCGACACCCACAGTACCCTGCGAGGTAGGGCTCTGTTTGGGCGCTCTCGGGGCTGCGGGATGATTTGCGCGTTTTGCGGATCTCGACCAGTCTAAATTGAAGCCTTGTACCGTGAAGGCTGTGGATTACAATCTGTTCTTTTGGAACATGTAAGGGCACCATGGTTCCGTGGCTCTGTCTCTGCAGATAGTCCTGGTGATTTCTGTATGTTGAAGTCGGGGACCTGTAAGCCGTTGATTGTGTCCGGCCTTTTTGAGAGTCTGGGATTTCAGATCCCCATAGAAAGATTCACAGTTCGGAGAGCATATCTAATTGGGTGACGCGTTGAGCTCACAGGGCAGTATCATCGTGGAGTTCCTGGGTTCTGGAACATGCAGCTGTCAACTAAAACCCAAGTGCCCCTATGGTAAGCCCTGTTTGAACACCAAAATCCCGAAACCTTCAACCCTAAGCTCCGCACAATAATTCTCTAGGTAGGCCTTTGGGACAATTTAGATTTTCCCTTATTGGGCTTAATAGGACCCTATTTACGAATATTTGTTCAGATGCTTTCAATGGCCAACCTAGTTCTTTTCTGATGCCAAGAATCACCTTGTTTTCTAGCTTTTGGCAAGTGAGTTGCGCTATGTCCGCCATGTCGGCTCGTTGCCTCGTTTTCAGTGGCCATGTGGGTGGTTGTCAAAATTATGGTCCCTCAGTGGGTACCCTAAATATTAGGTGCCGTAGTATAGTAGGGGTCCAAAAAGGGACCATAATTTCGACAACCACCCATGAGGCTCGGCGGCAGGCGAGAGGCCGCCTAGTGCTGAGAACCCCAGCCTTGCGGCGAAAGTTTCTTTCCCTGGTAGAGTCGCCTGAGTGCAGCCGCTACTTAAAAAACAAAAAAGTGGACGGGGCCATCATCACACGGGAGCTTGGCCTACCGCTGCCAAAGCAAGGCCGTGCTTTCAAAAAGCACCGGCAGCTGGTGGGTCAGCTTCTGCAGCGGAAGCCAGATCGACGGGTGACTGCTGGCACAGGCTCTACGACATGACTGCTTTGCAAGAGTAACCATGCAAGCCCTACCTTAACGCCAAATAACCTACCTGTTTAGGGACCTATATAGAAAAGAAGTAGTTTCCTCAGGGTCCAGGTAAGCCAGGTAAGCCCTAAACTTTCGAGCCTTCGACCCTGAGGACTGTAAGCCCAATGCCAAGCTCTCCGTGAGCCCTCGAAGACCCTAAAGCCCCAAGCACCCGACTTCTTCAACCCACAAAGCGCTAAAGGGGCCCTCTATAAACACATCTTGCCGGCCCAGCTTCTCTTGCTCCCAAGTTCCAAACCCTAGACTGTAAACCTAGAGCCCTAAGCCCCAAGGCCTAACTTCAAAAACCCTTGCTTGAGACCACCGAGCCCCTCTAAACACATCTTGCCATCCCAGCTTCTCTTGCTCCCAAGTTCTAAACCCTAAACCTAGAGCCCTGAGCCCTAAGGCCTACCCTAATGCTCCTAAGAGGGTCTTGGGCTCTCTGTGGCAGGGTTCCGGCTTTGAGGGCTATAGGGTTTGGGATCTCACTACAAAGGTCCATGAGCCTGAACTCTATAGATCCCTTCAAGGAGCCCTTTAAGAATCCTTAAACCCAAACCCAAACCGAAAGTCCGAAACTCGAGATCCTTAAACCCTAAAACTCCGAACCCTATTCTGGCCCTGAGGCCGAAGGTTTAGGATTTAGGGGTTAGTTTACATGTAGGGGTTGAGGGTTGAGGATTTAGGGTTTAGTTTACATTTAAGTTAAGGTTTAGGGTTTAGGGGTTTAGAATTTAGGGTTTAGGGCTCAGGGTTCTAAAAGTCCCAAAGCCCCAAACCCTTTGGTTCGTCGTCCGAAGGCCGAGTTGGCGGCTGAGGCGGGGAAGCCGAACCACGCCGAGGCCTGGGCTCAGGGTACCTTCGAAGGGGAGGCGAAGGGGGGCTTCCCAGAGACTCCAATGTCCCTGAATTAAGGAATATACCTTAAATTATAGTAGGATCCCTAATATGATTTAAGGAATATTCCTTAATTAAGGAATATTTTTTAAATTATAGTAGGATCCCAAATATGATTTCAGGAATATTCCTTAATTAAGGAATATTTTTTAAATTATAGTAGGATCCCAAATATGATTTCAGGAATATTCCTTAATGAAGGAATATTGGAGTCTCTGGTTCAAGGGCTTCGAAGGGGGCTTCGAAGGGCTCGAAGCCGAAGGGCTGAGGACTGTGTCGGATTTAGGGTACCTTAGGGTTTGTAAGGTTTAGGGTTTAGGGTTTAGGGTACCTCAGGGTTTAGGGTGTAGGGTTTAGGGTGTCGGGTTTAGGGTACCTTAGGGTGTAGGGTTTAGGGTACCTTAGGGTTTAGAGGACCTTATCGTTTAAAAGTTTAGGGTGTGGGGTTTAGGGTACATTAGGGTTTAGGGGACCTTAGGGTACCTTATAACCTTAGGGTTTAGGGTGCCTTAAGGTTTAGGGTTCAGGGTGTAGGGTTTAGGGTAAACGGCCTTACCACAACTCCCCAAGCCCCCCTTCAATAGAGCCTGTATGATTCAGAATAGTGGATCAAGCCGCGAGGTTTAGGATTCGTGGTGATTCGCGCAACTACACCACCGGCTGCTTCGTTGACTCAGGGCTTCAGCCCTGAGACCTCCATTTGGTTGTTTCAAGTTTTAATAGGGTGCCATAGGTTTCTATAATAGGATCCCCCGGATTAAAGGGTACTATAGGGTTCTGCATCTAGGTCCTCCATAGGGTTCTCCATTTGGGAGTTTCCGAAAATAGGGGACCCTAATATATTACCCTAGATAATAGGATCCTTATTATAAGGACCCAAAACAAGGTACCCCTGTTTGCGGAAACCCCCATTTCCAGCTACAGAACCCGTAAAGGACCCCGAAAGGAATCCTAACAGGAAGTCTAGACTAAAGCACGTCAGGTAACCCAATCCCTGAAACCCCATAAACCTTATAAACCCTATCAAGCCTATAGAAGCTTTAAGCCCTAAGCCATAAGCCCAAGACCCTGAACCCTTATGAACCCTAAAGTAAACACTTGAAGTAAACTGTCTCTTCGCACTTCGGCAGGTGCCAAGCGAAGCTTGATGTTGCCACCTTTCCACGAGCAGCCTGTGCAGCTGCAACAAAAAGGAAACGTCTGCATTGGGGATAAAGGAGTTGAGGGCATTAACTTTTCAGTTTAGGTTGTAGCAGTTTATTGGGCTTAGGGAGGGTTTAGGGTTTAGGGTTTAGGGCCTAGGGAACTACGTAGCTAGTGAAGTTGTCTGAAGCGAGATGACAGGTGACGATTAGATCTTCAATCTAGAGGTGTGCCATTACCTCAAGCTTACTTACAAGTCCATTGCTCCCTAGTTCGTCTCTCAGACATATAGCTCCAGTTGCACGATGCGAGGCGAGCGTTGCCTAAAACAGTATTTCGGAGCATCAGCAATAGATGTCAGCAAACACCCCGAGATACTCCCTGGCCCCTCAATCCTAAACCTTGGAACCCTACTAAACCTTAACTAACCGTGAACCCTAGCCTTAACCTAAACCCAAACCCTGAACAGATCTCCCAAACCTGAAGCCCAAACTCACAAAGCCTTGAACTAGGTAGCGCTTTGGGGCATTTTGTATTTGCTCTTATTGGGCTTAAGGGGCTCTTACCTACTAACATTTTTCAAAGGCTTTAAAAGCACCTCCTAGTTGAAGCCTTCAAGCCCTGACAAAACCGCAAAGCCCAAAGCCCTGCCCCAGTAAGGCAACCCGAAATGGACCCAACAATTAGGTACTCGGTTTTGGGATAGTAGCTATGTAGGTTAGTATTGCGGAGCGTTCAATGATGATTAGGTACTTGTTTGCCTAGGGTTAGTTCAATCTGGGAGCCCTTAGGCGGCTCTTTTCCCAAGCACTCTTTGAGCCTTCTACGCTCGACATGCAGCCGTAGTTTGGGCCTAACTTTCAGGGTTTCAGTGAGCTTGAACTGCTTTTAAGCGATGCAGGTTTAGGATAGCTGGTTTAGGATTTAACATCTAGGACCTGCTTGTGTTTAGGGTTGTCTTTTGCCTACGGTGGATGTGGAACTTCCTCATCATGTAATGTAAGGTTTGGTGTTAAGAATTACCAACACCATGGCTTCATGAGGCTTTCTGGTGATTACAAGGGATACTATATGGGAGTTTCCGAAAACAGGGGTACCTTATTTAGGGGTCCTTATAATAAGGATCCTATTATTTGGGGTACTATATCAGGGTCCCCTATTTTCGGAAACTCCCATATGATGCCCACAGAAGAAATTCTGAATTGTTGAGGTCCCATCTCATGTAGAACCCAGACCTTCCAAACCTCTTAATTCAGAAATATACCTCAGAAGGGCCCCCACCCTGTAATAGTGGTATAATAGGAATATAATAGGGCCCTAATATAATCCGTATAGTCACTATTACAGGGTGGGGGCAACTCCTAAATATGTACCTTAGTTCATATAAGGGATCTCCTATAACTTAAGGAATATTCCTTCATTACACGGGATTTTGGAAGGTTTGAGAACCTTGGCGAAGGGCCGGAACTCTTCTCCTGACTGAGGAAGGTCCAGAGCCCACCGGATGTCCCCTAAGGGTCCTAACAAATTGGGGAACCTCAAAAAAATGAAGGTTTCTGATACGAAAATTGGGGTTGAGGCTTGGGTTTAACTATATGGGTTTACCCTAAGGGTCCTAACAAATTGGGGAACTTCAAAATTGAGGGTTTCTGAGACCCCAAAGAGACCCAAGGACTCTCCCTAGGACATTCCGGACCCTCCCAGGGAGATACCTGGACCCTTAGGGTCTTCACGAGGGTTTATATTATGGAGTTCAGGATTTAGGGGTGATAAGGTTTAGGTGTTAGGGTTTCAGACTTAATGGTTCAGGGTTTACGGCTCACAACACCTACGATTTCATGTCGAGGTTGGGGGTCCAGTAGGAAGTTCCGGGGACTGTGACAATTTCCATAAATCCGAATGCCAAGGTGACATACTATAGGGTATAGGGTTTAGGCCTTAATAGTTGCCTTTACTATTTTGGGGGTTCCTGATTATAATTAGAGTATATAGGGCCCCAAAACCCTATTCTAATTACTAAGGCCCCGAGCAGTATACCGCGCATCATAGGGAGGATCCCCCTGCACTGTAGCTCGGTAAATGTACCACGACCCCTAAACCCTCAGACGCTAGACCAGCATTTTCCTGATGCCTCTAAGGCTGGTCTTCGTTGGTGAAGGTTGCTGAACTTCATGGCCTGCAAATGGCGGATGTCCCAGACATGGGTGTTGTGAAAGATGTTCCAGAACATACATCCAGGAGTTAGGGCGGGAAGAGCTGTTGATGTAGGGTTGCTAGAGTTCTATAAAGCTTCCATAAGGCTGTCGGGATTTCAAGGCTTTCAGGATACAGCGGGGGCACACCTGATGCTTTTGGGTTTTATAGGCTTTTGGGTAATATAAAACTTTACTGAACTTGAGAGGCCTGCAACAGATTTTATTTTAGCTGTTCATTATGGATTAAAATAGAACCCTTCAACCCAAAACCCGTTAAGGAGCCCTAAACCGCGGCCTGAACCCAAAATCCTCCCTCCCTGAAACACTCCGAGGTGTCTGTGAACACGCTCTGGCACGCCTTCCGCTCACGAAGTGCTTGTAAGCCCGAGGCCTGGTTTAGAATTTGGGCCTTAAGGGTTTAGGGGTTTAGGGTTTTAAAGTTTCCTCATTGCTGCCTCATGGTTCGATTGTTACCACATGTACACCGGCTTAAATAATTATCACAACTATTCCGGGGGGGGTGTCCTTCTAATATGTATGGTATGGTATGCCCAAAACCCTATGTATTAAGGCTCCTACATTATATGTTTGGATCTCTTTTTGGTGTCTTTCGGGGTTCATTTAGAGTTTAAGGTTCTTTGCTTAAACGGTTCCTTCAAAGGCTCGTTCAAGGCTTCAGGGTTTAAGGGGATTTTTAGATGGAACTAGCGGCCACGATGCAGAGTTGACGACTAGGCTTTACATCTCGTTTCTTCCTAATCCCAAACCCCAAACCTTAAACCAACAACTCTAAACCTTAAGCCAAAAAGCTTAGACCAAAAACTTCAAACCCTCAACCCAAACCCAAACCCTTAATCGCTATAAACTCGAAACGCTAAACCCTAACCTCCTTTCAAAGGAGCCAACCTTTTCCTTTTTGGAGGACTCCTCCCCAAACCCAAATTCAAACCCTAAATCGCTACAATCCCTAAACCCTCACGACTTCAAGTTGCCTCAAGACCCTATAGACCCTAAACCCTAAACCCCTAAACCCCTAAACCCTAAACCTTAAACCCTCATTATACACCTTAAACCCAGGACCCACCCCATGTGCAGCTGAGCGCAAGAACCCGAAGCCTGCCAGACGCCCAAAAAGGTTTAGGGTTTTATCAGCGGTATCTTCCCAAAGCCTACATTTTTTTTGGGGGATCCGTCTTCCTCTTTTTTGCTTCGTACATATATTATTAGCATGTCTGACACTCTTCTTATCTTGATCAGCAGTAGCAATAGTATTCGTCGTCGCTGTTTGTCTATTCCTACTATTACTATCAGTTATGGCACACTTCTATTTCCTCATATGGGTAGTTCTCTAAATTCGGCCCCCGCTAGATCCCCAACACAGTACGGCACCCTCCTAAAAGGGACCCTCATTTGGGGAACTACCCTATATGATTCATCCGACCTGGAGTTTGTGGGTGCTACCGGCAAACCACATATAGGAACAGTTCAGTTAAAATGAAGAAACCTGTAAAGAAGCCTTTTAAAGGAATCCCTATACCCTAAACCTTGAAATCTAAACCTTAAACCCTATAGACCCTAAAGCTGAAACCCCTAGACCCTGAACCTTCAACCCTAAACCCTAAACCGAAACGTTACACCCTAAACCCTAAGTGGAAACAAAACAGCGTCGGAGCAGGAAAGTCGGCTGCGACCCCTCAGAGGCGTCGATCTTCTCGTTGTAGGGCCTTTGGTGTTTACTGAGGGTTTAGGGTTTAGGGAACTTAGAGTCTACAGTCTTCAATTAAGGGTTTATGGGGTTTACAGGGCTTATAGGTTTGAGGATTTAGGTTTTCGGGGAATGTTTCGGATAGTTTGTTGTTGGACTGGTTGTGGGCATAACCCGAGGAGCCCGGATACTTGCATGATGGGTTACGGCAGAGGGTCTGATCCTCAAACTATGTCGGCTACCCTAAACTACCCTAAACCCTAGCATATCCCTTAAGCCCACAAGCCCCAAATCCGCTATTCAGGTAACTGGGCTCGCAAGACCCTCAACTCTCAATCCTTCAGTCGCTAAACGCAGCAGGGGCGGGTTTCAGTGTACGTTGAATTCTCGGTCGAGTGTGTTGATCATTGTGTTTACTCATAGGCCCCATGGTAGTTCCATGTTGGGATTGCCTTATAGGGATCTAAAGATGAACCCAGAAAGGAACTACTTTGGGGCCTGTTTTACATTTTCATTGTGGGTTATAGCGCGCTGCTGAATGTCCTCGAGGATTGTGGGCCTGAAGCCGTACAAACAAGGTTGACCCCAAGCGAGTGGCAAACTCAACAAGTGGTTGAGAGTGGCAACCCTAAATGGAGTGGGGACCCGACAACGCTAAAACAGTGGAACGAAGCCTTTCAAGGGACCCCTGAGCCCACTTTGCAAGCCCTGCACCTTGCCTTTCTGGTGCCTTAGGACGAGCGGTACAAGGAATACGAGGAGTACTGTAGAAGACTGTTTTGGAATGATTATGTATGGCTTAGGGCTTGGGGCTCAAGACGACTATAAGGCTTTAAGGGATTATGTAGGGACCATTACGGTGATCCACTCTCCCACTCCCCCCTGAACGCTAAACGCTAAAGTGCTTTCAGCACCAGTGGGATGCAGGTCTGTTTCCGCCCCAGCAGTGTCAGAGGCCGGGGCGACAAAGCCAGGGTTTCGAGTCGGTAAAACAAGAGGATGTGAGTTTAATGAAGGAACCTGAATAAGAAACCTTGGGCCTTAGGGTTCCTTGTATGAATCCTTCTTTGGGGGGGTATCTGGCCAGGATTTCTACATCAGCTTCCCACATTAGGTTTTTGGGCCTTTGGGGTGTGGGTGTCACGTCTAGGGGAACTACGGTTTAGGATCTTTTAAAACTTTTATTAGGACTATAAGGATTGAGATGCTTGAGTTCGTGGTTTTGGGTCAGGGTTCGGGAGCCTCTCTGGTCGGCGAGTTTAGCTTGCGATCAGTTCGGCCTCAGCTTTTGTAGCTAGCTGAGGCCTGAGCCAGGATTAGAGCAGTCTTATGGCCACAGCTTTGAGACGAAGTATCTTCAGACGCACTGTGACTCTGCCGTTGTCCTCGTCGCACTTAGTAGTAGCCTGTGTAGTCATCGTCGTCGTCGTAGTCGTTGTTGTCGTATTGCCAGTAGTGCATGGCTGTTTAATATCGGTACGGTGCGGTACTGCCTTTCTGCGGTGTGTTGCGGTATGTATTGCTCGGTATTGCGGGCTCACGGTTCTGTGCGGTACGGTATGCCCCCTCCACCCCTCCACCACTCAGCCTCCCCACCCCCATCCCTCCACCTTCCCTCCACCCCTCCCTCCATACGATACATTGCTGTGCGGTTCGGTGCGGTGCAGTAACGGTTCGGCGCGGTACTGCGAAATTGTATTGTTGAAACGGCCATGGTAGTGGCATTAGTAGTACTAGCAGCAGTGGTAGTAGTAGTAGGAGGAGGAGGAGGACGAGGAGGAGGACCGGGAGGAGGAGTAGCAGCAGCAGCAGCAGAAGCAGCACCAGCAGAAGTAGAAGTAGAAGCAGAAGCAGACGGAGTAGTAGTCGCCGTCGTAGTCGTAGTCATTGTCGTTGCTGTGGTCTTGATTGGTGATGAGCCGATAGTGGTTGCTGCATGGGTAGTCGCAGAATCTACCTCAGTCCTCCACCATATGGGGGTTTCCGAAGATAGGGGACCCTTATACAGTACTCTATCTAAATCGGAGGACCCTTGTTATAAGGACCCCCCAAAAAAGGTACCCCTTGTTTTCGGAAGCTCCCATATTAAAGCCGGATATCCTGGGACTCCTTCGAAGTCCCCTAAAAACTCTTCACGCGCAGTCGTTGATATAAATCCTGCATTACCGTACTGACCCTGGACCCTAGACTGTGGGAATTATGCTATACCCTAAGGGTCCTAACAAATTGGGGAACCTCAAAATTAAGGGATTCTGAGACCCCAAAAAGACCCAAGGACTCTCCCTAGGAGATTCCGGACCCTCCTAAGGAGATACCTGGACCCTTAGGGTATTCCTTATTGTGGGTACTGCAGGATTTATGTCATCAACCGTATCAACCTCTCTAGCCTGGAATCCTTGGCCCCCAACCCTTCTAGGACCATTATCATATTCTTCATAGACTTCATAGTCTCCTTATAGCAGTCTGGATAGCAACCCTTACAGAGTATAGAACTTTGTAGTATAACCCTACATCCCAAAGCCACCCTAAATCCTAAACCTTAAACCCTAAACCCCTAAACCCCTAAACCCTCAACCCCATAAACCCCTAAACCCCTAAACCCTAAACCCCTAAACCCTCAACCCCCTAAACCCCTAAACCCTAAACCCCTAAACCCCTGAACCCCAAAACCCCTAAACCCTAAACCCTAACCGCTGCACTTCAAATCCCCCAAAGCCCCCGAACTACCGGCGGCCCCTGAGCCCCTCAACTTCAGATTCTGCCCCAAACGGTCCTACGTACCGATATACATAGTAGTTTAGGGTTTAGGGTTTAGGGTTTAGGGTCTAGGGTCTGGGGTTTAGGGTTTAGGGTTTAGGGTCTAGGGTCTAGGGTTTAGGGTCTAGGGTTTAGGGTTTAGGGTTTAGGGTTTAGGGTTTAGGGTCCTATGTACCGATATAGTAGTTTAGGGTTCCTTCCAGGGTTTAGGGTTGAGGGTTCCTTTAAGAGTTTTGAGTTTAGGATTCCTTTAAGGGTTTAGGGTTTAGGATTCCTTGAAGGGTTCCTAAGTACCGATGTAGTAGAATGTAGCGTTTCCATATTAGGAATTACTATGCTGGCTTAGGGAAGTATCCCCCAGAACCGTACATAGGACCCTTTGGGTACTAACGCTTTTAACTTTGCTTTCCCAAGAAGGGTCCTAGGTACTCAACTCATCGTAAATATTCCGAGCATAGACTTCCCACATTCCCCTAAGGGTCCATGTACCCAAATAGTATTATATATTTTCGGGCCCAATGTACCTGTATAGGGAGTACTTCAAGGCCAAAGTATATACTATTTGGATACATGGACCCTTAGGGTTCTACTATTAGTATAGGTTCTTAGGACGCTTCGGGTCAGAACCGTTCCCGTTCCCCTCCCCCCCCCCCCTAGCAGAGCCTGGCTGCAAAAGGCAGTTCTCAGAAAGCGTGCTGGGCATTGCCACCTGCTGGTTCTGGGTGGGCGCCCCGTTCTTTTCTTCCCAAAGGTTCCAAGGTACTGCTATGGGGGATACTTCCTTTTAATACTTCTCCAAATCAAACTAGTAATTCCTAACATACAAACCCTACATTCTACTATATAGGTATTTTGGACTTTGATTCTACTATGTATACGAGCGAACTTTATGTGTCGGAAACTACATTCATCTACGAGAGTCTCGCATATGTCTTAACCGGGGGTTGCCATTACGAAATCCAGGAGACTCCCCAGAGTAGGTACTTTGGACCCTTGGGGTTTGGGAGGTTTAGGATTTAAGGCGTGCTGGTGTGTTGATCTGTTTGTTTGCTGTTTTCCCGCTAGGGTTCTTCAGTATATGGTTTCAAGGCTTTGGTTTCGGGGTTTTTTTGGATGTGTATGAATGTGTGCGTAGATTCTGCTCTGTTCATAACAGTCCTTATGGGGGGCTGTACAATTGGGAAGACAGGCGATGGCCTTACGATTCTTTACAGTTCATCTTTGGGCACACTGTGGGTTCAGAAACGAAGAGGGACGCATCCCTCGGCTTACGGGCTCCATTGGGTGCACCTGGTCCTGTTTTTCACAAGCCCTGAACCCTAACACTCCCCGAACACCAAACCCGAATCCGTAACCGTTTGCACCCGAAGGCACCCTGAGCTCTAAACCCGAAGCCCTGAAGCCCTTAACCGAGTGCCTCGAGGATAAGTGCAGAAGCTCCCATAAGCTACCATAGCCTACTTTTCCGTAGACTATTGCTATAAAATCCAATACAGCTTTCAGAAGGACCGTATAACAAAGTATTCCTTGGTAATTCAAGGTAGGTTTGAAAGAAGACGACTGAATCGATAAGTTGGTTTCGAAAGTTTGGCTACTGGGCTTTTGGGTGGTAGTGCTCTAGGTTTAGGAATAAAGAGCTTCGGAAGCTTAGAGTTTTGGGATCGGGGTTCAGGGTTTTGTAGGATCTCGGGTTCAGGGTGCAGGGTTTGACGTTTCTTGGGGTTCAGGGTTTACCCCAAGGGTCCTAACAAATTGGGGAACCTCAAAATTAGGGGATTCTGAGACCCCAAAAAGACCCAAGGACTCTCCCTAGGAGATTCCGGACTCTCCTAGGGAGATACCTGGACCCTTAGGGTAAGGTTCTCTTAGGGCACTCTTCACAGCCTTTTCCCTTGCGACCCCACCTGGTCTGCTTACGATCTTCTGCCCTCGAGCCTTGCGTGATGTTGCTTTGTACTCCCTTCGACGTGCCCTGCAGCACGGAGTCGTGCCATGCAGGCTGACTGAATGCTTTTTGATGTTGCTGCAAGGCAGTAGGCTGGCCTTCGGGTTGGCGGATGGGTCGTATGACAGGCCGCGCAAAAAAACAAAAACTATCTTTAATTTTTGCGCCGTAGGTTTGAGCACCCTGATGGGCTCCCTGCCTTTCGGTCGGCTGGTATGTCGCTCTGCACGGACACCGCGGGGTACCCAGAAACTCCAATGTCCCTTAATTAAGGAATATACCTCAAATTAAGTAGGATCCCCAATATGATTTATAAGGAATATTTTTTAATTCAGGAATATATATTCCTTAATTAAGGAATATTGGAGTCTCTGGCCCCGCTTTTCGGTGTCGCCTAGTTGGCACAGGACCGTCTCGGACCTGGCCGGTGAAGTGAGTGAGTGAGTTTAAGCTGCCACCTCAACCCTAAAGCCTAAACCCTGAAACCTTAATTCAACCCTAAAAACTCTCAACCCTGCAACCCCAAAACCTAAAACCCTAAACCCCAAGACCTAAAAGCCTAAACCCCAAAACCCTAAGCCCTGTAGGGCCCAGCGCCGACCCGCAGCCTAGTCTGGGTTGGGGGACGTTTCCGTTTTCAGTCGAGCGTCGGTGCTGGCCAAGCCCAAGATCAGCAGGTGTGTTTCTTTAGTGTTTAGGGTGTTAGGGTTTTAGGGCTTCAGGGTTTTAGGGTTTAGGGCTTTAGGGTTTTAGGGGTTAGGGTTTTAGGGGTTAGGGTTTATAGGGGTTTAGAGAGGGAGATGTCTGAAAGCTATCAGTAACTAATATATTATAAACTGATCCAACTTTTCGCCAGAGGTCCCGAGTGGCTTGGCGCCCTCGATTGCTCGGTCTCTTTGCCGGCCCTGGGTGGTAGCCCGAGACCGCGCTGCCATTACTTAGGGGGTCCTTGTTATGATTATCTACACTTAAGGATCCCAAACCACTACTCATTAATACAAGGCTCCTACATTACCGAGGTTTTTGGGGAGGGAGGGAGAGGGGGAGGGAAAGTTTTCAAAAAAGGACGGCACTGGAAGGCCCGCTGATTGGGAATTCGGTTCTTGTAGTGCCCTTGCGCGGAAATACGTGACCCTGAGGGTCCATGTACTCAAATATGATCAAATTAGTACATACTTTGGCCCCAAAGTACATAGATAGGGACTACTACATCAGCGCCGATGTATCTGCGTATCTTCTATATGAGTCTATATGAGTATACATGGGACCCTTGAGGTGATGTATGGGGCTGACAATCATTTGACAAAGGTTTTGGTGCTTCTTGATTGTGCAATGCTTCTTCTAAGTACTGAGACGTCTAATCTACATTGCAGGTCGGATTTGAGTTGTTGTGCCCCTCTAAGAGGCCGATAGATACGTTTACCTACACTAGGATGCCCAGTAGTATCCTTATTCCCTTTTTGTAGTGGTTCCTTATAAAGTTACCCAATACCAAAAAGGAGGCCTTTCTATTCTCAGGTTACAAGTCTATAGACTAACATGTCGTTGCATATTCGAGCGTGGGAGGTAAGCGTGTGGATGGTTTCGCCCTAAACCCGCGCCATCCCTAACCCCAGGGCTGCAAGTAGGGTTTAGGGTTTAGGGTTTAGGGTATACAAGTAGTGCCTATCTAAACCCTAACCCTAGGCCTGCAAGTATGCAAAAAGTATCTATCTACTTTAGTTAGGATCTAACAAAGGAATGGTACTTGTTTGGGCCGGCTTATTGAAAAGCCCAGGCTTCGATGAAGTTATATCAGGGCAGTAGACGTGGGGTAGCTCAAGCAAGCCCTGATTTCGGGATTGTTGCATCGTTCCGGGTTCGGATTACGTGTTCGGGGGTTCAGGGTCTAGGGGTTTAGGGTTTAGACTTTGCTCGGTTTTTCGTCGAATGATTCAAGTTTCGTGGAGCTCGGAGACCCGGAAAAGCGTGTTGAGGACTCTCAGAAGCCCAGTCGACTATTTAGCGGTTCACTGTCCTTAACCCGTTTATACACGTACATAGGGTTATGTTTGGTAGCCGAAAGGATTGCATGGGCTGCTGTGTTCTGCCATATGTTCTGTGCACTCGGGTGCATAGATATGCAGTGGTAATTCACCTTCCACAGATGTGCTTCCAATAGCTCAAGAGAAACCTGCTAGTCTGCTGGCTTCATTCTTTGCTGAGCCCAAGCGAGACCCACACCCTCCGTGTTTAAACCATTACCCACGCCGGTCGTGCAGGCATTTGGGCTCCCGTAAGTGGCTTGCCCAGTGTCCTTGCCAGTGGTAGAAGTTGCCATTTCGCTCAAGCTGCAGCCAACGCCCTAAAGCCTTAGACTCCAGAGAACCTGCACTCTAGAACCGAAACCCTAAGTGGCCAATGGCACCATCAACTGCCACCAACCCCAACTTCAATCTTTAGTGTAGGGTTTAGGGTAAGAGCTAAACCTCTTGCCGAGTCCTCTGAGCCTGAACAGCCCTAGCCTCAAGTCTTGCACGCTTCTTTTGGCCTGGAATGCCGGCAAGCTGCGATGAGCTTCGAGGCCGTTGCTTCGTGGTAGAAACCCAAAACCCTGCGCCCGAAACCCCAAGCCGAGAAGGAATAATTCAGGAGCCTTAATAATTGCCTACACTTTTTTTGGGGGGTGGGTTCCTGATTAAAAAAGGGTAGAACGTCCCCCCTAAACTCTATATTCTATTATTACTATTATACAAAGTGTAGAGTATCCCCCCCCAAACTCTATCCTAATTATAAAGCCACCAGATGCTCCAGTCGATTCTTCTTGCTGCGGTTCGGGGGTTCGTGCCTTGAGGGATCTGCCTCTCACAATGCAAGATGGGTGGTTGTCAAATTTGGGGTCCCTTTTTGGGTCCCTATTGTGGTACGGCACCTAATATTTAGGGTACCCAAAAAGGGACCATAATTTTGACAACTACTCAGATACCCTGGGTTTGGAGGACCATACTTTTTCTTGTTGGACCTGGTGCTTAAAGGAGCCATCATGAAATACAAGGTTATACTTTTTCTCTTGGGTTACTGGGGGCTTACTCCGTTCTGGGCTCCTAGAGTGCGGCCGTCACATTAGATCATAGTAGGTCGCAGGCGCAAGCCCTACGACCTACAGTGTCGGATATGACCTCATAGTTGCAGAAAAACCACTATTGCTCCGGCTCCGAGAATCTGAAACTGACTGAAGCCTGATTATATAGAGGCTGAATACTGGGCGCTACTATTCCCTAGGGTTCCTTACTTTGGCGAAGACGGTGCTTTTCAACCCCCATTCGACCAAGGCCCCATTGTATCCGTCACATACCCTAAGGCTCATGGACCCTTGTAGTGAGATCCCAAACCCTAGCCCCCTAAGCCGAAACCCTCCCCCAGAAAGCCCAAGACCCTCTTAGGAGCATTAGGGTAGTTAATCAAGCTAAACCTGAACCCTACTCCACAGGATCAAGCCTGAACCGTAGGATCAAACCCAGGCCGAGCCATTGTGCACAAACAGCTGCAATAGTTCCTGTTTTCGTCATGAACTATGGATGTATACATTTTCTGTATGTATGTATGCCCAGATACATACATCTACATTTACGTCTACATACACCTGCGCCTACACATACACATGCACATGCGCATATGCACTAATACACACATATGCGCATACTCACACATAAACAGGAACAGAGCGGTTTGGGGGGCCTAAACCCAAAGGGTCCAAAGTACCGGTATAGTAGAATGTAGGGTTTCTGTATTAGGAAATGTTATTATGATTTGGGGAAGTATTCCCCATAACAGTACCTGGCACCCTTTGGGAAAGGATGCCTACGCAACCCAGAGCCGATGAAAGCGCAAAACTGGCCAACAGCGAATCCTTGGGAGGTCTGTCGGCTCCTGTGCTGCGATCTCTGCAGCTGAGCCTCAGTACCACCGAGGTGCGCTGAGACTCCTAACCTAAAGTCCCAGTTTAGGGTCTGAGGCTTTAGGGGTTCACGATTCAGGGCTTCGGGTTCAAGGATTTAGGGTTCAGGGGTCAGGGTTTAGTGTGCTAAGACGTACGCCTGTCGGTGGCCTGAATGATGTCTAGCACTATTCATTGGGGTTTCTTGCCGCTACAGTTGTACAGCAGTATGTTGTAGTAGTCGAACATCAAACATCCCCAAATGTTCCAAAATGAAGAACCCGTTCCCCCAACCACGGAACTCTCAGGGGAGGGGAGTATTGTCACGTTGTGTGAGGCTTTCTTTTCAGGATCCTGTAGGAACCTGATTAAGAAACCCTGGGTCCTTCTTAGAGCTCTTTATATGAATCCCAGTCTTTGGGGGGTTTACAGGGCCAGGGTTTCTTAATCAGAGTTCAAACATTACAGCATTCAGGCCGGGCCCCGAATGGTCTGCCCCCAGAACTTAGATCCCCAATACCAAAACTTTAAACTTTTTGGTTTCTTGTAGGTTACTAGGAACCGAATTTCTCACCTTTCAATTCTGTGGCTTATTGGGGGTAGTAGGATAAAGCTCTATTTGCCCTGCCGAAGTCCCGTGTGGAGCACCCTTTTTGCCAGGACTCGCGCCGCACTGCGCTGACGCAGCAACTTGTGGATGTCTCAAGGCCCCACCCTATAAACCCTAAACCGGCCAGGGTTCACCTGGACATGAAGGGTTTCGGGCTTCAGGAAAAGTTTCGGATTTAGGCTTTCGGGTTTCCTTCGACCCCAAGGATCAGTACTACGGTTGATGATATAAATCCTGCATTACCTTAATGACCCTAAACTATGGGAATTATGGTATATTCCTTATTATGGGTCATGCAGGATTTATATCATCAACCGTACAAAGCCAGAGTTTGGATACCAGGAGCTTCTGCTAGGCATCCCGCAGTCCCCCCCCCCCGACCATTGTTTAACATTTTTGGCGTCCTTTTACCAAAGCTGAAACCCTAAGGGTCCAAGTACCTAACTATCGTATACTCTCCCGAAATAGTAGCCTACAGAACTACTATCCCAAAACCGAGTACCTAATTGTTGGGTCCTTTCGACCCTTAGGGGAAAGATCCAAGCTGAACAAGCGGAATCTTGTTGGTGCGGGGTATATTGGGGATCTCAGCTTGGGGAGTTGTATGTGTATAAAGCTTAACGGCCCATGATTATTAGTTGGAAAAAGTAGAAGCAGTCTCCCCTTACAATATAGTCCGGATACCCCCCGACCCTATATTGATTACTCCGACCCTATATTGATTTCTCCGGATTGTACCGAACCAAGCCCTCAACTGCAGCATGTGTTTTTGTTTATGACTCTTTACGGGCATATCCGAATCATACGGAACTAAGGCAACCGGGTGATACATGTAGGGCATGGGGGGGGTCTAAGTACAGGGCATTTGACTGGATGGGGATCAGGCATGCAGGGAGCCAGGAACAGTTGATGATATAAATCCTGCACTACTCATATCAAGGAATATACCATAATTCCCATAGTCTAGGGTCATATAATGTAATGCAGGATTTCTATCATGAATCCTAAACCCTAGCACCCTATGGATCCCTTATACCCCTTAATAAAGGTACCAGAACTAGATCCTTTGAAGGGAACCCCAGGATGTATATCATTTCTGAAAATAGGAGACCCCAATATAGTACCCTGAACAGTAGGATCCTTATTGTAAGGACCCCAAAATACTGTACCCTCATTTTCGGAAACTCCCAAGCCCTAAACCCTTTATAGAACCCTTATAGATCCCTTTAAGGAACCCATCCCTTTAGAGGTACCCTCATTTTCGGAAACTCCCAGGAAGGTCTACTAATTGGGTATTGAAGCGACAGGAGGGGCATCCCCTGGCCTTGCACGGCCTGGACACTGCGCCTTGGTTCGAATGGAAGGGGCCTTATAAAGTGGTCTATAAGGCCTACTATAAGGGATCTATAAGGGTACTGTAATATAGGGGATCCTATAGCTTACCTTTGGTTAGTAGGGAATGGAAGAATGGTAGTAATAGTAGTTGTAATTATACCCCATTCCTCCATTCCCTGCTAACCAAAGGTAGCGTGTCTTGAGGCCAGTGAAACCCAGGCAGAGGGTGGTGTCTTTTTGCGTTTTGTGTGTATGCGTGTGTGTCTGTCTGTCTGTCTGTCTGTCTGACTGAATATCTGTCTGTCTATCTGTCTGTCTGTCTGGCTGTCTGTTTAACTGTCTGAGTGTCCGACTGTCTGACTGTCTGTCTATCTGTCTGCCTGGCCAGCCGATTTGCCTGCTGTGGACTAAACCCTAAACCCTAAACCCTAAACCCTAAACCCTAGTATGCGTTAGGGTACATAGTCCTTCGCTCAAGGACTTTTGGGTCTCCTGCAGTAGCCCCTGTGGAACCTCGAGCCAGGAGTCTCGGGGGTGCTGCTTAGAGGATCCTGGGACTTAATAACTAGGGTTATGAGTAAGGTAACCATACTTATAACTACTGATAACTTATAACCGATGATATTTTTTAACCCCCAACAAAGGTACGTGTAACCTTACTTACTAAGTCCAATGATCCTCCAAGTCGGGTTTCGGGGTTTAGGCTTTGGGGTTTAGGGTCTACATAAGGTTTAGGGCGGAGTTTGAGGGCCTTGCAGTTTGGGGGGGTACATAGCGCCCGCAGGCATGCCTCCGGGCCTTACGCCGATAAAGCTATCGCAGACAGATGCCTGGAACAGATTCGGTCCCACATATTGTTATATCACTTTATATCTCTTACTTTTGGGCTATTTTGACCCTTAGGGTTTGAAAATTGGAACCCACGCCTGGAACCTTAAATCCTGATCCTAACAACGAAACGCCCGAGTCTTTATCAAAGTCCGCGTGGTTTGCCAATCAAAAGTCTGAGCTCCTTACCGCCTCACACCTGTCCTCATCATGGCTATGCCGCATGCCTGTGAAGCTGGATAAGCTGATAGGCAGGGGCTGATCAGACAAAGAAAGGCTTATCACCTACAAGCCCTTTGCAACAACACCCCCATAGCCCTGAACCATGACAAAGAAAGGCTTATCACTTACAAGCCCTTTGCAACAACACCCCCATAGCCCTGAACCATGAGCCCTAACCTTCAACCCGAAACCCTAAACCTTTACCACTTTGAGGCCTGTCGAAGACCATGACGGCGCTCCGGGAAGCAAGCAGCAGAACGACCAGGAATGTAGGGCTTCCGGGGTTCCTAGGTCAGGGCTTATTTTAGGGTATACCCTAGAAACCCAGACCATACTTCTTGTTGTAGGGTCCCTCTATATTAGGGTTCATAATAAGAACCTACAAAAAACTAGGGTTTGGTAGGCTAAGGTCTGAGGTTTTGGTGGTTAGGGCTAAGGGGTTTGTGGTTTTTTGCCTGGTTTGATAAGGTTTGGCTGGGTGTCCCTTAGGAATCCTTTTCCATGTCTTTGCAATCTAGTGGCGCTGTTAGAGGGGCTAAAAATGATGGACAAATGAGGTTGTGGATGGGTTTCTGTGAGGAGATTAGCTTTGGACTCCGGGATCAGCGTAGATTTCATCGCGAAACGCTGTGCAATACATTCTGCCAGCTCTCAACCCCGCACCCCGAGCCCGAAAGGGCCCCAACACGTTTTTTTTTCCAGGCCTACTACATGATATTACAATACCCCTGCAACCGGTATGCTGGGTTCCTTAAGCTCTAAACTCTAAACCTTCATAACGCATTAAACCTTATCAGACCCTGCTAAAGCCTGAAATCCTAAACCGTAACAATGTCATTGTCTAGGATACTACTTGGTTCTCTGGATCAAAGGATGCTCAGTACCCAAGTACGGTTTGATTTTTGTAGCTGGTAATAATAGCATTGTTAGCATTGTTGTTGTTCGGACGCCCATCCCCCATCTCTTGGGCATGCTCGGTGTTTAGGACACCATCCAGTCTAACCTTACATATACCGGTTAGAACGGTTAGAACCCTTTCGATCGAAGTATCCTCCGCTAAAGACCTTGGAGAGCCATGAAAGGAACCCATAAACTCATATGAGTATCTTGTGGGTAGCCCAGAGGGTCCATACCATACGCACTACAATTCTGGAAGTAGGTCCCACAAGACCATCCTCATTTCGGTTTTGGGGGCCTAATTCCATAATGGTAGTGTATATGCCCACTTAAAGGCTCATGGGACTTAGTAAGTAAGGTTATAATTAGGTTATAATTAGGATAACCCCACTTAGGGGACTTATAGCTCCAGTTATAACCTACTTACTAAGTCCCATGATCCTTCAAGTAGTGTATATGCCCACCTTCGGGTAAGTGTTTGAGAATTTCCTGCGAGGCCCCCGAGCCGCTTTTGCCAAAAGCAGCCGACCTATCTTTGAAGGCAGCTTTGGGGCAGGGGACGTTGAGACTCCTAGGGTTTATGATACCCCAAGGGTCCAAAGGACCCGATAATTAGGTACTCGGTTTCAGGGTAGTAGTTATGTAGGTTAGGATTTGGGAGAATATATATATATATATATATATATGATTATTGGGTACTTGGACCCTTGGGGATATAAAGCGTGCATCACGCAGCATAGTCTAGGGTTATTAAGGTAATGCAGCATTTATATCATCAAACGTAGTGTTTAGGGTTTAAGGTTTAGAGACTCCGGAGTAGACGGATAATGCTTTCTTCTAGGGGTCTAAAGTCAGCAATTAGTGCCTACCTGAGGCTATTCACAGCTCTAGGGTATGCCTGCCACCAAAGACTGCACAACTGAAAGCCCCATAAACTATGTAAGCTCTTTGGCACTTTGGAGTTTCTGGGCTGATGTGTTTGAGGCTACCGGGCTTCATCTTAGGTTGTTTGAGGCTTGAGGGCATTGTCATTAGGGCCCCAAAAAAGCACATAAGCAAAAATTAGGATAGGGATGTCCCATATAAACCCCCCTTTAAAAGGAAGCCCATAAGTTGCCATGTTACAGTTTTCAGAATTTGGGTTCGGTGATAGTAGGGCCGTAGCTCGCCTCCATTAGGCTTCCGTAGGCCGCACCCGCACGCAGACGGAAAAGAGCCCTCGAAAAAAAACCTAAACCCTGAACCCTGAACCCTAAACCCTGAACCCTGAACCCTAAACCCTAAACCCTGAACCCTAAACCCTAAGCCCTGAACCATAGAGGCGTTGGAGACGGCCTCCCGGTACCCGCTGCATCCGGTGAGTAGGCAAAGCTGCTGCGTCCTTGCTACGAGCTTCGTTTGTTCCGGGTTTTGCAGGGTTTAAGAGGTTCCACACCGGGACCCCCAAGTGCCCTTTAATGGAGCCCTTATGGTCCTGAATAGTGGGTATGTAGGGTAGTTTGGGGGTCTAGGCAAAGTTGTATGTTTTGTAAGGACTTTATAACCTGTGGGTTTTTAAACGGTCAGGAGGGTTTCACAGGGGTTTTCAAGGGAGTTGCGGGGTTTCGGGTTTAAGGCCCCCTTCCTGTGAGCTTTGATTAACGATCCACATAGTTAGTCTTGTAAACTTTAATGTAAAGGGCCGTAATAATTGGAACAGTGTTTTCCCTAAGGGTCCTAACCAATTGGGGAACCTCAAAATTCAGGGATTCTGAGACCCCAAAAAGACCCAAGGACTCTCCCTAGGAGATTCCGGACCCTCCTAAGGAGATACCTGGACCCTTAGGGTTTGGGGTTCCTTGTTATAATTATTGTACAATATACCCCCAGAGCCTGGTCTAATCATTAAGGCCCTATTTTACAGAAAAAGTAGAAAGATACTTGGAGGCTCCATATGGTGAAAGGGACGTGTTCAGCCGTGCACAGCAGTCTTGACTGTGTTTGCCCAGTTGCACGTCTTTACTGCCAACCCAGAAAGCCCAATACCCCTTAATTAAGGGGGTATGGGGCTCTCTGGTAACCCTAAACCCTAAACCCTAAACCCTAAACCGCTTTGAGCTGTTTTGAGCCGAGTTGAACCTTCAAGCCGGAGCCAGCATTTGTGCAGCGCTGAACCCTGAAATCGAAGGCTTGAAGCTTACCAGGCCCCCTGTACAAAAGGCCGCGCATCCCCTGTGTGGAGGATCATGGGACTTAAGACTTAGTAAGTTGAAATGTACCTTAGTTGGGGTTAGAAGTAGCGCGCTAGCTTTTTCTATGATCACCTTGATTTTTTATTAATATAGCATCCTAGCGAACATAACAGCTTGTCCAAAACAGTAGCCACGACCCAGGGTCTAGGTAGGGTCTGGTCTGGTGAGTGTCTAGGTAGTTAACCCTATTTAAGCCCCAAGCCCTAAACCTTACAACACCCGGAAAGGGTTTGGGCCTTTTTGAAAATAGGCTTCGCATGTAGGGCTCCAGTTTTTCAATGTTGGGTGACCAGTGTCCACAGACCCGATGCAGGCTGTGAAGCATCGACTTAGTTGAGTTTCGAAGAGGGGTGCGGTTAGAGGTTGTTGATCAGGATAAAAACGGCATCCTACACTTCCGCATTTGCCTGTTTTCCAGCAGTGCCTGTAGTAGGGAGGCGAACCCCGGGCATCCCGCAGCTCTGCAACTTCTACACCCAAAGGGTCCTATGTACTGTTATGGAGGATACTTCCCTAAGTCATAGTAGTAATTCCGAACATGGAAACCCCTATACATTCTAGTATACCGGTACATAGGATCCTCTGGGACAGAGAATTCCAAGCAGCTCCGGGGCTTAAGTTTTGGAGCAGTGGAGGTTCCTCCAGACTGCCGCGCGAAACATCATCACAGAGGATGATGAGGACACTCCTCGTATCTTTGGGTGCTTTAGATTACCATACTTTATGACTTTTCTGGAGTACTGTACTGTATTGTGTTTTTTTTGGAGTACCATCTTCCATTCTTTTTCTGAAAGGACCCACTCTGAAATACAGGTTTATTGTCCTTTCTCCCTGTTTACTTAAAAGCCCATTTTTTTTTTTTTTTTTTTTTTTTTTTTTTTTTTTTTTTTTTTTTTTTTTTTTTTTTTTTTTTTTTTTTTTGGGGGGGGGGGTGGTTCTTAGGGTGTAAGTGGCTTAGGCAGTCCAGGGTTTGGGCGTAGGCTAGTAGCTTGGAGCTTCAGGGTTTCGGGGTATATCTGGGTTGTCCTTTGGGATCTTTTTTAATTTCCCCCTACTATTTTGCAGAGAACCGTAATAGTAAATAATTTTCAAAGGGCTTAAAGGACAACTCAGAATATTTTTGATACTTCTGTACCGGAAGACTATGAGCAATTACTTCAGCATCCATAATAGTCGTTTTCATGATTGCCATGTAACCCTAATGGTCCATGTACCGAATAGTCATATACTCTTCAAAACAGTAACCTACATTACATAACTACTATCCGAAACCCAAGTACGTATTTATGGGCTCATTTGGACATTGACAGGAAAAAACAGGTTTGATTTAGGGTTTCTCGACGCTGCAGATGGTCAGAGTTCCTGTCAAACAGCTTGACTTGCAGGTCCATAGCCCCTGGCCAAACACCCTAGGGACCCCAAACCTTAAACCCTAAACCCCGAACCCTAAGCACCTGAACCCTAAGCCCCAAACCCAATTTTGCAGGTTGCAGGCAGGACGCTTTTGCTTCGATGGCTGTTCGACGAGGGCTCGCAATTACTTGAGTGTTCTTCAGATTGTGCTGTAGCGGAGGCTTTTCCCCATACGACGACCAAAGCCTGGTTTAAGCGCCTTTATGGAGTATGCTTGCAAAAGCGCACGTGGTAGTACCTCCGACTATAGTTTCGAGCGGTTACGGAACCCTACTTTGTGCTGTGTCGACACTTCAGACTTTAAGATCCACTGGGGTTCCAAAGCTTCAGTTACTATCTGAGACCCCCAAACTGCCTTTACCAAGGCCAATGCCTGAAACTCCGAAGGCCCGAAGAAGAAGAAGTTACGCAACCCGGACGTCTGTTCGTACAGATGTTGTTCCTTCTTCGTAGCGGAGTTGGTGATCTTTAAGAGTTTGGATATTTATAACTCTACCATACTTCGAAAGGTTAATCGTTTGTGGGCTACGGTATTCAGCATCGTAGCCTTATTTGTGCACATGTGCTACTGGAGAAACTAGAGACCTGAGGCCGTACCCCTGCTATTGAACCTCTATAGTATTGAGCTATGATTGAACCTGACCCTAAGACTCCAAACAGCCCAAAGTAGGTAGTATTGATGGACTCTAGACCCCAAAGTAGGTAGTATTTGCATACTTGGAGTCTTAGGGTGAGAGAAACCTCAGCCCCAAACCCAAAAACCTTGGGTCCGAATCAAGCTCCTACACCTCACTCTGAACCATAAACCATCCTAAACCCTAAACAGTGAACCCTTAAACCCTAGGCCCTCAAACTCCAAACCCTAAACCTTACACTCTAGACCCCTAAACCCTAAACCCTATGAAGAACCCTCAAGCCCTAAGCAGGAGAAGCTGGAGAAGCAGCGGGCGAAAAGCAGGGCAAAGGCCCAAGCAAGGCCGGGGTTAGTAGTGGAGTCACCGTTTCGGTTTAGGGTCTAGGGGTTTAGGGTGCAGGGTTTAGTAGTAGAGTAGGTAACCTTTAGATTGTTTTTTTGGGGTACGATAAGGGGTTCTACAAGGCGTTTCATGAGGGTTCTTAATAATAGACTAGGCTACCTCTAACCTTTTGGACGCACGAGAATCCCGGTAGAATCATAATGCGCCCCCAAAGGTTAACCTTCAGTTCTCGTAGGTGGACAGCCAGGGAGTGCATTCCTTCACTACTCCAAAGAACACGACTGCCATAGTCTCAATGGTGGTCCCCAAGAGTGGGTGCTTCGGGATTTTTAGAGGGTAGTTTGGGGGTCTAGGGTAGCTTTGGGGTTTCGGGTTTCTCCTTGGTGCACTGTCGGAAGTACAGAGAAGATTAGCATGGCCCCTCCGCTCAGGTCAACACGTTCACGATCGACACGCACAAATCGAGAAGTGTACCAATCTGCAGCCGTGCAGTGCAAAAGTCCCCGTAGTTAGTAGGTGGAGTGATTTGTCTCTATAGTTCTTCATGGTAGCGGGGAGCCGCGGTGAGGATACCGGGGCAACCTTAATCAGTGCGTGAGACTTTACTGTACGATTGTTACATACATTACAACCACTTTTCGCTGCATCAGTTTCGCATTTTGCGAGTACAGTATTTGTGGGCATCATGACAGATGGTGGTGGATCGACAGGAGCTCCATCGATGGCGGACATAGGCAATTTGTTGCAGCAGCTCGTTAGTGAGCAGCAGCTGCAACGATCGCGTGTTGAAGAGTTGGCTCAGCAAGTGGCGCAAACTCAGCAGGGTGTTGCAGGCACCCAAGTCGTGACAGAGCACGTTGTAGGAGAAGTGGTTCAGCAGGTGCAGTTGGCCTTTTCTCAGCAGCAGCAAGCGACGACGGACCAGCTCTCGCAGTTGGCGCAGACAGTCCAAGGGCAACAGACTGGGATTGATCAGATGTCACAGGTCATTTCCAGCGTAAGTGCTTTGCAACAGCAGATGCAAGCTTTAGCGCAGAATGTTTCTAGCATACCTGGCTCAAGCATGTCTCAAGCAGCGGCGGTTGGAAGCAGTCCAACAGTTCAGGCTCAAGCGCAGCAGCCCGCAGCTACTGCGGCAGCGGTTGGAAGCAGTCCGACAGCTCAAGCTCACCAGCCCGCAGCTACGCCGCTTGGTGCTGTGCCCGGTCCGCAAGTTTCGTCCCAAGTTCCTCTTCAAGGACCTCAGCTTTTCAACCTGGCCGGGAGTGCGCGGGTGAACCCAGCGGTGGCATACGCCATCCAGCAAGGAGCTGTGGATCAGAAGAACCTTGGAAAGCCTTCTGTGTACGATGGAACCAAAGAGGCCAAGCAGAGCTTTCATGATTGGCAAGACACCATGGTCACTTTCCTTGATGCTAGCATGCCTGGCATATGGGAAGTGCTTGAGTGGATCGCGAATGATCAGCCAAAGTCTGTGCTGGATAAAGATGCTGTCAAACTGCACTTTCCTGACGTCGACCCGTTGCTGATTGACTACGCAGACTCCAACATCTACGCGTGTCTTAGCTCCTACACTGGAAGCGAGCCCAAAGCTTTGGTCAAGCAAGCCCGCAGGCCGAACGGCTTTGAGGCTTGGCGAAAGCTACACGCTCGCTTCAACCCAGCCACAGTGGGGCGGCAACGCGCCAGCCTGACGCGCATCACCAGCCCTTCGGAGAATGTCCCGTTAGGACAACTCGGTGGTGAGATCATCGCGTGGGAGAATCGTATCATTGAGTACGAAGCCCGTCCTGGCTCAGATGTGGTGTCTGAGAACCTCAAGATAGCCACAGTGATCGCTATGTGCCCAGGCAAGCTACGTGAACATCTCAACCTCAACTCCCACCGGTTCAAGACTTACCAGGACATCAGGGAGGAGATCTTCGGCTACCTTGAGACCACGTACCAGGTGTCAAGCACTGCCATGGACCTCGGTGCAGTGATCAGAAAGAAGGGTCCCTGCTGGATCTGTGGTGGCGAGCACCTGGCGTTTGAGTGTAGAAAAGGTGGTGGCAAGGGCAAAGGCGCGGGCGCAAAAGGCTCTGGCAAGTTCGGCGACGGCAAAGGCAAGGACCACTCGACAGGCAAGTCTGGTGGCAAAGGCAAGGGTGGTGGCAAGCCAGGAGGACGTGGAAAGGGTGCTGGCAAAGGCAAGCCAGCAGCGACTTCAACGACGGCTTACTGCCCCTTTTGCCGAAAGTTGGGCCACTCCAAGGAGCAGTGTTGGCACAAGCCGAAGTCTTTGGCCAGCATTGATCCACAGCTCAGTGCTTTGCAGTCTGCTTTCGCCAAGGCCGCCATGGAGGTGTACCAGAACCAGCAGAGCTCTAGCAGTCAGTCCGTGCCCGTGCAGCTTGTGCAGTCCGCGAGCGCTGGCCTTAGTCCGGCGCCAGCGCAAACCACGGCCGCGCCTAGCAACACAGCAGCAGCAGCAGCAAAAGCAGTTGCGGCAGCCTCAGCAGCAGGAGCACCTGTCAGCCACTTGCAGGTTCGTCGTTTGAACAGTTTGCACGTGTACCTTCCTGGAAAGGAAAGCGTCAACAGCTTGACTTCGGCGCTTTCGGCCTCAAGCCACAGCGCCCCAGCAGGAAGCTACAGAGTTCAGGCCACTTTGGACTCCGGTGCAGCCGCCTCGGTCGCCCCCAAGCAAGCTTTCCCTGATTACCCTATCAGGGCGACAGAAAGTTCTGAGGGAGGCATCGCTTACGCAGCTGCGAACGGAGGCTTGGTGCACGACGAGGGTCGCGTAGAGCCCGTTTTCACCACAGACGATGGCTTGATGCTCGCGGTTGGCTACAGTGTCGCAGATGTTCACAAGGTTTTGACGTCAGCAGCAAGTGTTTGCAACAAGGGCTTCGGCATCTGGCTAGATGGTGTGGGGTGTGAGTCCTACATCATAGACAAGACCACAGGTGACAAGATCAGGCTGTGGCAAGAGGACGGGGTGTACGTCTACAACATGAACGTGCTCCCAAACGCCTCCACGGATTTCCCGTGGCAGGCCTAGACGCCGTAAGTCCTGAAGCAGCTGGTGAGGGCGCAGACGCCGCCCCTACAGACACAGCTGCCGGAACAATGCATGATGTTTACGATGATCATTTGAGCGACTACTCACCTTCACTTGCCCAAGCCGAGGAGCTTGATGGGGTGATACCGCCGAATACCGCAGCTACAGACGATGACGATCCTTCAGCTTTCGGTGCGCCCGCAGTGGAAGCAGCACAAGCAACAGACTACGATGCTGAAGAGCTCGAGGTGATGGAAGCTGAAGAGGGATCTGTAGCTCGTGGGTTGGCTCAGCCCAGCCAGCCCACTGCACGCGAGGTCGCTGAACACAATCTTACTCATCTGCCGTTTAGAGCTTGGTGCCGGCATTGTGTTCGAGGCAAAGGTCTTACCACTGCACACAAACGTCTTGTGGATGATTTGGGTCGCAGGGTTCCAGAGGTTTCAATGGATTATTTTTATATGGGCGACAAGGATGATATCAGTTTACCTTTGCTGATCATTCGAGACAACAAGAGTAAAAGAGTTTTTACACACAGTTTGCCTAGCAAAGGGGTGCATCAGTACAGTGTGGCTATTGCAGCGAGAAGTATCAAACAGCTAGGCTATGCCCAGGCGATCTTGAAGACCGATACAGAACGCCCAATTGTGGCATTGCGCAGTGAGCTCATCAAGCAGATGCCGAGTCTGAGGCCCGAGGATGCAGTCAAAGGGGAGTCTCAGACGAATGCTGAAGCTGAATCTATGGTTTCCAAGATGCAAGGCCAAATCAGGACAATGAAAGATGCTTTAGAGTACAAGTATGGCATGAAGTTGCACCCCAGACATGTGATTCTGCCTTGGTTGGTGGATTTCGCCGGCGCAGTGTGGAGCAGATACCAGCTTGGCGCAGACGGCAGAACCCTGTACGAGCGTTCTACCGGCAAAAAGTGGAAACAGAAGCTTCCTGAGTTCGGTGAATGCGTGTTTTACCGCCCTTTGAAAGAGAAAGGGGGAAAGCAGCGCAAGCTTGACGCAAAGTTCGAGGACGGCATCTTCCTCGGCATACAAGAAGGCTCAGCTTTGAAGTGGATAGGAACTTCGGAGGGCGTGCTTTGAGCTTGGAGTTTGAAGCTCAAGCCCCCAAGTGACAAGTGGGACCGTAAGCAGCTTGATGCCATTCTTGGACTGCCTTGGGGACTGCGGCCTCCAAAGCCGGATCAGGGAGCAGTGAGCCCAATGCTTGAGCGTCCTCTGCAGATTGACTTGCCAGAGGACCCTGCGCAGACAGTAGAAGAGCCAAGCGAGAAGCAGAAAGACTATCTACCTCGAGGTGTATATCTTCGCAAAGACGTGGAGTTTGCCAAGCATGGCTACACGCCTGGCTGCGACGGATGTATCGCAGCGGAATTCGGAATGGCCCGTCGCCATCACACTCCTCAGTGTCGTTCCCGTCTTTATGAGGCCATGATGCAAGATGAGCAGGGCAAGGCTCGAATAGAGCAGGCCCGACAGCGCGAGATGCGCTACTTTGAGAAGGTTCGTGAGGACATGGAGGCTGCAGAGAAATCTGCAATCCCAGACAACAAGCGTCCTGCGGATACCGATCTTGCAGTTCCAGAATTTGATCTGCCTCTCCTGCGAGACGAGTCGACGTCTGCTTCGGCGAAACAGCCTAGGCTTGTGCCGTCCGCGCAGGGCAGTGCAGTGCGTGAAGGGCCTCAGACAGCAGAAGGCGGTTCAAATCCGCCGTTTGTTCAGGAGGGCCAAACTGCAGATGCCGAGATGGGCCTTGAAGCCCAGCAGCTGGCACCCCAAGATCCCCTCATGGATATCGATGCCTTGATGCCAGTTTGGAGTTTGAGAGATTCTCGGCAAGCCGCGTCTGCAGAAATTCAGAAGTGCGTCGACATTTTGTCGCTACAGTCCGAGTTGCATGATGAAGACAATGCGTGTCGGAGGTTGGCCTTGAAGTTTGTTTGTTTGAGTTTGCTTGAGGCATACATGCCGGAGAAGATGAAGGATTACAAGTCGCCTCAGCATGTTCTTTTCGACTCCGGTTTAGGGGTTTCGTCAGGTTTGGCCCTAGATCTGAATGCAGAAGACGAGTTTGGAATTCCCTGGGACTTCAGTCGCCCAGACCACCGTGAGAAGCTTCAAGAGAACTTTGCTTCTCAGAGCCCGTTTCTGTTGGTGGGCTCAGCACAGTTTGGCTCCTTTTCAGCATGGGACAAAGCGCACGCATCTCAATCCCTCGAGAAGGTCAAGACACATCTGAAACACTGTTGTGAGTTTTACAAATTGCAGATGGACGAAGGCAAGTATTTCGTGCACGAGTTTCCTTGGGAACCTTCAGGTTGGTATTCTGATTCGGTGAGCAAGTTGTTGCAGGATTCTCGGGTTATTTGTTTGCCTATGGAGCAAAACGGCCTTCGACTTACAACTGTGGATTGGGATGGTTACAGCTTAGTTATGAAGACAACGGGTTTTCTCACAAACAGTGAATACATTGCTCGTGCCCTACAACGCATGTCAACAAGCCGTTTGAATGTGTGGAAGCGTACAGACTTTGGGTTGCAGCACGCAGTCACAGTGAGCAGGCATGGACCGCGATGGGACACAGTTGTTCGCAGAGTCATTCGCAACGCACAGACTGGTGAAATTATTCAGGACCTGCACAACCCTCAGCAGTACAGCCACAAGCATTGGTATTGTGCATTGCCACCAGACACAGAGGTTGAAACACTGTTCTTTTACCGTGCTAGTCCCAAAGCTTGGCGACGCAGAGTCCACTCAGCTTCTGGACACAGGAAGGGTCTGCAACCTTATCCTGGAGCTGTAAACGTTGCCATCCTGGAAGGATTGTTGAACGAACTCACCAGGCGAGGCAGTCTTGACAGCCTCTCAGCTGGACCTGTCAACCAGGAGGAAGATTTGAAGTTTGACGTTGAGTTTGAAGATGACTGGCTCACATTCATTGATGAGATTTCTGGGAAGCCTCTTAGTGCACAGCTTGTTGTGAAAGCGCGTGAGGAAGAACTGTCTTTTGCGCACAAGTACGGCGTCTGGGACGTTGTTGATGAAGCTGAGTGCTGGGCGAACACCAATGCTGCACCTATTGGTGTGCGTTGGATAGACATCAATAAAGGAGACGAAGCCCGGCCGAACTACAGAAGTAGACTTGTTGTGCAGGAGATTCGCCGAGATCCTCATGCAGAGTATTTCGCTGCAACTCCGCCCTTGGAAAGTTTGCGTTTTCTGTTGAGTCTGCAAAGAACTGGTGGCTTTCCGATGAAGATGAAGATCTCTTTCATCGATATCAAGCGCGCTCATTGGACA
The DNA here is from genome assembly GCA_905221615.1 of Symbiodinium sp. CCMP2592. Lineage (NCBI taxonomy): Eukaryota > Dinophyceae > Suessiales > Symbiodiniaceae > Symbiodinium > Symbiodinium sp. CCMP2592. Next base: position 342,187 of record CAJNDT010005847.1, on the reverse strand, counting down.
GCGAAAGTTCAGCGCTTGATCTACGTACGCTTGCCACCTGAAGAAGCACAACATGGAAAATGTGCACGACTCAACAAAAGCATGTATGGGTGCAAAGATGCTGCACAGAACTGGGAATTGGAGATCACCTCTTTCTTTTTGGACCATGGTTTTACACAAGGCCTTAGCAGCCCGGTCATTTATGTCAACGCTTTGAGGAGCTTGTATGTTTCAGTACATGGTGATGACATTACATCATTGGGTCCAGAAGCTTCTTTGAATTGGATGAAAGATGCAATCATGACAAGATATGAGATAAAATACGGTGGTATGTTGGGACCAGACAAAGATGATTTGAAAGATGTCTCCATTTTGAACAGACTTGTTTCTTTTGAAGACAGCCATACCACATACGAAGCTGATCCTCGCCATGTGCAGATCTTGTTGCGAGAGTTAGGAGTTCTTGGTGCTAAACCGGTCTCTAGCCCTGGAGTTGCGCAACAAAGCTTTGAAGACAAGGAGCTTTCAGCAGACGACACGAAGATGTATCGCAGTCTCACCATGCGAGCCGCGTACTTGAGCATGGACAGACCAGACATCATTTATTCTGTCAAAGAGGCTGCTCGAGACATGAGCCGTCCTACAGAGAAGAGCTGGCTGAAGTTGAAACGGCTGGCAAGATATCTGCTTGGCAAACCACGCTTGGTTTGGACCTTTGCAGATCAGAACTGGGTTGGCAAGTTTGCCATCAAATCTGACAGCGATGACGCTGGTTGCAAAGAGACTCGTAAATCTACATCCTCTGGTTTTCTGTTCCATGGCTCTCACCTGATAAAGTGCTACTCCTCTACGCAACACGTTTTGTCCTTGTCTTCGGGCGAATCAGAGTTTTACGCTGGTTTGAAAGCAGCTTCAGTCCTTCTAGGTGCCTTGGCTATGGCTGCCGATTTCGGGTTTGAGCTGAAAGGGGAGCTTCACATGGATGCTTCTGCAGCAAAGTCGCTCATATCCCGTCGTGGGCACGGGAAAGCAAAACACATTTCACGCTGCTATCTGTGGATCCAGCAGCGCATTCAGAGCAATGATTTTACAGTGCACAAAGTTCGCACTGACGACAACGAGGCTGATCTGGGGACGAAGTATTTGGATTGGGGCAAGATTCTACATCTGTGTACCCTTGCTGGGTTGGTGTTTCAAGAGACTACGCACAGGAAAGCACTGCAAGCTTGATACGGATATATGTTTTATAAATCTCGTCGGGCATGTACAGTTTCAGCAGTGATATGGTGATCAGAGCTGCAAGACATCTCTGCTCAGGAGGGCCTGTCGGAAGCACAGAGAAGATTAGCATGGCCCCTCCGCTCAGGTCAACACGTTCACGATCGACACGCACAAATCGAGAAGTGTACCAATCTGCAGCCGTGCAGTGCAAAAGTCCCCGTAGTTAGTAGGTGGAGTGATTTGTCTCTATAGTTCTTCATGCACTGATACGATGGTATGTCACAGACATTCTTGGGAAGTGTCTGGCTGCACTCAGCTTGGCTCTACGTTTCGGGTTCTGGGAGCGTTCTTGCTCCTGCATTGGCGACAACTGAAATTTACACTACCTAGAGTAACCGAGGTGCCTTAATCAACGTCAACGTACCATTTGCTAGAGTCATATCTGTGTTTAGAAGGTACTGTGGATAATTTAGGTGAAGCAAAAAACCAAGCCTTAAGCCCCAAACTGTAAACCCCAAACACTATGCAAATCATGCCGCCAGAGGAAGCCCCGCATCCAGCGCGAACTCTTGCGGCTGCAATCCTGCAAAGGACGGTTAGGTTGTAGTGCCCAGGGTTTCTGGGTTTGGGTTTAAGGGCTTAGGGATGGGAGTTCAGGAGGGGGCTGGACTTTCAGATTAAGGGTGTACAGGTGTGAGGGCACGGAAGCTCTACAATACTAAGCCCTGCCTTAAACCCGTCCAGGATGCCCCAGTAGTACCCTTATTCCGTTTTTGTAGTCCTAGGTTCCTTATAAAGTTACCCAATACCAAAAAGAGAGGCCTTTTTATTCTTAGGTTACTGGGTATACTAGCCTTCGACTGCGTTCACAACCCTAAACCCTAGCCGGGATCCCTGAAGTTGAACCCTAAATGCCCTAAGCTTTGTCATAGTTGGGTAGCATTTTACTTTTTTGCTACTTAAACCCAATAAGGAACAAAAATTTAGATTTTTATCCTATCCCAACCATGAACCAGTAAGCTCCACCCTGGACCCTACAAACTTCCGTGTAGATTGCTCTCAAACTTTTCGGCAGCAAGATCCCCTTAAATGAATGCCTAAACCCCTGTCTTCAAGCCCTACCTGAACCCCAAAAGTATGTAGAATAAAGGCCTTATGTGGGCTTTGGGCTATTATTTTAAGCCTTAAACCCAAAATCCTCAAACCCTCCTGGGATCCTGACAGGATCCCTTATAAAGGGAGCCTTATCGGAGCGCTTCCCTCAAGGAAGCCTTAAGGGAGCCCAACAAGCTCCCCCTTCCAGGAATTCTTAGAAGATCCCCGAAGGGGACGGTTTAGGGTTTAGGGTTTAGGGTTTAGGGTCCCCTTAGTCAAAGGGGGAAAGCAGGGACCCTTAATGGGGCCCCTATATTATCATGGGGCTATGCCTATGGATCCTTATTAAGGGTCCCTCCTTTTACCCTTTGACTTAAGCAACACTTAGGAGATGCCTTTATAGAACAACGGAACCTCTACACCACTCTGAAACTGACAGCCCTTAAAGGAGCCCTGAAACGAACCCCTATGGAATCCTGAAGGGAACCCTTAAAGCAACCCTCTAAAGCAGTCCGTTAAAGGGTTAAAGGAGCCCTTTTAAGATCCCGTTTAAAGCAAACCTTCAGCCTAAACCAGCACCTTGAAGGAGCCCTTTTAAGATCCCCTTCCCTAGAGGATCATGCGTCAGTAAATACAGTAGAAGCCCACAAGTTGGAAATCCAATAGCCTCAATCCTTAAGAGTAGTGTAAAGGAAATCCCAGCACTAGTTGGCCTTAGTCCGGTGTCCAACTTTATGGGTGTTACTGTAGGGTTTTAAGCAAGGCTACTATACTTGTAACTACATAACCCCAATTCAGGTACGTATAACCCTAGCTACTAAGTCCCATGATGCTCCAAGTAATCCCTTTTAAAGCTAAACCCTTGGCCCCTAAACTCCTAAACCCTCAACCCTCTAAAGCAATCCTTTAAATTATCAAGAGGGATGGCATTTCGCACCCTTAAAACCCATATAAATCCCTTAATAGTAAATCTCATAGATCCCTTAATGGAAGCCTTTAAAGGAACCCTTTCAAGATCCCTTTTAAAGCAGCCTTAGCACGCCCCTTTCTCCCGAGGACTCCAGGGTCCACTGCATTGCCTCAAAGCCTAAACTTCTTATAAAAACCCACAGTCCTAACCTTCTTTCAAAGGAATCCTCTAAAGCCCTAAACCCTAAACCCGAACCTTCTTGTAAAGAAGACCTTTAAACCCTAAATCCCTACCTTTCCTTAGAGGAGCCACCCGTTTCCTAGGATGCCCAGTGCTACCCTTATTCCCTTTTTGTAGTCCTAGGTTCCTCAAACAGCTACCCAGTACCAAAAACGGAGCCTTTTTTTATTTCTAGGTTCCTGGGCATCCTAGTAATCAATGTTCTCGAACAGATTCCATAAAACCTTGAACCCTCAATTTAGATCCCCAATACCCAACCTTTACACTTTTTGGGTTCTTGTAGTTTCCTTTTTGGAGGACTCCAGGGTCCACTGCATTGGCTCTGCGCGCGCGACGTCCTCTGGAGCTCCTCCGAAGGTCTCGGAGGCTGCGGGGCGCCTTTGGGAGGAGAGGTTGTGGGGACTTGGGGGTTTAGTGTTTAGGGGTTTAGGTTTTAGGATTTTATGAGTGTTTAGGGGTTTAGGGTTTAGGGGTTTAGTGTTTAGGGCTTAGGGGTTTAGCGTTTGGGGGTTTAGGGGTTTAGGATTTTAGGGTTTGAGGTTTGGGGTTTAGGGGTTTAACGGTTTGGGGTTTAGGTTTAGAGCTTTAGGGGTTTGGGGCTTTAGGGGTTTAGGGGGTTCGGGGACTAGGGCACTAGGGGTTTAGGGGTTTAGGGGACTTAGAGGCTTACTAGGGTAGAGGAGTTTGGGTGTTAGGGTCTATAGGGGGTTTAGGGGTCTGCGTATGTATGTGTGTGTATATATACACATACATATACATATACATATACATATACATATACATGTACATATTATATATATATATATATACACCAATTCCTGTTCCGGTGCGGACTCCAGTACTCTACGCGGGTGCGTCCCAAAAATCATGCAGTGAATTCGTGCCTCGGGGTTTTAAGGCCTTCCCGGAAAGGCCACGACAAAACCGGCGATCCATATTTAAAGGTGTTCCGGGTTTCATGTTTGTCCAGCCATGCAGGAAAAGCTCCGCAAAGCGCCTGCAACACAAAGCTGGGCTACAAGTAGCCTTTGTATGATCCTGTAAACGCGCGGCATTTGCAAACGTGCCTTCTCGCGAGACACAAAACCAGACGACACGCTAAGAAGCTAATCCACGCAGCTGTACCAAACTCTGAGTCGTTCCTCCGGGGCTATATATATAACTATATATTTATTGTTATTATGCGCATATAGCTATGTACATATGTGTACAGATACATATATACATATATATATATATGTGTATATGTATATGTATGTGTACATTTAATATTTTTGTGCATTCATCTACGTATTTACTTTGTTGATTTAGTTCGTTTATGTGTCTATTCCTTTGTTTGCAGTGTACCTATTCGTTCTCATTCATGTTTACAGTCATTTGTATACATTTGTTTATCTATGTATTTAATATATTTGATATTTATGTCTTTGGGTGTCTTCCAGAGGTTTGGGTTTGGGGTTTAGTTTGAATGTTTTTGTTGGGGGAAGTTTGCAGGCGGGCTTCGGGTGCGGGTTTGGGGTTTAGGGTTGTACGGTCTCTGTGCAAGCAGATCTTATAAAAAGGATTTACAAGGTTTTGTTGTTTTGCTTCGACGGATTGATGGGTTTTCGGATGATCTTGAATCTTGAGGTCCTGTGAGACAAGGCATGACAAGGCACCATCGGGAATACATTTCCTTTTTTTGGAAGTGAACCTACCTCTCTTTTCTCAGACGCCTGAAACGCGTTTAATAAATGCATTCCCTCTTAACAGAGTACCCTACCATTATATCATAGGGACCCTTCGGGGGGTAAGGGGGGGTCGGAAACTATAATTCTTTAAAAGGCCTTGATTAGGTCCTCATTATGGGCATTAAGGCCCCCAACCCCCCTCCCCAACCCCCCTAAGGGTCCCTATGGTTATATGGGTTAAGATATGCTTGTTTTAGGCGTTCTATTGAGGTCCTGCCGGCCTGGTTGGACACGTATTTTACAAGGCTGTGTTTGTGTGTGAAAGGTGTGACTCGGGCTTAGAGTCTAGGACCTCCTTTGGAAGGGTGTTGCTTACCCCATACACCCGAGCTTAACCGGCAAACCTGAGTATGAACTAGAAATTCTGCGGCCAGGCTGGGAGAACTCCTCCTTCCTCCGCTCGCAGCCAATGGCTGCTGTTGGGGCTTTGGCACGAGCCTCCGTGGCTCGTCATTTAGGGTTGAGGGGTTTAGGGTTTACGATTCATGGGTTTTCGAAACCCTAAGGGTCCAAGTGCCTAATAGTCCTGTACTCTTCCAAGTACTAGGCTACATAACTGCTATCCGAAACCTAAGTACCTAATTATTGGCTCCTTTGAACCCTTATATATAAGGAAGGGTCTTAAGCACCTACATGCGAATACCTACACAGAAATTTGTTACAAATGCGTACGATCTGGAAACCTTACTTTCTACTATAGGCACCAATAGCAGTACCGTCCTGATGTAGTTGTTGTTGCTGAGGATAAGGAGGACGACGGCGACGATGTCCCGGTCCGAAGTCTAGAAACCAAATAACAGCATCCTGTCGCATCTCTTCGTTTCGTTTTATGCTCTAAAGTGCACACACGTAGCTCTAGCCAACATGGAAGTCTGCATGATCAAGGCTCTTATCCTAAGGGTCCATGTGCCCAAACAGTATATACTTTGGCTTCAACGTAATCCCTATATAGGTACTTTGGGGCCAAAGTATATACGTACTACTTAGCGGCACGGACCGTTGAGGTCATGTAATATCTTGCAGTTGATTTCGCATTTAGCGTTTGCAAGTACGTACATAGGTGTTCGGGCACATCGAACCCGAAACTCAAGATCCTAAACTATATGGTCTCCGCAGATGGCAACACAACCCGTACGTGTCCATATTTTCATATACTACATACTCTCGCCTTAAACTGTTCCGTATATAGATGCTTTACATAATATTTTTGTGCATGGACCTTTGAGGAATGGTTCCCAAACAATGAAGCCCTAGACCGAGATTGGCAGCTATTTTCGCATGTTTGATTGCTGCGAGAAACGCGACAGAGAGGCTGAATGGGAGTATTCCAGTGACAAGCAGGAAAAGGAGCTGAGGGAGTTCTACACAGAAATGTCACAGATCCAGTGTGATCGCAAGCTGGCCAGTAAAGCACATCATTGGATCAGTACCGCTTTGACTCAAAGCCCTTGAACGGACGGTTTAGGGATAAGGGTTTAGCATCTGGAATGTAGGATTTAGGGTTGGGATTTAGGGTCCTGTTCAGAATTCAATGGCCAGGCCTAAGCCCATTAGAGTCTAAGCCCTCCAAAGCAGGCAACAGAATGGCCCGACACCCAAACATCGCTGTTGTGGTTTATGGGTTAAGGGTTTAGTAATATTTGGGGTTTGTTCTACAGGCTTTGGGTGTCCACATAGATCCTAAACTCCGAAACCCTGTTAGCCCGAAAACTAAGGCATCGTTGGCTCCCATGGCGTTGTTGTCTCCAGACGCTCAAGGCAGAATTTTGGGGCCGTTTTTTGGGGTTCAGGGTTTATGGGGGTGCGAGGGGTCTAGGGCTTTTGGGTTTTTTCGGTTTAGGGTTTCAGGGGATTGGGTTTTGGGATGTAACTAGGGGTCCAGAACTTATATAGGGGGTTGGGGTTCAGGGATTTATGCGGCAGTTTGTTTCAGCGGTTCCGTGAGGGAGTTTCAGACAACTGGGGGCCCTAACGTAGATGCTGCATAGAAGGATGCTCAAGGGTACATCAGCCGAGATCGCTGTTGCTGCACGCCGACCTGTTCTGACACGTGTCGTAGCTAACTGGCATCTATTCGTAGATACATGGACCAGTTTTGGTTTGTTCTCTGAAATTTAGTTGTCGACACCGCCAAAACCACTAGCTTGCTGTAGCTTGGCAGGGCTCAGCATTTGCCATCCCAGCTTGGGCCTGGGAAGTGGTGTGTGCTGTCCCTACACAGGCATACTATAATGCCCGAAAGCCCGATACACATCATTAAGAGCCCCATATAATTAACAAACTCTTCGAGTCACATGGTTGGGTTTAGGGTTTGGGGTCTAGGGTCGGTTGTTGATTTTCTTCCAGGCCCATGTACTATTGTCCACATTTACTTTCGAACACTTTGGTAGTGACTTGCGAATGGCCTGCGTCCGCTGAGCATTTAGCGTTAGGGTTCAGGGTTTTGGGGTTTAGGGTTTAGAGAGTTGCTCTCGCTTCCTCTTTGTCGTTAAAACGTGGGGCCTTTGGAGAGCTACGCTAACCCTTAGAAATTAGAATAGGGTTAGGGGGGCTCCTGATTATATTTGTAGCACAATATACCCTGAAACCCTACTCTAATCATTAAGGCCCCGACATTAGGCCATGTCAAGAGGTCTGCTTCCGCTGAGCTACCTCCTGCCGCCTCTTTGTGCCACCGATGCCTTCCCGGGAAGCCATCCGCAGCAAGAGCCCAGAGCTGAGTTTGCCTCTCCCTTGCCTTGGGGGTTTAAGGCATTTAGGGTTTGGGGTTTAGTGCTTTTGGGTATCGGGCTTAAATCTTTTTGTAGGGCTCAGGGGTCTAGGGGTTCAGGGTTTGGGGTTTGGTGTTTTTGTGATATATGAGTTCAGGGTTTAGGGTTTCGGTGCTCTTAAGTATTTCTTGAGTTTGCTTCAGCCACGATGCGCAGCACAACGGGATTCAACAACAGATTGGCATTCAGGAGTTCTTTCCGGGCCTGGTGTCAAGCTTACAGGATTATCGAGCAGCCGTGAACAGAGACGCTCAGTGTCACCAAATCGCCACCACCACACCATACCATATGGGGATCCTACAGACACTGCAGAACGCCTGCTTTGTGTTAGTGATGTATTCCCAGCAGGCCCAACATGGGTCCATAAAGCAAGATACTGCATACTATAGGAGCCCAAATAGTTGCCAATACTAGTTGGGGGGGGTTCCTTTTTTTAAGTATAGTATAGCATACCCTAAAACCCTATTAAAGTTCTTGAGGCGCCTACATTATGCAAGTTTCCGTTAGAATCCTATTCAGGGTCCGCTTTCTGGCTCAAAGACTTACGGAGGGCGTGGGCCCTGGGTGCTCTGGGCTTAGGATCATTTTGGGGTTTAGGGCTTCAGGGGTCTAGGGTTTAGGGGCTTTGGGTTTGGGGGTTTAGGGTTTTGGGGTTTATTGGGGTTTAGGGTTTAGGGCTTTGGGGGTTTAGGGTGAGCTAGGGGTTCAGGGTTTAGGGGCTTTGGGGGCTATGGTATTTTAGAAAGATAACCACTAGGACCCAGAGTAAGCCCTTATTCTCTTTTTTGGGGTTCTTTAAACCAAAAGGGCACCCATCTTATTTCTAAGTTACTCTTGGGTCTAGACCAGGCTCCTTCTCTCGCTGATGATGAGCCTGCACACCCTCTGTTCCCGGAGTCCAGAGGCATCGGAGGGGCGCTGATGGGGCTCGTTACAGGGAGTTAGACTGTTGTATAGCGTTTCAGATATCATAAGGGTGGTAGACAGGTTTGCGAGGGAGTGCATAAAGTTTCAGAGAAGTTGCATAGAGGTGTGACTGGGTTTTGCAGCGGTTGTACATGAGCTTTGAGGGCACGTTCGATCATATGAACAAGATCCAAGGTCTGTGCCGCAGCTAAACGTGAATCGGGGTCTCCATGTCAGTGACACCATCCATCTGCCAATCTAGAAGCATGCCGTTTTATTCAGCTATATATGATGCAGGGCTGCCACACCCTCCCTCCCCCCCCCCACCCCATGGTATCCTCCCCCCTTCCCCCCCGCCCCCCCTGTGGTGTGGGGCCTGTGGTGGTACTCTTTTTGCTGCGACGTTCTTATGTGTTACTCCTTGTTTTCCCTCTTGCTGTGGCACCGGTGATACTGCTCATGATGTTGTGCTGCTCTAGACCGGGACATGAGTCGACAATCAGACCATGCTCAACATCATCCTTTTCGTCGTCATCTTCATCATTAATACCTTCAAAAGAATATCTGCCACCATCACCATCCCTCATAGTTCAGCATTGCAATTCATGTCAGATGCTGGAAACTGCTGAGCCGATTGCCGCTTTCCGCACACGGCAGGGCATAGTGCGACACTCCCGATCCGCGCACAAGGTCAAGGGGCGGGCGGGGGGCGGGCCGGGGTGAGCAGGGCAGCAGGGGTGGGGTAGGGGCCGGGGGGGATACCATTGGGGGGGGGGTGGCGGCCCGGGACCCCAGAGCACATTCCCCCCGCATCCAAGCCGAAGACAAAGACTCGGGTTTAGGTGTAGGGCGTAGGGTCATATGGGAGAATGCTTTGCCACTGATATTCCCGTGTGCAAATGCAAGTGGCGGGCGGCTTAAAGCAATGGAATCCATGATAAGAATGCAACTGCATGTCTCTTCATTTTTAACAGGCAGTTGCGCAATATTACGGCATCGTGCCGACATGCAAATGAAAAAACTTGGCAGAAAGCCAGATTTTGAGAGGGTTCGTCAGGGCATGCGGCAGCAATATAAACCACTTTTTGAGTGAGGTGACCTTCTTGAGACTTTTTTTCTGCTGATTGGTTTAGAGTTTAGTAGTTTAGTGATTCTTTAGAATGGGTGGTCCCTGCAGAACCCGACCTGCTGTAGAGGCCTGGAAAAGCAGCAAACATGTTCCTGTATAGTCTGTATACACTGACACCGTCATCCAAACACTCCAAAAGCCTAGTCTGACCTAAACCCTAAACCCCTAAACCCCTGAACCCTGAACCCCCACACCCCTGAACCATTCATCTGCCAGAACTCTCGAACCTTTCATACTGACCATATCTATAAAGGCCCTTTTTTCGCCCCAGGTCCGGCAACCCCTGACTGAACCCAGAACCGAAGCCTTCAGGGCTTTTCAGGGGGTTTAGTTGAGGGGTTCGGGGGTTTGGGTTTAGGGGTTCGGGTTTAGGGTTTAGAGGTTTAGGGTTTACAGGGCCCTCCCTAGTGGTGGAAGCTTGAAGGCTGCATCATGAAGCCATGCCTTCCAAAACGCTTTGGGTCTGAAACCCTTGTGCGACCCTGTTTCAATCATCCAGGCCCCTAAGCCCGAAACCCTTCATACCCTATATAAGCCCTAAAAACCTAAACCCAGACCCAACACCCTAAATCCTAAATCCCAAACCCAAGGCCTACACCCATACACCTTCAACAATACATTTGTTAAGGATTATAATCCTGAACTCTTCATAGACCCAAAACCCTAAATCCTAAGCCCTAAACCCTCAGCAATAAACTCTTAAGTAAGGAACTCTTAACCCTAAGGGTCCCAACAAATTGGGGAACCTCAAAATTGAGGGTTTCTGAGACCCCAAAGAGACCCAAGGACTCTCCCTAGGACATTCCGGACCCTCCCAAGGAGATACCTGGACCCTTAGGGAAGTAAGGATTTCAAGTGCACAGGACCTGGTCTCCTCGTTGCGCCAGGGCGAGGTGCTGGACTTTGTATGTTAGGGTTTAGGGCTTAGGGTCCTTTAAGGGGCTCCCTTTAAAGGGGTCTTTAAGGATTACTATAAGGGGTATTGTGGGGGTTTAGTATCGGGGCCTTTATCGTTACCTATACTATTTTCGGGAGTTTAGGGTTTAGGGTCTATGGTTCAAAAGTGTAAAGGTTTAGGGACGAGTGCTTGAAGCCGGGCGTAGTGCAAGACGCACCGCATGCAGTATCTGCTTGCCCAGCTCCTTGATTAAACCCTGAACCCTATATGGGTGGTTGTCAAAATGAGGGTCCTTTTTTTGGGGGTACCCTAAATATAAGGTGCCGTATTATGATAAGGACCCAACAAGGGACCATAATTTTGACAACCACCCATATGCAGGTTTACGGGTCTATGAGGGCTCAGAGGCGTTCGGGTTCTCTATGTTTGGCGGTTTTGCAGCGTCGAGCTCACAGCTGGGGGTCGGTGGCTCCTTGAAGCTACCATGAGGTTTGAGGATTCCCTAAACAACCTTACACCGTGAACCCTTAACCCTAAGCAGCCCTGAACTTCAGCCCTAGACCCTTAACCCTAAACAACCCTGAACTGAAACCCTAAGCCTGTAACCCTGAACAACCCGTAACTTAAACCCTTATCCCTAAACAACCCTGAACCTAAGCCCTAAACCCTTCAGCTGCAGTTTTCCTCATCGACTTGCTGCAGCCATTGCGTGGCCTGGCAGGGTTTTCGAAGATCGGAAGCCCTGTAGCTTCTGGACGACATGAACCTTAACAGGCTTGAAGGTTCAGGTACCATATAGGCCTATAGGGAATCATAGTATATGGGTATATGGTTCAGAGACTAAAAAATAGAATGCCATATACGGCTTTAGGGAATCCTTGTAGCATTCGGGTGGTATAGGCGGTATAGGGCCCCCTACTTTAAGGGGTGTTGGTTGGTGTTTAGTGGAAGTGGATCATGAGTGCGGAGTCCTGCATGGGCAACATCCCAAAGCCTTGGCACGACGACGTTTTCGCATCACTTCTTGAACCTTGCGGGTTTAGGGATTAGGGTTTAGGGTTTAGGGATTACATTTTGGGGTTTAGGGATTAGGGTTTGGGAATGTTTCTTGAACCTTCGTAGCTGAGTGGATACACTTTACACTTTTTGGGGGATAAGATTACCCACTCTAAAACTGAAAGTGTACACTTTATGGGGGGCTTCTGAACTTAGCAACTAAGGAACGGCTACGAGCAGAGCACGAGCTTCGAGTGAGTGCTCTGAGCATCAAGGTTGAAGAGCTCGAAACTTGGCGTTCTTCTGGTTGGCTCTTGGGACTTTAACTTTTTGGGTCTCTATATTTGAACCAAAATAAGGGGCCTAAAAGTTTAACTTTTAGGAGGGGTCCAGAAGTCAGCCAAGGAAACCAAACTGGGCAATGCAAGGCCGCAGCAGAACGAAGGCTCCCCACCTCGAGACGAGGCCGTAAGTGCCTCTTCTCCTGTGTGGAAAGAGCCTGGTGCCACTGAGCTTTGGAGTATCCTACTTCAATGCTTTTTTCTTAAAGGAATCATTCTGAAATTCTGAAATAAAAGTTGTTTGTTTTCTCCCTGGTTACTTAAAAGCCCAGGCCACGAAGACTTCGCCTCCGCATGAGGAAGTTTCTCTTACCGCAAGCGAGGCTTCGCAATTCTTCCATCTTGGCATTCACAAGCAGAGCGGCTGGCAGGCTGCCTTTGGCAGATATCGAAGCTTTGTGCAGCGCCCGGGATTTGAGATTTTCTTTGCGAGCCTCATCGTCGTAAACACCATGGTGATGGCAGTGGATGTACAGGTTGTTGGCATCGACATCGGTGCGCACCTTCAGTTTCTAGCTTGCTCAGTGGGTTCACATTTCTACCACAATAGCACAACAAGCCCACAAAACTATCCATCTTTGCCAATGTTCTCAAAAGCCTAGGTTTGCATCATATCAGCCAACAGCTGTAACTACACCTTGGGTGCGGCCTCTGATCGATTCATGCGATTGGTTTTGTGGTGTCGCCTTCACCATCGAGATACTGATGAAGTGCGCAGCAATGGGCCTAGGCTTCTTCAAGGACCCCTGGAACTGGGTTGACACTACCATTCTCTGCTGTTGGTACATAGATGTCGCGGACAGTGGTCTTATCCCCGTAAACGCCTCGCTTCTCCGCTTGCTGCGGCTCCTGCGCTTATTGCGCTTGCTCAGGCTCGTTCGAGTCATAAAGGCTTTCGACTCATTGTACCTCATCACCACGGCCTTGAAAGGCAGTGTTCTGATATTGACTTGGGCCTGCGTGTTGCTGCTCGTCTTACAGGTGCTGGCTGCTTTGCTCTTGAACCAAGTTCCTTTGTCGTGGTTGGGTAACATTTATCATTTGTATGGGTACTTAAACCCAATAAGGAATACAAATTTAAATTTATAATCCTACCCCAACCATGAACTAGGTTCTCTTTGCCATGTACTTCTCCAACGACAGATATCCTATCAACGAGCGGCTGCAGGTCTTTGCATACTTCGGGACCTTTACTCGGTCCATGCTTTCGATGTTCGAGATAACGCTGGCTGACTTCCCTGAAGTTTGCAGGCTCTTGACTGAGAACCTAGGATGCCCAGCAGTACCCTTATTTCCTTTTTGTAGTCTTAGGTTCCTTATTAAGTTACCCAATAGTAAATTACCAAAAAGGGAGCCCCTTTTATTCCTAGCTTACTGGGCATCCTAGGAATGTATCGGAATGGTTTATGCTGGTCTGTATTACTCACAAACTGATCATTGGCTTTGCAGTGGTCAGCGTCATCAACGGCGTGTTCATCGAAGAGACCTTCAAGGTCGCTGCATCGGACAACTTCGTCACTTTGTCATAGTTGGGTAACACTTTACATTTTTATGGGTACTTACACCCAATAAGGAATGAAAGTTTAAGTTGTTCATCCTATCCCAACCATGAACTAGGTCATGATGCGGGCGAAGGAAAAGACAGCCAAAACTCATGAGTTGAAGATGATGCAGCTGTTTCTTGGCCTAGAATTTGGGATCCTCAGCAGCGGGGAGGTACACAGGAAGGGCTTCGGGACATCACCGAAACAAGAGGTTCCCACAGGTTTATTATAGGGCCATAATTTGAAGAAACTAGGGTTCTGGGGTATGTCATACTATGTATACAGGAAATCCAAGGAATCATTTTGGTATTAAAGCATCTGAATGAGAGACCCTGCCCCAATCATGCCTAGAGCTGGGACTCAGGTTTGGCCTTTCATCCATGTGTGTGTATTACCCATAGGCTCCACAGTAGTTCCCTTGTGGGATTCGTATTTAGAATCTTATATGGTAATCCCCAAAAAGGAACGACTATGGAGCCTATGGGTAGGGCACGGCCCAGGTTTCTACAAGCTGACATCGATCAAGACGGTCTCGTCAGCAGGGAGGAGGCTTGGGGGAACTTGGAAACCTTTTTAGTTTTTGTTTTCTAGAATCCTTAAGAAACAACTAAACATAAGACTAGCAATTTGTCACGGTACCGTGTTTAATTGTTTAGGGTTTCGGGACACCCTAAACCCTAAACCCTTCCCAAAGACTCCAATATCCCGTAATTAGGGAATATTCCGTAAGTCATATGAGGGATCCTACTACAATTTAAGGTATGTTCCTTAATTAAAGGATGTTGGAGTCTCTGGGTTCAGCATAGGAGTGGCGCAAGCTCCTGAGCCATCCCGCTGTCCAGCTCTGGATCGGCTCGATGGATTTAGATGCCGAGGATGCCTTTGTCATAGTTGGGTTTAGGGTTTAGGATTTAGGATTTTTATGGGCCCGACAAGGAAAAGATTAGATTTTTAAATCCTATCCCGACCATGAACTAGATGCTTGGTGATCATTCGGAAATAGTTGCCTTAGGAACCCCAAGCAGGGATTAGTTATTTTGTGAGATCAGCGGGTCTCATCGGTAGACTGGGCTTAGATCCCAATACCTAACCTTTAAACTCTTTGGGTTCTTGTAGTTTAGTAGGAGTCGGAAAGTTTAACCTTTAAATTATGTGGCTTATTGGGGTAGTCAGTAGGCCCTTCTAGAGCATCGAATCTTGATCGTCCAAGCTCTGAAGCAGCAAGACATGTTTGGAGTTCCTGAGGGCTTCCAAGACCAGCTCAGGATAACAATGGTCTCTGTGAAAGTCCTAAACTCCTAAACACTAAACCCCAAACCCTAAAGGATAGCTGATGGTCTCTGTGAAACCCTAGACCCAAAGCCCTACAGGATACTGATGGTCTTTATGACCTCATCCGTGACGACTTCCATGACAGCAGACTACAAGGCCTCACGATGGAGGAGCTCGTACGGGGTATCTTGGTGGCTGAAAGGTTTAGGGTGTAAGGTTTAGGGTTTGGGGGCCCTCTTGACCTTTTGGGGAATAATACCGCATATGTGGAACAAAGAGTGTACACTTTGTTGCTTATATGAACTCCGCAACTAAGGTATGGGTCGACTGAAGGGAACAGCCCGGAGCTACGACATGCAGCTGCTCCTACGACAAGTAGGCTCTCTGATGAATCATGTGGAGAGGCTCAATCGCGGAGTCATTTCAGGCAAGCACGCCGAGCCCCTTCCCGGAAGCCATGCAGAAGACATAGGCAAGGAAGGTGAGGCTAGGCAGTTAATGCAAGGTGTCGCCTGGCGATACTAGTAGCACAAAAAGCAGGTCTACTCCGGCCTCAGCCCCTGCACGACATGACATACGTGTGTTTACGTTAATGCAAAGCGCTCTGCTGATCCTATCCTACGTACCACTGGAATGAGATTTCCATGACCCTTCTTCTGGTATTACGAAGCATATCGAATAAGGGTGTTGAGCTCTCTCGACACGAATATCCCATGCCAGTCCCTTGGACCGTATCCTACCCAATGCCCCAGAACATTTCAGAACATTTGTTGTAATTGTGAAGGCCCGAGGCCCCTGTCTCAAACTGTCTGGTTCTGAGTAGGGAATGGGGGAATGGATGATGGAGACCAGTACAGTATTGGGGATTATATAGGGACTACTATAGGGGTCCTTTCCGACATTCCCTACTAAGCACCAGACAGCAAACCGAAGCATCTGCTGGTTCATCGACCTCCTACGGAGCTCTATACGAGAAGCCACCCAGGCTGTAGTTTACGGCTCCTGGGTGTTGAACACAATGCCCTTGAATAAGCCCTGTAAACCATAAAACTCGCACAAGCCCTGCAACCCTATGAGATCCTATAAGCCTTATGCCCTTAACCCCAAAACCCTAAGCCTCAGAAGGAAGAATTCGAAACCCAAGACTGCTGGGTTCAGTCGAGCCCAAAACCTCGAAGTAGGCCCCGAAACCCGTCAGTCCACCCAAAACTTTAAATTCGAAGCTTCGGAGAAGCCCTGAAATCCCAAACGAAACTCTCGCCCCAAATGGGTGGTTGTCAAAATTATGGTCCCTTTTCGGGTCCTTATTATAATACGGTACCTAATATTTTGGGTGCCCAAAAAGGTGCCCTAATTCTCAAGGCAAGATCCAGAGCCCTGCAACCCGGAACGATCCTGGGCACACCCGAAACCCCAACCCCAAACGATTCTATCGTAGACCGGCTTGAACCGCCCTACCCATAGGCCCCATAGCAGTTCCTTTTTGGGATTAACTTATAGAGTTCTAAATAAGAACCTCAAAAGGAACTACTATGGGGGGCCTATATGGTAGAGACCTTCAAGAACCCTTCAAGGACGCTCGAAGGACCCTAAAAGGATCCTTATAACAAACACATGAAGGACCCGGAAAAGACGCCCCTACAACCCTAAACCCTGAACCCCTACACCCCTGAATCCTAAACCCTAAACCCTAAACCTTAAACCCTAAACCCTAAACCCTAAACCCCTACACCCGAAACAAACGCTAACCCCGAAACCCAGAAGGAACCGAAAAGCCCCGACCTTGGACTCACCCTCAATGGCACGAGGCCGCCAGGGTCCTTCAGCTTGCGCTCAGGCCTACATGGGCTGCTGGAGGGTTGGGGGGCTACTTCGAAAAGCTTGAGGCTGGAAAAGGCCGACATGCAGAAAAGTCAGCCTTAGTCATGTGTTATATAACAACATATTAGGGTAGGTAATCTGCTACCTGTTTGGGCTATTGAAACAATTACGATAATACTACAATACCAGAATACTTTAATACTATAACACTATAATATACTATAATTAAAACCCCTACATAGTCCCAAAGGGGATGCTGAACGGACCTAGAACGGTGGTTTGGGGCTGCCGAACTATTTTGGGGACTTATACAGAGACCCGAACTTCGAGAACTACCCATCTAGTAGAATGTAGGGCTCTTTAGTAGGAATTACCTTAAGGGTCCTAACAAAATGGGGAACCTCAAAATTAAGGGATTCTGAGACCCCAAAGAGATCCAAGGACTCTCCCCAGGAGATTCCGGACCCTCCTAAGGAGATACCTGGACCCTTAGGGTAATTACTATACGGTTTGCGTAAGTCTCCCCCACTAGTACCTGGGGCCCATAGGGAGGGACTATGCTTTTGGGCTGCGAGTTTGGAGTATAAAAGGGTCCTGGACCCAGAGCCTCCAAAACCGCTTAATTGAGGAATATACCTTATACTATACTAGGGATCCTATTATGATTTAAGGTATATTCCTAAATTAAGGGGTTTTGGAGGCTCTGGGGAATTGGGAATCCCGAAGGGTCCAAGTACCTAAATATGAGCTCTCCAACATAGTAACCTACATAACTACTATCTTCAACTCAAGTACCTGATTATTGGGTCCTTTGGACCCTTGGGGGATAGTTCGGGCTTAGGGTTTTGGCCTGGTGCAAGTTGGGGTTTAGGGGTTTAGGGTTTAGGAGTTTAGGGTTTAGGGGTTTAGGGGTTTAGGTTGGGGTTTAGGTGTTAGTTTACAGGGTTCATATAGGGGAGAGTATCCACTACATGCGACATGTCCGGCGCTGGTGCTATGGATATCATATTGGACAAAAAGAATGACATGATGAACAATATATATGGTCATTCGAAGATGTGAGCAGTCTTTTCATAAGGCATGATACTGTTTTGATGGCAAATCAAGGTCCCTGTCTACAATTTCCCACCAGTAGCAATGGCGATCGAGCAACAGCATTGTGAAGAAATGTCTTGTTTCAAGATCAGTTCGTTTCTTGGATGATGAAGTTGAGGATGGTAGTCCTGCTGATCGGGGATGGCCGGATGGTTTTCAACAGCCCAAGCAGGGTTACCCTAAGGCTCCATGTAACAGTTGGTATTTACTTGGGTCTAAATGATTCCAACCATTCTCCCTGGGCTTTCGGGCTTCGCCGCATGAACAAAAAGAAGCCCAAACCCTACTACAAGCCCTAATCCCTCAACCCTCAACCCTAAACCTGAAGTGCTAAACTCTCAACCCAAACTGTCTAACCCCCACCCCCACAAGCCCTTTCTGGGAGGACGCTTTGCGACCGGCGTGCCAGGAAGGAAGCTCTTTGCCCTGTCGAGGTCGGCACTTCGGGGGTGTGAGGGTCAGGGTTTACTAGGGTTTCGGGTTCCTTCTACGGTTTTCTGGTTTCAGGGTTTAGGGTTCGGGGGTTTACGGTTCAGGTGGAGTTTACTAGGGTTTAGGGTCCCTTTTAAGGGTTGTTTCGCCAGGGTTCTAAAGGCCGCCATAAAGGTTACAAGGGTTCAAGTTTACTGTATTAGGACTTATGGTTCAGAGTTCCGTAGGGTTGAAGAGGGGGTTGTTTGGGGGGTTGAGTGTCTACCATTTTGAGGTTTAGGGTTGAAAGGTCTGCTGAGGAGAAGGAAGTGGGCTCAGGGCTGTAGGGTTAATTCTTGCGGGGTTTGAGTTTAGTTCAGGTTCAGGGATTCAGGGTGTCGAGTTTAATTTTGGGTTTCAAGGTTACGGGGCAAAAGATTTCAGAGGAGAAGTGTTTGAAGGGTAAAATTTTAAATTAGGCGGCGTGTGGTTTCAATCGGAGTGGTTTTGGGGCATGGGTTTAGATTATGCAATGTTTTTGAACTTTCAGGTTTACGGCACCTTAGCTAGATTAGATGTAGTCATATCCCCAGTAGACGCGTCTAGTGGTGCTCAACATATTCGTGCTCTTGTGGACGTCTTATCATGAGTAATTAAGGTGCGTCTGGCAGGATGAGCCCTCTACGATCCCGGTACCCCGAGGGTCCAAAGGACCCAATAATCAGGTACCTGGATTTAAGATGGTAGTTATGTAGGTTAACACATGCGGGATGTCTTATGCTTATTAAGTACTTGGACACCTAGGGGTAGAACCGCGTTTTTTTTGAAAGAACTTCAAGCACCCCCGCCCCAAAGTCCCTGAGGCCCCAGACATGAGTTTGATTTTGTTGCGACAACTTAGGGGCCGGGTAGGTAACCCTGAAGTTTCTGGGGCTCATACAGTCCTACTATCATTCGAAAGCCCTAAACTCGAAACCTTTCTTTGGGCTAGGTTAACTTCCGCTAAACCCCGAAACCCCTAAACCCTGAACCCTTAAAACCCCTTCCCAAAGCCCAAAGAATGCCCCTCTGTTCGTGCAGGAGCCAGTTCTTGATGTCACCAGCTGCCGGGATCCCAGAAGGTTGAATCCAAAGCCCGCGTCATAGTTTAGGGTTTAGGATGTCTGGGCTTTATTATAGGGGTAGTAGGTATATAGGGGCCTGCATATTTACCAATACCATTTTGTTTTGGGGGGGGAGGTCCTTATTGTAATTGAAGTAGAGTGGGCCCCAAAATCCTAGTCTACTTATAAAGACCCCCCCACTTGAAGGCCAAAGCCCTCGTCGCACTTGCGGGTTGTTTTCAAAGGTCCAGCCTAAATCCTAAACTAAACCCATTAAACCCCAGAACCCCAAGCCTCTCCGCACTTGAATCAAGGATGTCCGTAGCCGGTCTGTCTCAAGCACCGTGTCATGTCATTTATGCGTTCTGTCTCAACTGTCCTGCTGTAGCTATGCGAGCTCCAAAGAGGACTCTCCCTTGAAATATATTGGTAGTTGTCATCGGATTCCGTGTGTATTCCTTCAAGCTACCATAAGGGTTCTATGTTCCTGCCGCTAAAGGAGATTTCAGGGAGGACCAGCAAGAGTTTCCAACTTTGTTGGGTGTACTGTTGCGTAAGACCATAAGAGGCCCGAAGTCAGACCCAAAGGCTCCATGTACTCATATAGTAGGTACTTAGGCCTTAAAGTACCCATATAGAGACCCCTTTAAGGCCTAAGTACCTACTATATGGGTACATGGAGTCTTAGGGAGACACGGGAGACCTTGGGCTTTGTAGTGTAGGGTTTAATGCTTTCGTCACTTGGCCTGTTCAAACTCCCCTCAACCCTAAGCCTCCAAACCCGAAACCCTAGACCCCAAACCCTAAACGCTCAAGGGTTGTGAAACATAGCCTGCCCGACAAGGGCTTTGAGCTCGAGCCACGAAAAAGGCCCTCAAAAAATGAAACCCCAAACTAAGTCCCATGGTCCTCCAAGTAGACCCTAAACCCTAAACCCTGTAGATCCCTTTAAGGAACCCTATAAGGATCCCTTTTTAAGGATTCCTCAACCTTACTTACTAAGTCCCATGGTCCTCCAAGACTTTGAACTCAGGTCTCGGTCTCGGTGCGGATGCCGAGCTTTCCAAGGTCTGAGACTCGGGGGCCTTGTGAGGGGCACCATTTGGGGAGTTTCCGAAAATGGGGGGGACCCTTTAAGGGCTCCTTGAAGCGATCTATATGGGTTCTATACAGGGTTTAGGGTTTTAGGAATTTGGGGGTTTCCGATACATGGGGGAGCCTAATATAGCACTATAAATAGTAGGATCCTTATTATAAGGACCCCAAAATAAGGTACCCCTGATTCTCGGAAACTTTCATTTGGGGTTGTGGGTTCGGGCGATTCGAACTTTACCTTCCCTTGCCCTTGCGTGACCTCAAGCCGCCGTGGCTTTTGCTACCACTCTGCTACACGCCATGTGAATGCGTGTGTGTATATATAGAAACATAGAGTGAGATTTCTTTGAATCTTACATGCATGTGTGCGCATGCATATCTATATATATATATATAACTACACACAGGTCATACATTTCTTGGGTTATGTGTAAAGTTTATACATATATGCGTGCGCAAGGATGTTTTGTTCATTTGTTTGTACATGTATGTGTAAGAAAGAGAGAACCATACGTACCTGGTCAGACATAGAGGCGTCTAGCCGCACATGCGTTGGACAAAGATGACTTAGCTAACTTCATGCAAGCACGAACTGTTGAAAGTCTACAACGAGCTGACCCGCAGCCTTCAAGCATGCCAGGCCCAAACACTTAAGTTTCAACTCTTTTATCTCTACCTATAGTCTCCATCGTAGTTCCTTTTTTTGGTTGAACCAAATATATGAGTCGGATCCTACAAGATAACCCCAAACGGAACTACAATGGAGACTATAGGTAAGTTTCAACTCCTTTATCTCTAGTTTTGCTTGAGTAGCAAAACTTGTGTTTACTACACATTGCTTCGCCTGATGTTCGCCTGCTGAGTTTAGCACAATTCAGTTGCTGTTTGGGGACTGCGAGGATGACTTTGCATCCAGGCTGTTGCAGTTAATATCTAGGGGCCGAGATAAATACAAATATTATGGTGGGGGGCTCCTTACTATAATTATAGTATAATGGGCCCCCCCAAACCCTTTTCTAATTGTTAAGGCCCCTATAGTAGCAAGACAAGCTCCGCACCTCGGCAAAGGAACCGAATCGTATGGTCCAAAATGTTAAGTTACGCCACGGCTCAAATGTAGCCCAAAGTGTCTTATCGAAGACACAGAATAGCCTTAGCTGAGCAACAGCTGGCATGAATCCCGTATCGTAGCCTTGGCACTGCTCTAGACATCTATTCTAGACTGCGCACCGGTTCTTCGCAAGTGATCATGCAACCTCGACACGACAACTATCCCAAATCCAAGCCGCACTTTTTGCCCGAATCTGTAAAATTCGTGAGCTCAGTGTTCTCATCCATCACAGCTCAAGGCATACGACCACGGACCCTGAAGCCAGAATGCCTCAAGCCCGTGCCTTTCGAACTGGGACTCCACTTCCACAGTAGCAGGGCGGGACCTGCGAAATGTCACAGCTTTCAGGGAAGACGAGCACCTAAAACCCTAAATCCCTAAACTCCGAACCCCCTACCCGGCCAAACCCGTAACCCTAAGACCCTTAGTCCTAAACCCCTAAATCCGTAGAGCCCTACACCGCCAAGCTCGAACCCTAGGACCCTACATCATCCCTAAATCCCCAACCCGTTAACCCTTCAACAGGGCCCCTTAAAGCCTTTGAAGGAACCCCTAAGCATCACAGCGAGGTTCCTTTGGGCATCGCCCTGGGCACCGCCGCCAGTGGCGCTTTGGAAGCGGCTGCCGTGGAACTGAAAGGCCGCTCTCACCTTACAGGGACTACTTCTTGGATCCACAATACCTAGGATGCCCAGTAGTACCCTTATTCCCTTTTTGTAGTCCTAGGTTCCTTATAAAGTTACCCAATACCAAAAAGAGAGGCCTTTTTATTCTTAGGTTACTGGGTATCCTAGATTCTGGTGTCTTCTAGGAACCTTCGGGATTGAAGCTTTAACGGTTCAGGGATTGGGGCTTAGGGGTTTAAGGCTTTGGGGCTTTAAGGGTGTAAGGGTTTTCGGTTCCCTTATGGGATCTGGGTCTTTGAAGTTTCCTTTAACAGGTTCAGATAAAGGGGATCTAGTGGGGGGTTATGATTTGGGTTTTTTTGGGTTCAGGGTCTCAGTTTTAGGGTGGTGGGGTTACTCAGTTGGGGGTTTTAGGATTCAGCATTTATACAAGGCTTAATATTAAGAAACAGAAGAAAGACCCCAGCTTTCTTAATCAGGTTCCTTATAAAGTTACCCAATACCAAAAAGAGAGGCCTTTTTATTCTTAGGTTACCGGGTATCCTAGATACCCAACCTTTAAGCTTTTTGGGTTCTTATAGTTTAGGAGAAGTCTGGAAGTTTAAGCTTTCAATTCTGTGGCTTATTGGGGTAGTCAACTACTTAAAGGATCATAGGTTCCTTAAATTCAACGGCTCCTTAAAGGGATCCTTATAAGGGATCCTGAGAAGGGGTTTCTAAGCAGGATCATGGGACTTAGTAAGTAAGGTTCCTCAAGGCCTAAGTGGGTTTAGGGTTTAGAGTTTAGGGTCACAGCTGGATCCCCCCACCAAGATATACCCTTAACCTACCAAACCCTAAATTTTTGTAGGTTCTTATTATGGAGCCTGATATGGAATTTATAGACCCCTTTTTTAGGGTACCTAGTCTTGGTTAGGATCTCCTATATAGAAAAGTAGGTACCTTAAAAACGGGTGCAGGGCATGAGACTATGTGTACTTACAGGGACTTCGTCAAGGACCTTAGCCTACCAAACCCCTCTTTTTCGTAGGTTCTTATTATGAAGCCTAATATGGAAGTTATAGGGACGCTGAATTTAGAGAATGCCTAAGTAGGTTTAGGGCTTTGGGTTTATGGTTTAGGGTTCACGGCCTAAGTATAGGGGATTCGGGTTTGGGGTTGAGGTCGGTTTAGGGTTTAGGGTACATGGGTTTTGGGGGTACTTAGAGGATAGGCCTAAGTATATACTATCTAGGGTTCAGGGCTTAAGGCTATTATTTTAGTTTCTGCCCATATAAAGCCCCAAGAGAATATGGACATATTGCTTTAATTATGGTTCTAAGGGGGTAGAGCCTCAAGGCCTAAGTATATCTAGGACCGGGAGTAGGCCCTTATTCCCTCTTTTGAGGGTTCCCTTCTAAGCCCCTTTAAACCAAAAAGGGCACCCTTTTTATTCCTAGGATACTCTTAGGTCTAGATATAATATACGGGCCACCAAGCAGCAATTAGACCTTTTAGAGCTCCAAGTATAGAAATACTAGGATGCCCAGTAGTACCCTTATTCCCTTTTTGTAGTCCTAGGTTCCTTATAAAGTTACCCAGTACCAAAAAGAGAGGCCTTTTTATTCTTAGGTTACTGGGTATCCTAGAATAGTACCTAGTTTGTGGGCCTAAAGTCTATCAATGGTACCTACTTGGGGCTATTTGGGGTTCCAGGGAAGGAATGCACCTTCAAGCTTTGGGGTTTGGTTTAGGGGTCTATGGTGTTAATGTGCATAGAAAATTAGACCAATAGCCATGAGCTAAGCAATGTGCAGTATAAGGAATAGTAAGAAGGCCTCTTGACCATGGTTTTAGGCGTTTCTGTAGTCAAGGGATGTTGCGTCTTTCTGTGAAATGAGCTTAAAGAGCCCAAGCCTAAGCCCTTTGCCTGACCTTAAAACCCAAGACCTCTCGAGCCCAGCCCCGGGATCCAAACGTCCTGAACTAGGACCCAGAGAAGGCCCTTATTCCCTTTTTAAGGGTTCAGGTTCCCTTATAAGCACCTTTAAACCAAAAAGGGCACCCTTTTTATTCCTCGGTTACTCTTGGATCTAGTGAAGTTTCAATCTTCTTAGACCAGAGACTGACAGCTGGTTTGGGGTTTAGCGTCACAGCTGGATCCCCCCACCAAGATATGTAAGCCCGAACCCTTCAAAAAACAAGCCCATATCTATAAATCCGGCACCCTTATCTCGGATGACCTTCCGCAGCATGGGATCTGGGTAGAGCAAGCCAACGAGCCCAAACCCCATACACACCGTGCAGCAGGCAGCCTATTTGTTTGCATGACAGGTTTCCTTAGCCCTTAGCCAACAGAACCTACTAAATCCTGATATAGCAGGTACGCAGGAGGATGCCGTCACTTTCTGGCGCATGTGTGAGGCCCGGCAAAAGGGACGCTTAGGGCTTCAGGATTTAGGGAAAGGGCTCCAGGGCTTTAGGGTTTAGGGAACTGTTAGCGAGAGGCTTTTGGGACTTTCGGATAACGTCCGAAGCCCTACCTGCGACGGACATACTGGTTTGAAGGACTTAAACAAGAAAATTCATGATGATTCACACGCCTACCCCAAAACCCTAAACCCCAAAACACTTAACACTAAACCCTAAACCCTAAACCTTAAACCCTAAACCCCAAAACACTTAAACCCTAAACCCTAAACCTTAAACCCTAAACCCCAAAACACTTAAACCCTAAACCCTGAACCGAGTCCCGAAGCCCGAAGCACCCTAAAGAGATACTGTAGGTGTTTTCGAGTTTCGGTAAGGCCGAAGACCCCAAGACGCTGAGCCCCCCTGAAGCCCTGAACCTTGAGCTGCCCTAAGCTATACCCAAAGGCTCAAAGGGGTCCCTATATAGGTATTTTAAGGCCCAAGTAGCTACTATATGGGGACATGGAGCCTTAGGGATAGAATGTAAGGATCAGGTTTTGAAGGTCGAGTTTCGCAGAGTGGCGAAATTGTCCGGTATCTTTTGTTCTGTGTATGTGGTCTGGCCGGGCCCGAGAATGGGTTCAATCTCTAGGACTCTAGGACATCATACCATAAAGGTTCTTAGATGCAAAAAGGAGGGGTTGCGGCTTCAGACGTGGACAAGCTTGACGGAGATTTCAAGCACACAGAAATATGGAAGCCTGAACTGTTCTATTTCCTCAGGCCCCGATATTACATCAGGCTGGGATCCTTCTATGTTTCAGCTTGAACAAGAAGTTTGTGCTTATTTCCGTACATGGCGGTGTCGGGCCTGTGAGATTTCTGTGGGTGGGGTCTGAGAGCTGGCACCCGGTCTGTGAGTGGGCCCCCGGGGCGCCCCGCTCACAGACCGCAGAAATCTCTCCCGTGTTGTGCACAGGACCTCTTCCCACTCACAGGTATTGCTCGCAGTTCTCACCGGAATTCTCACCTAGACCCCCAAAGTATGTAGAATAATGGCCTTTTTATAGGTGTTGGGCCATAATTTTACCTACTTTTGGGGTGTAGGCACCGGAATTGTCACAGGAATTCTCACAGGTGTCGCTCACGGACCTCTCCCTACTCGTAGTCGCCTGCAGACTTCTCCCACCCCGCTCACAGAATGGCTCACAAAACTTCACACAGGAACTGCAGATAAATACACTCCCCACATCCCAGAGCTTGCCAGGCACTGCAAGTTTTATCCCTAAGCCCAAAACCTTAAAAGCCCAATCATGAAGACCCTGTTAGCCTCAAAAGCCCTACCCTAAACCCTAAACCCTAAACCCCGAAACCCTAAGCCTCAAAAGCCCTAAGTATACCCTAAACCCTAAACCCCAAGCCATGAAACCCTAAACCTCTACACCCTAAACTCCTAAAGCCTCATAAGCCCTACACCCCTAAACCCCTAAGCCTTACAAGCCCTAAACCCTTAAAACCCTATAACCACTATGAGCCCTAAACCCCTAAAATCCCTAACCCCTACCTGGGGATCCGAAAACCTACCGTTTTAAGGGTTCTACCCTCTAATTAAGGGATCATAACCTACTATTTTCTTACCCTTGGAAGGTAGGGAATGGAGGAATGGGCTAAAATTATAACTACTATTACCACCATTCTTCCATTCCCTACTAACCAAAGGTAATTAAGTTTTGTAGGGTTTGGGGATCCAGCCCCGAAGATTCTGAACCCTAATTATCAAGGCCCTAACCCTACAACCTATAAACCCTAAACCCTAACTCCACCCCTAAACCCTAAACCCCTAATATGTAGCTGCCTTCAGGAGCTCGGGCCTCGACTGTCTTCCTTGCGCCGGCTTGTGGGAAGCGAGCGCCGAGCGCCGGCGCAGCGGAGCTTGGAGGTAGGGGCGGTAGGGGTTGAGGGTTTAGGGGTTTGGGGTGTGGGGGTTTAGGGTTTAGGGGTTCAGGCTTTAGGGGTTTAAGGGTTCAGGGTTTACCTTACACTTTGGTTCCTTTAAGTTAGGGCCCCAAAAGAACGGAAGCTTAAACATACTACACGGGTATCCCGACCTTATTGGGCTTCGTTACAAGGGAGCTTATAGGGGATATCCTAATCCTACTTGTTGTTCGGTTTGAGATGTCGGGTTCAGAGTTTCCTGCATCAAAGGGTTTTATGTTTGATCGTGGGTGTAGGATCCCTTATGGCAGCCCTGGAGATGGCTCATGGTTGTTTATGATGTTAGCGCTTTGTTCAAAACTTCCTTTCAAATTTTATAGGGGGTTCTTTAACGGGCTGCTACAAGGGCTTCTATATGGGGTCAAAATGTGGTGAGGCGTTCGGGTTTAGGGGCTCCTCCAGGAAAGGGCAACGTCTTTCTAACTCCTGGCCCTCTTCCTGGAAACAACCACCCGACGGCTTTTTGCTGTTTACACGGTGCACCGCCGGTGCCTCCTCATAACACAAGGGTCATAAGAACCTGAAAAGCCCTCCTGCTAAGACGAGTCTCTCACACCGGTATTTTGGTTCAGGGTTTGGGATTGCCATACGTACTGGGGAAAGAGGACCCTCCCGACACAATCAGAACGTATTGTGAATACGAATGACAAGACCATCTTCACCATCTTCACTGATGCTTGTTCTCAACAGGCTATCAGGGCTGATGGCTTGTTCTTGGAAACTTGTCTAGGTTTGAAGGTCCGGCTTCAAGGACGGACCAGACAGTTCCAAGAGAGCTCTTGTTCCTTTCCCTGGGGCTCCAAATAGCCCAGAGTAGGTACTACTTATGGACTTTATTCCCACATGTGGGTGCTATTTGTATAGCTGGAGACCAAGAGTTTCTGCAAGGAGGCGTCGACCGAGTGGACTGTTCGATCAGCAGAGTACGAGGTGGCTGGCTGCAGGTTTCAGTGTTAGGGTGTGCATATAGGGTTTAGGGTTTAGGGGTGTAGGGTTGCGGGTCTAGTGCTTAGGGGTTCCAAAGATCAGTCCTGGAGTAAAGTTTCCTGGGTCAGGGTTTCGAGAAGAGTGGCAGAGTACGATTCAGGATTCAGGGAGTAGTGTTTTCGGTTTACAGCCGAGCATAGAAGCCTGAATAGACAGCACGGTATTCCCGAGGGTGCATTATATGCAACAATGAAACCCTAAACCCTAAACCTATAAACCCATAAACCCTAAACCCTAAACTCTAAGCCCAGCCCGCTAAACCCTAAACCCTAATGTACTATCCGAAATGCTGTTCGAATCATTTTATCCAGGCGTCTCTGGAACTTTGTCAGACTGGAAACTCAGGGCTTTGAAGACTTCGGAAAAAAGAGGGTTCCAAAAAATAGACTTCGGAACCCGGTCTATCATAATTAGGTGATCTTGTGAATAAATAAAGTACCATAGGGGTGCTTAGAAATATTTTTTAATTTTGGGTTATTAGAATCCCTAAGAAACAGCTAAAATTAGAATTATTGCTAGGGTTCTAAGTTCAGTATCATAATTAGGTGATCTTGTGAATAAATAAAGTACCGGGATCTCAGCTGCATTCCATTGGCTTGGCGTCCAGACTCTCCTGAATGATTTCATGGAAAAAGATATGTTGGATTCAACATTCCACTTTGAGGGTTTAGGGTTTAGGGTAGGACAAGATGTTGCACAACATCTATCCGCGTGTGGTCTTCATTGAAGAGCCCCAAAAGCTTAGTCCTTTCACAGCCGGAACCCCATTCCTGTATTGGCGCCTGTCTCCCCATGCCAAATTTGTGTAAGGGATTATCGCAGACGACAAAGACCATGACTTTGGTCTTACAAAGAGTTTCTGCCGAGCAAAGATCCCGAAAGAGTGCGGAGACGGTACCAAGTCCTGGTCTAGGGATTTAGGGTTTAGGGTTTAGTGGTTTAGGGTTTTAGGGCTTAGGGGTTTACGGGTTTGGGGTTTAGGGCCCATAAGCATTTTCAGATGTCGTGCGGCTGTACTGGTCCAACCAGGAATTACAGAGGATGTTTGGCCACCAGATCAGTTGATCGACTTTACCAGACTCCCGGAATACCCCAAATACCTCGAGTTCGAGACCCTGGCGGACCTCGACAAGGAGGCCTGCGTCTGCCCAGATCTGCGCCGAGCAACCCTGTCAGGACCCCGGCCAGACCATCGCGGAGGCAATGCAGATCCTTCGTGAGTCGGAGAAAGACTCATGGATCCTGCCGAACTTACAAGATGTGACGAGCATGCAAGCCTTACGCATGAGGCTCGGATCGACTCTGGCCCTCCTGACCAAAAATGGCTGTTGTCGACATACAAGCCTCTCGCCGAATGTCCCGAATTGAGAGGTATATCATTGGCCCTCGAAGCTTACATCTTCTCCACAACTCCAAAAACCTTTCGAAACCCGTCCCACACACCCCCTGTCATGACTGCAGGATTTTGGGTGGAGTTGCTTAAACATGCCTGCCGCACAGTGCCGAAGAAGTGGCCTGGGTGCGAATCAAACCCTAAGACTCGAGTCTGTAATCCATTGCATAAACCTTAAACCATGTCGAACCCCGCGGCCCCAATCCCCCAACTGTCCTTGGATCGCTTTTGGACCCTTGCAAGACCCCATACATTGATTTCATTGAGGAGGACTTCCAAACAACCCGAAAACCCCCAGCTCCCCTGGCCCTAAACCCCCTTTTACCTCTTCAACCCCAAAATGCTATAAACTGGAACCTTAAGCCCAACAGGATCCTTAAAGGAGCACTTAGAGGAACTTTGAAACCTTAAGACCGGGAGGCCTTCAAATCCTAACTTCCAAAATCCTCTAGAACCCTAAAAAGGAACCCACATCCCGAAAGGTCCGAGAACCGAGAGCCTCAACCCTAAACACCTCAAGCCCTAAAACCTCCAAGCCCCAAACCCTAAACTCCAGATCGAAAACTAAGACCCCTTAACCCCTAAACCCCTAAACCTAAACCTCTAAACCCCTAAACCTAAACTCCTAAACCCAGACAACTCCAAAGCCCTAAACCCTAAACCCGAGTTCGACTTTTAAAAACCCAAACCCCGTACCCCTACAACCTAAAACCGAAACCCGTCAACCCGAAACAAAGCCGCGAGCAAAAAAACACCCCATACCCTAAACCCTTACCCTAAGCCCCTCAACCCGAAGCAAACCCAGAGAGCCCAATACCCCTTAATTTAGGAATATAGCTTAAATCATAATATGTACCCCCTTACAATTCAAGGTATATCCCTTAATTAAGGGGTTATCCCCGTACAATTCAAGGTATATTCATTAATTAAGGAGTTACCCCTTAAAATTCAAGGTATATTCCTCAATTAAGGGGCATCGGTCTGTTTGAAACCGAGAGCCGGAGGAGCGCATCGCCAAGCTCGAGTACGAGCTCGGACGCGTGGCGGCAGCGGAGCAGCGGCCGACAACCGTGGCGCTCCCCGCCTCTTGAGCTACAAAGGTTAGGGTTTAGGGTTTAGGGTTACAAATTAGGTGATGGTAATGTCGGGCCAGAACAATTAGAATAGGGTGCCTTTCAAGGTGTCTATAAGGATTTAAGGGATCTATGAGGGTACTAGGGTTTAGGGTTTAAGGGTCTGAGTACCTAACAATCATATACTCTCCAAAATAGTAACCTACATAACCACCATCCGAATCCCGAGTGCCTTGGTATTGGGTCCTTTGGACCCTTAGGGCAAGGGCTCTTCTAATAAAGGTGCCTTTAGATTTTAATAAGGGTTCCTTTAATGAGGATTCCTTTATGTTGTCCAGGGTTCCTTTAAGCGTTCTAAACGGGTTTTAGGGCTTGGGGAACCAAGAACATCCTGGGCCCCAAAGTTCAAAGGGCTCCAAAGCTGGGATGAGAAGGTAGGCGGGGTGATCAACAATTACTGAGTGACAGATCCTTTCTCCTGCCTGCCTTGCATTCCACCTTTCGAGGCCTGCGAGAAGTAGGGTCTTGGGTTCCTGTTCCTGCTAAGGGTTCTATAGGGTTTTACGGTTTGAGGGATTATCCTGGGCTCTCAAGTAGGGTTTGGGGTTCCTTTACAGGTGGCTTTTCATAGTCAAGAGTTCCTTGAAGTGTTCCTAAGACATTTAAGGTTCTATAGGGCGTTATGGTTTAGGCACTATCCTGGGCTGTAACATGGCCCTCATAATAGGTCTCTGATTTGAGATTGCTCACCAATCTTAATCCCACAACTGGAGCCCTGTGATTAAAGGGCGTCAGGTTTGCAAGTTGCCTTGGGAGTTTATGAAGGTTCATACAGCTTTTGTTGTAGTCTGGTGGGGTTGCAAGAGGGGCTGGTAGGGTGTTGCTATGAGTTTCTATAGGGTTTGATCGGTCTCTTACTGATGGCTTTCTAAGGGCCTTCCGAAAGGTGCGTTGTTTCGTAACCCGGTCGGCCCGAACTGCCATCAAGTAAAGGCAAGCAAAAAAAATATCAGCGACGAAGCCTCACAACATAGAATATACCAATATACCTACTACCCCTATACTATAAACCCTAAACCCTAAACCCTACTACTCCTATAATATTATAAAGCCTAGACATCGTATG
Source organism: Symbiodinium sp. CCMP2592 (assembly GCA_905221615.1). NCBI lineage: Eukaryota > Dinophyceae > Suessiales > Symbiodiniaceae > Symbiodinium > Symbiodinium sp. CCMP2592. The sequence continues at coordinate 310,928 of CAJNDT010005847.1, read as the reverse complement.
AGCCCCAGAAAGCTTCTCGACCCCCTAAGCCCAATACCCGATAAGCTCTATCAATGCCGTTAACCTTATAATAACCCTAATCCCATAGACAATGAAAGCCCTAAGCCCGAAACGCCACGGTTTCAAAAGGAACACTACAAAAACAACCCTACCAGTAGTAGTAGAGTAGGTAACCTTCAACCCTTTTGTGGTACCGCAATCGTCGTTTCACCCCAATATACTCCCAAAAGTGAACCTTTGGTTCCCCAGAATACTGGACAAGTTGGCAACACGAGAAGCAGAGGCATCAACCCTAAACCCTAAACCCTGTAAGTCCTATAAGCCCGATAAACCCTAAACTCTATAAGTCCTATGAACCCTATGCCCCATAAGCCCTATAAACCCTTCAACCCAAAGCCCTAAACCCTATAAGCCCTATAAGCCCTATAAACCCCATACTCTTATAGATCCCTTTGCAGTTACCCTTGAATCTCCCTTTAAAGAGCCTCTCCTAAACCCAAGAATTTCCGGAGGCCTCGAGCCGCAGCGCTTCCTGGGCTCCCGAGGCACCGGAAACCTCGGAGACCTCGGAGGCCGAGGCGCAGCAACGGGCTGCATTTAAAGGACTCCTTACCCAAAGACTCCATGTGCCCATATAGTAGGTACTTAGGCCTTAAAGGGGTCCCTATGTAGGCCTAAGTACCTACTTTATGGGCACATGGAGTTAACCAAAATCCTTGTTACAGGATCCTAACCATAAAATTGGTTAACCAAAAAAGGAACTACATACAATGGAAACTATAGGTAGGGCGCTGTTGATGGAATTCAGGGTTCTGGAGGGACTGTCGGGTCGATTTTGGTTGGGATTCAGGGTCTACCTCAAAGGCCCATGGGACATAGCAAGTAAGAAGTAAGCTTATAAGCAGGTTAATCTAACCCCACTTAGGGGACTTATTACCCCAGTTGTAACCTACTTACTACGTCCCATGATCCTTTAAGTAGGGTTTTGAGGTCGTGGGTTGCAGGGTTCAGCACAGGGTTAGGGTTTGGGAGTTGCTTTGGTTTGTTGGTTTCAAGGCTTCTGGGGATTGGGCATGGAGTTGTCTGGTATTTAGCTCACCATATCCTTCGGGTCTTGCATAATATATGATATATGGAGGTGTTCATAATCATGTCTATGTATGTATGTATGTACGTATATATATATATATATTTATATATATATATATACACATACATATACATATACATATGTATATATATATATATATATATATATATATACACCAGCAAGAGAGAAAGAAAGGGGCAACCTACTGGTACAGGTACTGGGGTTGCCTCTACCTGCTGCCCCCACAGCTCTGTCTGTTGAACTTGTGGAATATCTACGGACGTCGTTGTAAGGAATTCTCAACAAGTAGTCTGTTGTGTTGCACAACAGGCTATTCTGTGGCTATAAGGTCTTTTACTTGGGGTCCAGAAGCCTCGTTACGAGTCCTATAAAGCTTAAACCCTCAAGCCTAAACCCCATAAGCCCTAAACCCTATTCCGTCAACCCTAAACCTTATAAACCGTAACCACTCTAAGCCCTATGCAGCGCAGTGCCAGGCATTTGTCAGCGCATTGCGCCGTCGTCGGTTGGAAGCGGGCGAAAAGGCAGAGGCCCGATCACAGCAGGGGCCTGACTGGCTTCGGGGTTTAGGGCTTAGGGTTTATTTAGGGTTCAGGTGCATACCTATAGTTTCCACTGTAGCGCATTTGTTGGTTAACCATTATGGTTATAGGATCCTGCAACAAGGATTTTGGTTAACCAAAAAAAGGAACTACAATGGAGACAATATGCAGGTTGCAAATTGCAGAAGTACGTGTGTCCCCAAACTCCACAAAATAGTAGGTTATATTGATTGTTGCGCCTGGCCCTGTCATGGTTTCTGGACCTGCAGGTAGGGTTTAGACCTAGACCCTCCATCTACCCTCTATTAGACCCTAAATGCCCTTTATTTGGGACCATATACCCCTATTTGAGGGTACAAGGAGGGTCCTGGGAGGAGGCGTTTACCCTCAAAGTTAGGATCTCGACATGCCCTTTAAGGATTGGAGCCCAAGAGTCAAATTTCATACCAAGAAAACGCGGTACTGCCTGGGTTTAGGGTTTAGGGTTTTAGGGTTTTAGGGTTTAGGGTTTTAGGGTTTAGGGTTTAGGGTTTAGGGTTTAGGGCGATGGGCTTTTCGCGGCCGCCAGATCATGCTTCTAGCGTCCCCACTCCCAGACGCAGCAGGTTGTTCCAGTGGATTCCTGCTAGCTTGCAAACGCTTAGCAAAGCAAGCCTAAGAGGGCATACTTGCTCCGGACACCGGGGAAAGATCGTTGTGCCTCAGGGACCCACGGTTACCACAACCCTTCAGCGCGCAAGGGACCTCTCAGTGCAAAGAATGGAAACTGACACGACCGTGTCCACTCTGATGGAATGGATTTCCCGAGGGCAGATACTCTGCCTGAGATGAGTTGTGGGATTTGATTTCCCCGAGCAGACTAATTCCGAAACCTCAATAAGCCCTCAACTCTCGTGAAATCCAAAGCTAGAACCCTACCGCGGCCTTCAATCGTAGTTGCCACCAGAACCGAAAACTCTATATCGCGCGATCGGCAAGTCTATAGCACCTGATACCTGCTGATACCCTCATTCGTCCCCAAAGCCCTGAACCCCAAATCCCGAACATCCCTCAACCCGAAACCGCAAAGCCTTAAACCCTAAACCAAAACCGAAACCCCAAAACCCTAAACCCGAACCCCTGGAACCTTCAACAAAAACCGAAACCCCAACACCCGAAGCCCCTAAACCCTAAACCGAAACCCCAATACCCCAAAACCCCTAAACCCTGCAGAAGATCCCTTATACAACCTTTATGGGCCCCTTTAAAAAACCCCTTATAGATCCCTAAAGAACCCCAAACCTCTCTTTCGTCCTTGCTGCGAGGCCCTGAGATCGGCTCTGGGTCGCGCCGTCGCGCGTCTGGCGGAGGTGCTATCTTTGGGTTTGGGTTCAGGGTTTAGGGGTTTGGGGGTATAAGGGTTTTTGGGTTTAGGGTTTAGGTTAGGGGTTCAAGGGTTTAAGGGTTTAGGGGTTTATGAAGCGGTCATCGGACGATCCAGGCGAGACTGACGCAGGGATCCTTGCTCCAGATACAACACAGGGACGAACGGGGTTTAGGTGTTTGGGGGTTTAAGGGTTTTAGGGTTTAGGGTTTGGGGGGGTTCCTTTCAGAATTCCTTAGGTCAGGTTTCTGCAGGGTGTCATAGGGTTTTACGGGTTTTGTAGGGTTCAGGGTGTTTTAGGGTGTTAATGATTTGTGGGGTTTGGATCTAGGAGTTCTAGGTTTGGGCTTAGGGATTGTAGTGTGTACCATGCGTTCTTAAGCCCTTAGTTGTATTTCTGTTTTCCTTTACGCTGATGCAAGTTGATCTTAAACCTCGTCACTATGAATCCAGACAATACGTGTTATGACCGTTTAATTTCTAGGCGACGCATTGGCCTGTAAACCGTACGTAAAAGGAATCCTACCTACACCACCCGAAGACCTTCAATTAGTTGTCACTACTGCTTGATGTATCTTTGTGGTCACTTGGGCCTCTAAGTGCCCTGTTTGTGCTTTCCGAAAATCATAGGCTTGGGTGCTATAACTATGACCTGTAAGTGCCCTCAAATAGATGACACTTCCGACAAGTGGCTTCAAATAGAGGGGACTTGAGTGCTAAGTGCCCTCTTTTGGATCAGAGAAATCCTAGGTGGGGTGTAGCTATAAGACCATATGTAGAAAATCATCAAAGTACATAGAACCCATAATAATCATAGTTGTCGATCTTGAAGACGATGCTCGTCATTCACCTGCTGCGCAAGGCTGCTCGGAAAGCAAATACATGCCATGTCCGCAGGCGCAGGATCATGTGCATATCATAGGCATATGCATGAGCAGGCATAGCACATAATTATACTACGATCGGGGTGCGCCATGGCTCCGAAGATACTCGTCGTGACCAACGATAAAGAATGCAGTGCTGCTAGAAAGAAATTGGGTGGGTACGGAAAGTGTCCTGGCTCAAATATACTTCGGTTTGCTTGCATCACCATACATGGGTTTGGCAATTGAGGCGGCTGCTTAAATGCATGCTGGAGAACCTGCCCGATGAGAGCGGCATCAAGAAGTTCGACGAGCTGTTGCCGGGAGGGGATCTAAGGATGAGAAGAAATAGGTGGGCTTACGAAGCCGTGGAAGCTGCTGGCAAGGGTCGTTGCTTGCGGGAAAGGAGGATGCGGCTTTTGGTTGCATGCCTCATTTACTTGAAGCAAATCCGTCGGGTTCTTAGAATATTTCCATTCATGCTCCAACCAGCCTACTTGTGTTAAATTTGTGGTTGAAGCCTCAGCCCAGGCCCGACGACATGCGACCTGGAGACCTGGGTGAGATCCGAAGCCACTTATCCTGTGTAATGTCTTAGCCGTACGTGTGTGATGAGCTCCCATATGCATGATCACATGTACAAGCCGAGGCTACTAAGCTCCACACGATCCAAACGAAGGCTGCAAAGGCCATCACACGCAAGAAGAAGACTGGTGCAACGAGGCAGCTTCCTCCTTACCCCCTGCCCCGATCGAATATGGACCTGCCTCGTAAGCATGTGCAGGGTGGATGATGAAGCCGCTGCAGCGGTGGATCCTAGCCAGATGGAGACCCAGGTCATGGACGTGGGAGGGCTGGATATGAGACGTGGAAGCAAGTTCGTAAGTTTGGATCGGTCGCTTCAGATCAGATCAATCAGGTCTTACATTCAGGTACGTCATAGGGGATTATATATGGGATAATAAAGGGTAGTTGGGGGGTCTTTTCGGGTTTGGTTAATTCTGCCCTATAGCATCACGGCTTGACTTTCGAGCTTTCAATGTCGCTGAGGATAGTTGCGGGCCCGGTGTTTGTTAGGAAGTCATATATACATATATACATTCACCTAAGCTTGGGGCATGCAGGGACAGTCACACACGACATTCAGGACAAAGCAACATGACTGCGAAAATCTGTATGTGTCGCCTTGATACCACGTCTAGGGCAGACCATCATGCATGCAGCTGCTTAAGAACCAATCTGACGACAATCATTGCTCTCTGACGGAGGCCACCGCAGCGAATCATTATGTTTCCAATGGTTGCTATATGTCACTCCTCGGCTTGCGGTTGCTGCTCTAGGGTTTCAAGACGAACGACGGCATGCGACTTTTTCGGGCTGGTGGGGACAAAGATGTGACGAACTAACAAAAATCATGCTGGAATCAGCCATGTGCATGCTTCGTGTTGCTGCGATCTGGTGGAAGGATCGACTCACGACGACCCGGTCATGCCCTCCTGAAAATCCGAGCGAGTTCTGCAATCTGCACTACATACGACGACAAATCTGCGTGCACATGGGCAACTTTTACAGCTTGGGGTTTGCCCGGGGTCAAGAGTATTGGGGCGCCATGATCTCATGACTTACGTTTGTCCGGCTTGCGATACAGCGACCTGAACATTGGTCCAGAAAGCTGAGAATAAGCTATGCACTATAATGTGAAGGCGAGGGTGCTGTGCCCGTGCACATGCATAGGTCTGGTTAAAGTACATCGTTTAACGGTGCAATGTTCCTGTATTCTTTGCTGACACAAGAACATGTGCACAGGGATTCATGGCGCATGGGCATTGTCGCGGTGGCATGGATCCCGGGTGTTGTCACCACCGGCATGGGTTTTTCTGAGAATAGTCTAATATAGTACGCCGGGTGCAATATGAGAATATACGGTGGGTGCAGGTGGCATAGCTCTGTGGGAATGTAGGCCAGGGTTGTGCATGGTATGTATACATATACTATACATAATTAACCGTGACAGACCTAGGTACCCCTTCGGCCTTCAAAACATACCTTGCTCCTCCACACCCACATCTGTGTCAAGTATGTGCTCTAGGCCGTGGTTTACTTCCAGGTTGTAGCTGGGGTTTAAGAAGCTACTACCAGGTCTCCGGTTGGGATGAGCGCATAAAAAATCCAAGCAAAATAACAGATGATAACCAAATCATGTACAATTCAGACTCAGGATTTATGGGATTCCCGTCAGAATGCTGTGGCCCTGAAGAACCACTATGTATGCTCCGATATATCCTGCTCTATCCAAAGTTAGTAGCTGCAGGGAACCAGAATGTACTTCATGAAAAAGTAAACATCCTTAATTATAGGTGCCCTAAGATTATATGGATTTTTCTCTAGGGTCTGGTAGGGCACTCGTGGTTGATAGAAGCCCTGCTCTCTCATCCCAGGACGGCCTCGGGGGCCATGCCACGTGGGCACACCATAGCGGACCTGTCAGAGGCCGAGGGTGAGGAGGAGGAAGAAATGACAGAGGACGAAGCCGAAGATCAGGATTTCCGGGGTAGCCGGCAAGCCGATTGTGTGCATGTGTTGGCATACGTGTGTGGGTCATTCACTAGATATTGCCACCTCCTATAGCTGCAGGAAGCTTGTGAAAGCCTACCGAAGAAGCGCCCTGCTGATTCTGCCCAGAAAGAAGCTAAGCTGAGGAAGCTAGGTCACGTGTCAGAGACGAGCACCACAGCAGGAGAGGATGAGGATCAGGAGATGGAAGCAGAGGAGCCAAAGCAAAGTTCAGGGGAGGAGGATGCCGAAGAGAGGCAGAAAGCTTCTGAGAGTGAAGATGAACAAGCAGCGGAGGAAACAAAGCAAAGTTCAGAGGAGGAGGCAGCCGAAGAGAGTAGGAACCAGGCTTCTGAGGGCGAAGATGAAGCAGCAGAAACGAAGCAAAGTTCAGAGGAGGAGGAGGCAGCCCGAGAGGAGAGGAGCCAGGCTTCTGAAGGCGAAGTTGAAGCAGCGGAAACGAAGCAAAGTTCAGAGGAGGAGGAGGCAGCCGAAGAGGAGAGGAGCCAGGCTTCTGAGGGCGAAGATGAAGCAGCAGAAGCGAAGCAAAGTTCAGAGGAGGAGGCAGCCGAAGAGGAAAGGAGCCAGGCCGATGTGAGCGAAGATGAAGCAGGGCAGGAAACGAAGCAAAGTTCGGACGAGGAGGAGGCAGCCGAAGAGGAAAGGAGCCAGGCCGATGTGAGCGAAGATGAAGCGGGGCAGGACACGAAGCAAAGTTCGGATGAGGAGGATGAAACAGCCGCAGAGGATAGGAGCCAGGCTTCTGAGGGCGAAGATGAAGCAGCGCAGGAAACAAAGCAAAGTTGTGACAAGGAGGAGGTAGCCGAAGAGGAGAGGAGCCAGGCTTCTGTGAGTGAAGATGAAGCAGCGGAAACGCAGCAAAGTTCAGAGGAGGGAGAGCAGTCGGATGAGGAGATGAAGCAAGCATCCGACGACGAAGATGAAGCAGGCGAGGCGCCGTGCTCAGAGGGCGACACGTTGGACCGGGAGATCAATGATGCGAGCGAGGTCGCTTCGGACCTCGATGCTGAGATGGAGGAGCTGCTCAGGAGCCCTGTGCAGAATTCGAGTAATGAAGAGCAGCCGGAGGAGGAGCAATGCCCCAGCTCACCCCCTCCTGTGCCCACTCCGCCGGGCAGTGTCTCGGCAGATGAGCCAGAGGAGGATCCAAGCCCAGCGGCTGACTCAGAGCAGCCAGAGGACGAAAAATGTCCGAGCACATCCGACAGTTCGTCGGACGCAGCGGAGGAGGAGGCAATGGAGCTGGATGGATCAGATGCAGGCAGTGACTCGGGCAACACTGAGCTCTATGATCCTGAGCTAGGTGTCCGGCTGTCTTGGGACAACCTCAGCGAGGTTCACAAGGCCTGTGTGAGGAACCGCTTGGACAAAAAGTCGTGGAAAGTTCGGGACACGATTGATATGATGACTGCGGTGCGGGGGCCACAGCCCAAAGGTGTGAAGATCACGGATGTGGAAGATGGGAGCAGTGCTGCAGAAGCGTCAGAGGAGGAGGAAGTGAAGCCGGCTTCTGCAAAGCCCAAAATCAAAGCAACTCCAAAGGCCAAGAGCAAAGGAACGCCGGACTGGAAGCTGGCAAAGGCTGCCCGAGCCTTGAGGTCCCCTCTGGCCAAGAAACCACGTCACAGTTCCAGCAGCTGGCAGGCAGACCCCAACCCCAATGACAGAGAGAGTGATGAAGAAAGCCGAGGCCCCTTGCTTGTTGCTCATCCTACCAGTTTAGCAGCTAGGTACTATCCCCCCGAAAACCTAAACCCCAAACTCGGCCCGACAACCCCGGCCAAACACTCACATGCCACAACCCGCTCTGCGATAGACTCTTGAACTGTACCTCATATAAGTAGTCAACGTGGGTGCGAGGGTACTAGAAATATGTGTTTGCCATGTCTTCTCTGTCTGAGGTGCAAAGGATGCAAAGGCCAAGCCTGAAGCTGCCAGCAAGCCCGTCGAAGAGAAGGAAAGGTCGCCGGCAGCTTGTCGGCACACCTGCGTGTGTTGTGTTCTCACGCAGACATTGTCGTCGGAGCAACCGAGGTGAAAATTGTCAGTGCGAAGGACTTTGCCCGATCTGCTTTCGATGTCACTATAGCACGATGCCAGCAGCGAGCCCTCGAGCATGCGAACATGGCCGTCCCAGACCCGGGCCATCAGTTAGAGCTGCTTTCGATGCGGCGGCAGAAGGGGAACCGCGGTGGAGCCGCGAGACTTAGCCGATGTCCATTGTTCTAGTATTGTTCATACATATCCGATTCCGTTCCTCTCATGTATGTGACGTAGGCACTATCTAAGGAGCTACTCCGTAGACACTATTGAGAATGCGCAGGACGGCTGGAAGGTCGAGACCAGGATCAGAATGTCTGGAAAGTTGAAAGGCCACGAGTACAGGGCCTACAAGAACCCAAAAGGGCTCACATACTTCAGCTTGAAACAGGCCAAGCTGCATGGTTTCAAGGGTTGGCTCGATGGGACCATCCCCGATCGTAGGATGAAGCCGAAGGCAAAGGCAGCCCCGAACAAATCAGCTCCAAATGGTGCTGGTAAGAAGAAGTAGTGCCGAGACTTTATCCAGAGCTGCACACTGTACCGCTGCTGCTTGCTAACCTAGTGGTACATCGATAGGCTTACATAGGCTTGGTTACTTAAGCCCCCTTGGTATATAGCAGAGCCCATATGGTCCTTCTGGTCTTTACAAACTAGGTATAATGTATAGGGGTTAGGTGGTTTTAGGTTACCTAGCTTCCTAGAGTCATCGTCTTCGGGGATGCAACAGCGATGTGCAGGTAATGGGTGGAGCGTCTCGTGGGTTTTTCTTGTGCAGTGAATAGCCACTGTGCAAGAGTTCAATCATCCTGGGGTGCACTGGTTCTGGTGCCACAAAAAGCGCAAGGGGTGCCGACCAGCATGCACATGTGTCCTTCAGTGATCGCACATGATGCTGGAACCCTGCTTGCAACCTATAGCATTGTGCTGACTCAAGGGTTTTGATCGGTACGGCTGCATTCTGTAGAACAAGCATGCGGCCAAGTTTGCTGGCCAAGCTTATTATATGGCTGGAGTCCCATCCGAAACCAGAGCGCTGCAATGATTTCGTGTCCTGGCCTGGTTCAGCCCATGCGCTGTTGTCTGCAGCTTGAAGATCTCTTCTGTGCCACAGTCGCCGTGTCTCAGGTGGAGGCTTTTGCTGGGAATGCTTGCTTTTCATATGCCATGCGCATATCCGGATACGAGGGCGTGTCCATGGATGCTCCCTGGTGCATAACTGCATAAGACATGAACACGGTGCATAGCACGCTGAAGGTTTAGGGCCTTGACCTTTCCAAGTACCGTGCCTCAGGTCTTGGAGTCCCAGAACTACAATATCTACCGGACAGTGGGGTTCTTGACCCTACTAATGGCTGCGACTCGTCCACATATGTGTTACCAGCAGTCGGAGTAACACAAATCTCTGCCACAAAACCATCGGCTCAGGTTCATTTTACAAGACCGGGAGGACTGCTTATGGCAGGCCCACCATGCAGTTCGTGGGTATGGGTGTCCTTTGGCAGGAGTTGTTCTTGGCCTTACTTTTGTAGCATGGGATGTGTTATGGAATGTGTGAAAATACAGACTATAAGGTCCAGGGCATCGTGCAAAAGATCGATCGAATATCCTGGCGGGTTCGGTGCAAGAACGAGAACGGTCTACGCGAATAATATCCTCGTGCAAAGGTTGGTGTATATGTGTCTCGGATGCCAGAGTGTCTAAAGCTGACGCCTGATCATTCCACGATGTCTGCCGCTAAGTCTTTACTATGCCTGGCGAAGAGGAGTCTACTTCTGTGTAGAACAGCCGCTGAGCTCTGCCACCAGCTTATTGGCCCTAAACCCATATGTAGATCCCCCGACTACACCCACGCCCAGTTGATGTTCGACTACAAGCCGATGAGGCGGCTTCTTCGAAAGACCGGAGCAAGGACGCCGCTAACTTAAGCAAACCTTACAACCCCAATGTATCCCACATATAGCTATGTATAGGATAGAGATAGAATCGGCCCAAGCCTGGGATGCCTAGAGCTCCTAGTGATTCTGCAATCCCAAGATCCAAGCAGGAGTGTGGTCTTCCCCATGGCCTACTATGGATCCGAAACCCTGAAGATGACCAAGATTCTGGGCAGCAGTCGGACTGTATACAGGTAAAATCTGGGGCCCCAAACGACATCCTCGACAGTCGACAGTCGGCCACTGAGGGCTTCCCGACCTTGTCGGGGGGTTTATTTTCTGGCATACCATCTCGAGGTTTAGGTCTCCTACTTAAAGATTGTATACATACCCTATTACAATCCAAGCCCCGCAAGTCACAAGCTGTATGGCTATCCTCAAATCAGCAGTCTTATTGAAGCCAGCTATTCTTTTAGAGGTGACTCCCGAGCCATAAGCAACGACTCCCGAGCCATAAGCAACTAATCATTTGGGGGTATGCAATAGGTGTTTCTGGGGTCCTTGTAGTGCTGTCAGCTGACTCTAGGGTTCAGATACGTGTGCACTCATTCCAGACAAAATGGACTGGGCCCTTGTTATAAGTTCTCTCTCCCTCCCATATATTTGTCTAACTATGTAAGGTATAGAACACACAAACAGACATACAAACCATATTATATGTATATATGCATATACTTATGTGTCTGTATATGTAGAACTCTGTGTATATATATATATATATAACATAGATATGTAATCACATGTTTACATATGTGTATATGTATACATTTATACATACATACATACATAACATAGCATAACATAGCATACACCCGAGGAAATGAATACATGCAATTAAGTGCCTCAGTTGCATGTATTCAAATCATACATATACATACACATACACATATACATGTACATATACATGTACATACATACATACATACATACATCACATACCAATTGTATATGTATATATATATATATATATGCATGTGTGTATATATATATATAGAGGGATAATAGACAGACCATACATGCGGCTTCTCCCATAATGCCGAATGTATCTGCACGCATGTTGGGCTTCTATCTATTCTTCTGGAGCCAGTCTATATTGCGAAATCACGGAACTATTGGCTGCATCTGTCTCTCCCTCTTTCCAGCATTTTCTTATTTCCTGGATTCCTTCCTTCCTCTTCCCCTCGGGTTTGTCGTTTTTTTCTGTCTCTCTCTCTCTCTCTCTCTCTCTCCCTCTGGGTCTATCGTTCTCTTTCTCTCTGTCTCTTTCGTGTCTCCCACTTCGCCTCTGTACGGTCTCGTCGTGCTGCAAGACCCGAGCCTAGGATGTGGTCGACGTTGCCAAGCATTGGCTCACTTCGCCGTTCTGTGAGCTTCAAAGATGCCAAGGCCAAATTGGGCAGGATGAAGAAACCCAGCAGTGCATATGGTCTTAATATGTCATGCCACACAGCATGTGTCTGCCAGGGGTGTGTCCCACATGCTGTCCTCACTTTTGCCATCCTAGGAAGAAAAGCTTGGTCGTGCGTCGAACAGACGAGTGTGGACACACAAAGGTGACAGGCAGGCAGAAAGAGCTCCGCGAAAGCGCCGCCTATCCAGTGGATTTTGGTTTCGCTATGGTTCCGTTTCCTGCCTAGCATGTGCTATCTATATAGTGCCATATGTAATATAGATGCTTGCAATCCTAGGTTGTTGCCGGCCGAGATCGGCAAGAGGGGCAAGCCGGGATGCTGGTCCGATGACTCGGAATCTGAGGATGGAGCGATCGATGATGTTTTGTTGTCCCCGGCAAAATGCAAATGGCGCCAGGTCCTTAAGAGGCTGCCCCAGGCACGAAAGTAGGCACTTACGTTCTAGGGTTTGCCGTGGTTCATTTTGGGACGCAAAGCACCGCAAATAGAGGGCATTTGTGATGTCAAACGGTCCCAGGGTGCCTGGGGCCTGCGTAGCAGTTTTGCAGGCTTGGGGGGCCCGGAGGTGCGTGTCACTGCGTGTCACTGCGTGTCACCGGGATGACAAGTGTCCTCTAATAGAGGGTACTTCGCACAAATGAGGGGACTTGGTATATCAAGGAACGTGTCACTGCGTGTCACTGCGTGTCGCCTAAAGCCCTCAAAACCACATTTTCCTGTGCTGCCAAAAAAGAAACCATCGAGCGAGATCGGCTCAAAATTGGGCTTGATATATCTTCTGTGTCATTTTGACACCAGAGAACATGACCGAGAAGCGAGGCTGGGTTTGCGTGTACGTGTCGTAATAATACAGAACATACTGATGCTTTATGTCACAGGTATTGGCGCTGTCTTGAAAGAGAACAACAAGAAGAGAGTGGAAGCTCTTAAGTCGAAGAAAAAGGAAAGTGGTGAAGAAGCCAGGTCACCTTCGATCGAAACCTTGCTGGAACAGCTTTATGACAACGGATCAAGCCAAGCAGCTGAGTCCAAGGACCAGGACACAAAGCGACGGATGCGGATTAAATCCAAAGGCAGGGACGATCGTGCAGAAACATGCAGCAAGACTGAGGACAAGCGCACAAGCAGCCCCAGCCAGCCAGAGAAGAAGCTGAAAACTTCGGCAGCAGCCAAAGACCGAAGCCACAGCAAACCTGAGAAGCCGGCCCGCAGCAGCAGCAGCCCACCAGAGAAGCCCAAAACCGCAGACCCAACAAAGAACACCAAGGAGAAGGAGAAGGTCCGCAGCAGCAGCAGCCCGCCAGAGAGGGCCGAGAAGCCTGGCAGTGAAGCCCCAGCAACGAAGAGAGGGAAGGAGAAGGATAGCAGCAGCAGTCCAGGCTCAGAGCCAGCAAAGACAGGAAATGTCCGCAGCACCAGCAGCCCGCCAGAGAAGCCCAGAAGTGCAGACCCAGCAACGAAGACAAAGCAAAAGGCGAACAAAAGCAGCCCGTGCTCAGATGCAACAAAGAAGACCGCAGAGAAGGAGAAAACACGCAGCATCAGCAGCCCACCAGAGAAAGCCCGCAGCAGCAGCCCAGTTTCAGACAAAACGAAGAAGACCAAAGAGCTTAAGGAGAAGGCCCGCAGCACCAGCTGCCCGCCACAGAACGCCGAGAAGCCCAGCAGCACAGACCCAGCAAAGAAGACACAGGAGAAGCACAGCAACAGCCCAGGCTCGGAATCTAAGGCCAAGGAGCTTAAGGAGAAGCCCCGCAGCACCAGCAGCAGCCCAGCTTTAGACCCAACAAAGACTACCATCGAGAAGGAAAAGAACCGCAGCAGAAGCAGCCAGCCACAGAAGACCGCAATGACCAAGCAGAAGGAGAAGGTACGCAGCAGCAGCAGCCCACCAGATACCAAGGATGAGAGCAAGGCCCGCAGCTCTAGCAAGGAGAACGACAGCAGCAGCAGCCCAGGCGCAGACGCAGCAAAGAAGAGAAAGGAGAAGCAGAGCAGCAGCAGTCCAGGCGCAGACGCAGCAAAGAACACGAAGGACAAGGAGAGCAGCAGCCCAGGCTCAGACGAAGCAAAGAAGAGGAAGGACAAGGAGAGCAGCAGCCACCCAGGCTCAGAAGCAGCAAAGAAAACGAAGCAGAAGGAGAGCAGCAGCCCAGGCTCAGACGAAGCACGCAAGAAAAAGGAGAAGGAGAGCAGCAGCCACCCAGGCTCAGAAGCAGCAAAGAAAACGAAGGAGAAGGAGAGCAGCAGCAGCCCAGGCTCAGACGCAGCAAAGAAGACGAAGGAGAAGGAGAGCGGAAGCCACCCAGGCTCAGAAGCAGCAAAGAAGACGAAGGAGAAGCAGAGCAGCAGCAGCCCAGGCTCAGACGCAGCAAAGAAAACAAAGGAGAAGGAGAGCAGCAGCCACCCAGGCTCAGAAGCAGCAAAGAAAACGAAGGAGAAGGAGAGCAGCAGCCACCCAGGCTCAGACGCAGCAAAGAAGAAAAAGGAGAAGGAGAGCAGCAGCCACCCAGGCTCAGAAGCAGCAAAGAAGACGAAGGAGAAGGAGAGCAGCAGCAGCCCAATCTCAGACCCAGCAAAGAAGACAAAGGAGAAGGAGAGCGGCAGCCACCCAGGCTCAGAAGCAGCAAAGGAGAAGGAAAGCAGCAGCAGCCCAATCTCAGACCCAGCAAAGAAGACAAAGGAGAAGGAGAGCGGCAGCCACCCAGGCTCAAAAGCAGCAAAGGAGAAGGAAAGCAGCAGCAGCCCAATCTCAGACCCAGCAAAGAAGACGAAGGAGAAGGAGAGCGGCAGCAGGAACCCAGAGAGGGCTGAAAAGAGGAAATCACCGGACACCCCAGCACCCGGGAAGCAGGAAGCAAAGAGGCCCAAGGAAGCGACGGATGTAGATGCTCAGAAGCTGGTAGCAAAGAAGGAGAAAAAGCCGGATGCAGACAAGAAGGTTGGAAAGACAAGCCAGGAGAAAGCCAAGGAGATAAAGGACAAGAAAGAAAATAACGAGAAGAGGGATAAAAAGGAAAAGAGCCAGGGTGTTGAGGACCGGACACGTATGGTTGCCCTATATGAACACATCTGTACACATGCATACAAACATAAAGATGATGCCTCTAAATATGTGTGTATACATTACTGCATGTATATATACATATATATATATATATATATTTATGTATGTTGTCTGAGGATATGTGGGTGTGCATGCGTGCATGTGTGTATACGTGTCGTCTAGTGATTATGATGTATCCAGGAATAGGCCGCTGTGTTTCTTCCGTCTATGTTGTGCCAACTGTGGTACGGGCTTTGAGGAGTTTGGACTGTGTTGGTTTGGGGGTTTCCTAACTATGGTGTATATCTGCACTTCCATTTCTCGTTAGTATCTTTCCCCCTTGTCTCCCTCTCGCTCGCTCTCGTTCGCTCTCGTTCTGTCTGTCTCTCTGTCTCTCTCTCTCTCTCTCTCTCTCTCTCTCTCTCTCTCTCTCTCCCAATCCCTTCTCCCTTAATCTCTCCATATCGCCGAACATTGTCCTGCTCTCGCTCGATCTTGCCTCTGCCCCGAGGACGAATCTGAAAGCCCCGGGACTTCGACCACTGAAGCTGGCTCAAACAACTCTAGCCCCCCCTCGGCTTTACGAGCCAGGTGCCTGACCTTCGCCAGCGAGGAGGCTGGCGAGACACCAAGTCCTGCAAAGCGCCGACGCTTCGACACGCTGCCGAGCATGTCGTTTGGGGTCGACACCCCGAATGGGGCTACTGAGGACAGCCCCGAGGCCCCGCACAAAGATCCGATCGTATTCGCTAGGAACCTAGCACCCGTATGTCCCTGAAGGCTCCGATGAAAACCAGACGCATCACTCAGCTGACTGACGAAGAGAAGAAGGCCATTGGCCAGATGACATCCCCACAGGCCAGCATGTGTACATGTGATCCAGCTTATACATAACTACATTGCAGTAACCCAGTATAAAGACCCCTGTATCTCAGGACATTCCTCGGGATGAAAGGAAGAGGCAGTATTCTGCCCTGAGACGGGCCATCCTCAAGAGTGCCAACCCGGCCCTCTCCGCCAAGTTTTCATTGTGTGATGATGACTCGAGGTACGTGGGGTTCTTTCACTTTGTACTTATATGCAGGGCACACATGTCACAGTGGATGACCTGCAACCTGTCCCTGCAGATTTGGGATGCTCAAATCGTTCTTGGTGAATCAAGGGGTGGGCGCCATAGAAGTGGAGGAAAAATACACCAGATGGGTGACCGAGCTGCGAACTGACCGCTACGTGACCGTACGCTGCTGAGTGTACGTGCTGTCGCTGATCCCAGATAATCAGTACTACATGGTTGCATGCATCTGCTGAGCATGTCCTTTGCATGTGCAAGCTGCTGAAGGTCACGATTTTCCAATTGGAGAAAATCTACGGGAAAAGTGCTGAGGCGAAAGCCTTTATTGAGTCCCTCATAAAGGGACGCTGGGCTGCAGCACTGCCAACTTGATTGAATTGTCGGGGTTGTGACTTAATTCGCTGGGCCTAAGGACAGGTGGGGACGCCCCACCCCCAGGCGGGCTACGTGTGCTGCTCTGTATCATGATCAACTCAGAAGCTTCAGTCAGCTGGACTGCATGCATGAGGCGCCAGACAGTGCGAAGGCAAAGATGTACAAGGTTTTGCGGGAGGTGGTGGAAGAGAACACGACTGCTTCCAGGGGTGAGTCCAACGATGCTTATCTGCAGCTACACTGCCCAGTCCTGTAATGCTCGGCACGATGTTGTTGTCCTGGGGCTGGGAGCAATCCAATCGTGGACTCATACTAAGTTGAGACTTGGTGGTCGAGTCAACGAAGCTTCGGCGAAAAAAATCCTCGCCAAACAACTCGGCGAGTTTGGCAACAACCTCGAAAGTGTGGGCTTTCTCGACCGCAAAACCGGACGCATTTCTGGCAAGACACTTTGCTGACCATAGACATTTACGTTGACCCAGTGAGTTGCTCAGTCAAACACTTGTGCTACATCATAAGGAAGGCCAAGAAGCCCCTGACCCCGGAGAAGCAAGCCGAGAAGGATCTGAAGAGCGTGTGCACGAAGTGCCCCAGCTGCATGCTAGGTATTCGATTGACGAGTTTTTTGGGGAGTCCAGCGTCACTTGTTTTATGCCCCGTGCCGTTCGCTACTACCCCCTATGATATCCAAATAAACACTCACTATATAGAGGGACTAGATTGACTAGATCGGCTTTGTTTTTAGGGTCATTGGGGTTGTTGATTGGTCTCACACGGCGCCCGAAAGGCTTATCATACTATAGGTTTCCCATATCACCATTTGTACCCATCCTGCCCAAACCTAGAAATATCGTTGAAGCACTCAGTGCCCTATTGCCCGGATACCGCACGCCCTCTGAACTTCGAGGCTGACAAGCTTGCTGAAGCTTATTCCACAAAAGCTCCTGGAGATGCGAGGGCTGAAGGTCCGCAACAGCAGCGAGCTGGCTTCCGCCTTAGCAGCTTTACTTGTTGCAGTGCACTTCACGGCCCCACCCGTCGCTTCAGGTGAGATCATTGGAAAACCTCGAGCCCAGGGTGGAATCCATTCTGAAGATATGCCAGGACAAGCAGCAAGAGAAGATTGAGAATGCCGACGCACTTCAAGAGTGGATTGCCGAGACTACATCTGAGGTTCTCCATGATGCGGATCATGATGTTAAGGATGCACAGCGGCGGATCAATTCGGTCAAAGCCAAAGAGAAGAAGGCCGACGCTGAGGCAAAGGCTGACGCAGAAGCCGACCACAGCGAAGAGGAGCACAGCGACGAGGAGGATTGACGAAGCCAATCCTGTTTAATGTTCGGTCGTGGACCACTGTAGCCAGCTGTTTGTGGGCATCTTAGTGAGCTGTATGGGGATGTGTGTGGGAATCGACCGTATACTCCCGCTCTCAATACTGCTGATCTACTGGTCAACATCCCCGTAGCAGCCAATGATGCTGTTCCAATAGTGTGGCTTTTACCGAGCCTACAAGTGTTCGGAAGGGATCTAGCAAGGCGGCTTTTTGGTCGATGACAGGCGTAATCATATGCACCTTGCAAATAACTCTAGTCTAGGTGTATGGGTCATATACTGAGAGTTACTCGGGTACCTGGGTTTTCTCATTAGTACGTACGATGAAGAGTTGTATGCAATGTGTTCTACATTGACCTGGTGGCCGGCTTTGCATTAAGTTCAACCCATGGCAGTGCCAACATTGCCATCCTGACAAGTACGTTAGGACCACCTACGAGGTTGCCCCGCAGAAAATGTCCTCAAATTACGCGATGCAGCAGTTCTGTCGACGCATGCTACCTGCTACATGAACCCAAACCATGGCTGCCCTGATATGCTTTGTGCTGTGTGCAGGTCCTTAGTAGTCTCGTGAACATGAAACACAATCTTCCCCACGCCGATCCCTGCACACAGAGCGCTACAGCAGTGACTCGTAAGCTTTGTATGCCGTTAAGACACCCTGCAAGTATGTCGTGACTTAAACCCCAAACAATTTCCCTGCCAGGTCCTCACGTACTTTTCTAACACCCATATCCCCGACCCTGTATATAACCCCCCAAACCCCGACCCAACCGTAAACCCTCAATCCCAACCCTGGCCATGGAGTGGCTGTCGATGCAGCGGGCTGTGTTAAGTTGGGGTGGGGAGCAATATGCTTCCTCTGTGATGGCTTGATGACATGGACGTGGTGGAAGAATTCCTGGAATTGGGCAAAGATGTGATCTGTCTGCGTAGAATGTATTCCTCGTTTCATTCTGCAGACATAACAGCTAAGGTCAGTGTATCTACCATTGTGGCTATGCTTCAAGTTATCCATCGACGGTTCCCTCGCTCACTGCAACCGTGCCATGCGGCATTTTATGGAGAGATGTGGGGTCCTTTTACCATTATGGATATTGCTAAGGAAAAACCTATGTGACCTGGCCGATCGGATAGAAGCCTCGAGCCACAAGCATGTGTCACGCACCTTCTGGAGATGGCTTGCTCGACAATCGTGGCGGCAAATGCTGCCTGAGCCGTGGGAGCTGCTTGTGGGAATATTTTTTGTGATTATGATGATTTTCGTTTGCTGTGTGCTTTCGACGTGACATCAGACTGAGGGTTCAAGTGGTACTGGTGGCAGGCTTAGTATGTGTAGCCTCACAGGTGCCAGGGCCTCTAGTGAATGTTGTTCACCAAACTCAAAAGCCTAGGTGGACCCGAAGAGAGAGGTCCCGCACTACTTGGGTCAGTGGCACATGTTCTTGCCGAGTGAAGCGATCCCCAGCTGCATGGAGCTATAGGGTTTAGGCCTGGGGGGCTACATGGTTCCATGCAGCCTGATTGAGGTTCGCTTCTTTCTATTCCTACAACAATGCTTTGTTTCGCAAATTACTTCTCGGTGAAGACGGTGTTGCTTGGTTTTTATGTGCAATGTACTGTTGGGATCGTAAATTTCCAGCAAACTCAGGCACTTCAAGACTTCTGGGGCCGCAACAAGAACTCCGAATGGTTCCGAGCGCACCCTTACCTGGCTGCAACGAGATTGCATTACGATCCGAGTATCCCATAAATCTGTTTGTGCATGTCTTCCTTCACAGCTGTAAGGCCATGAACCTCGATCGCACGATACCACTTGTTATTCATGGTGATGATGCCGAGTGTCACCGTCGGCGATCGTTTATGGTTATGACTTGGGGTAGTGCCCTAGTGCATGCTACACCGTGGGATTCGAAGTTCGTTGCCTATGTGGGAGACAACAATCAGCTCGGAGATGAAGCCTACAAGGTCCTCGATGCTTGGGTGGCATGGTCTCTCCTGGAGTTAATGCTAGGGCATTGGCTCGATGTGGATCCCTGGGGCAATCCCTTCAATCGCAGCTTGTCTTCAGCTAGTCTTCATGCAGACAGACAGACAAACAGATAAACAAAGACAGAAAGAGAGAAAGCATCAGTGTGTACGTGTGTGTGTGTGTGTGCGCAGGAGGGCGAAAGGGGCCTATCGCCGAAGGATGGCGGGGTGTACTGGCTGTCCACAAAGGAGATGAGAAATACATCCAGAAGGCCGTAAAACCTCTGAAATCGAGTGATTATTTCGTGCGAGAACCTACAGGCCTATGCAACGGTCAACTCAGCGACGAGCACGAAGGTTTGCTTTGTGTGCGAGGCGCGATGGGGATGTGCGAGGTTACGGAACAGTTCTGTGCAGAATGCCCGCAGGCGTCGAAAGATCCCAGTTCCCCGAATCTTTACACGTACCATGGACCGGCTGCGGCACATCGGCAGACGTGACCTGACAGCAGATATGCAGCAGCAAAACATACAGTGTGCACCTGTGTGAAATCAGGTGCATGACCACTTCCGAGTTCATACAACACGGTTGTCGTCAGAATGCTTGGGTGTGCATGCCCGGTTGGCACATCGACCTACTGATGTATGACTGGCTTCATGTGCTGGATCTAGCGGTGGTACCGGACTGTGTGGCCTCGGCATTGCTGGAGCTGACTGCTCCCGGTGTTGGCTTGTTCGTCGGAAGCGATCAAGACGAAAGGCTCCGGAATGCGTATGTGCAGTTCAGTGCTTTGTGTAAGCAACACCGGGTGCGATTCTTGCCTTAACTAAGCATGCTGATATGTGCTCTCCCTCTCTCTCTCTCTCTCTCTCTCTCTCTCTCTCTCTCTCTCTCTGAACTCTGTGGTGTATAAGGCAACCGTGGGAGGATTTTCAGTCTGCGACTTGGCACGATGATTCTGTTGTATATCAAGGCTACCTATATGTGCCATATGTCTACCAGACCCGAGGAAACAGCTGAGTGGTGGTGACAAAAAAAAGTTGCAGTTCCCCACGATTGCACAAAAACACTTGTCTGGAGCAGAAGCTTGGAACGCACAAACCCCACATCATTTAACTTCTAATGACTGAAACCCCTGCAAGGAGAGTGTGATGATGGCGCGGTGGCTTATGGGGCTGACTGTTGCTGAAGCCTCGAAAAGCCCCGGCGATGCCCATGCAGAGCCACACGTCCCAAATATGTTTCGTTTGACGAGAGGCAATACCTCATCTAACATTGTTAGCAACTTAGGTTGCGAGCGGCGGTATTCATCAACCTCGTGCGCATGAGAGAAGCGATCTCTATCAACAACGGCAATCAGTTTTCCACCCTCTCCGATGCCAACATCCAGAAGCTTCAGGAGGCCAACTACTTGTTCCACTGTGCACTGAATGGCCAGGGCCCTGGCTGTAAGCTCCGTATAGGCATAGGTGTATAGATTTACAGCATATATGTTACTCTGATTCACCGTGGCTTGAGGTCTTGCTGATGAAGCTATACAGAACGGACGAATGTTATGGAAAATACGACCCAAACTGCACAAGCCCCTTGGAACAAATACTTTCCAGCGCCATTCCTTCTCAACCTCAAACCGTGCTATCCAAGGGCTGACCATATCTCCTACGACAGTGCTGTGCGCGTCAACCCCTTGGTGGTATCGACATATTTGGATGAGGATGCCGCCTCACAGCTGCATGGCACGTATGCAATTTGTGCTGCGGAGACCTCCGGACTATCATGCTGCGCTGCGCAACTTAGGTTGGTAAAGTGAAACGACTCGCGAAGTTATCTCACCCAGTGTGTTTAGGCCGCCAAGTGTTACATAGGTATGCAGCCTATGTTTGCGTGCGTTGGCTACGAGCCCTGACAAACGAGCTGGCATGACCGCAGAAAGGCCGAAGTCTTCGATCGTGATCAGGTAGAGCAGCAGGTAGTCCAAAACCCCCAAAAGTAGCATAAGTAGCTATTCTTACATGGCATAAAAACCACCCCATATATCAAGTGTAAGTCCCCTCTTTCCCAGACTCCGGACAAGTGCATTCTATTAGTGGTGCTTTGCATCAAAACCTCTTTAGAGGTGCGTTGGGGGGTCCTGGTAGCATCGAAAAGCATGCCAGTCCCATGACATAGGCAAAGGGGGGAAGGGGCAGCCATGCGGCAGACACAGCTAGTATAGGGGCCTTAATAATTACCTATACTTTTTTGGGGGCTCCTTAGTAAAAACATGGTACAATGCTCCCGAAAAACCCATTCTAATGATTAAGGCCCCTATATTACAGCTCAAAGCCAGCTGGGCTCGAAAGATGCAGTCAGATGTGCAAAACAAGTCCACATTTCCGAAAATAGGGGGTACGTTATTTGTGGGTGCTCATAACAATGATCCTTCTATTTAGGACACTACAGGGTCCCCCATTTTCGGAAACCCCCACATTGCACTACGTGCCCACACCAGTTTGCACATACACTTGGTCCCACGACTGTGCGACATCCCAAGGTGTAGGATCACCACCGACAGTATGCAACCCCACACGCTCAGCTAGCACACACTTACTCGACTTGACCGTTTCTTCATCGTCTATCAACGAAGTGGGTAGATTGAAGCCTAAGAGCGACAAAGCCTCACCCTTTTCGGCCTGAAGCCGCGACAAGCCACACGGAGTTTCTGCCGGAAGGCAGCCCCTACTTAGTAACTAGGGTTATAAGTAACCTACCTATACTTAGAACCCCAATTAAGGTACTTATAACCTATAACCTTACTTACTAAGTCCCATGATCCTTTAAGTAGGTGGATCAGCAAGGCAGTGCTGATCGGACATACGGCTTGGCCGCTGACATCCTAGTCGGCCTTCCTGTGCCCAGCAACTGCCGACCGATGAGACGGGTTACAGCACGACTGCTGATGGACAAAATCCTGCATTACCCATTATAAGGATAAGGGTACCTTTAACGGGCTCCTTTAAGGGATCTATAGGGTTTTAGGGTTTAGGGATATAAATCCTGCATTACCGATTATAAGGAGTATGCCATAATTCCCATAATTTAGGGTCCTTAAGGTCATGCAGGATTTTGTCCATCAGCAGTACCTCACGAGAATGGCTGCGTGCGCCGCTCTCTACCCATTCACGGTCACGAACTCAGTGGCTTCTGTCTGGCCCGCTGCTGGGGCTACTGTTCCCACAGCTGCAGTCGGCCAGTACGTGCCACTTCACGTTCTCGTCACGAGAGCCACTGCGACGCTTGCCGTGGCTGTCTGGGTTCACAAAGCTAGGCGGTTTGATATTGGTTTCTGGCCCAGGGGACCTAAGCAGCTAGGACGGCACGCACCCACCATGACATGTTTGATACCAGCACTGACATAAATACTCAGGCAAACATATTCAGTTTGCAGCTTGAACAGCCTATGTGTTTGCATATGGTACGAAAATGCGCGAACACAACATGCATAATGAGATACGAACATTGTACAAACATGCGACCACAAACACACAACACACGCACACATCCTCGCATTCGTGCTTGTTTATCTATCTTTATTTATATCTAATACCTATCACAATGCACGAAGATCGAATCGACAACAGTCGCTAGAAAGTCTCCGACGCCAGTGTCACACAGCAAAGCCCCAAACTTACAACGAAAACCCCATCCCTCAACCCCAAACAACCCCAAACATCACAAAGAGTTTGTGGGCTCCAATGGTGAGCCCGAAACAGGACCTCTATGCCATGGAGTCTCATTTCATCTACGACAACTGGCTGCAAATCCCTGGCTGCCGATTGGGGAGGGTTTCGGGCTTTGGGGCTTGGGCGGACCAGGACGAATGCGTGTCCTCTGTCACGTCTGCTGTCTTGATAACATTACTGATATCTGTCATCTATTACGATCAATTCTTAATATTCTTATTCGTCGCAGTAGCAGTCGTAGTAGCAAGTAGTAGTAGTAGTAGTAGTAGTAGTAGTAGTAGTAGTAGTAGTAGTTGTAGTAGTAGTAGTAGTAGTAGTAGTAGTAGTAGTAGTAGTACGGAGGAGCATTGTTATCAGTATTGCGTCCATGAGAAGGGCGTATACTGCATCTGCCATTGATAATCCGTTTCAGTCTCTTGCGAAGACCAGGAATTGGTACAGAATGCAGATGACAACAAGTACCCTGAGGAGGCGCCGGGTTCAGGGTCTAGAGTTTAGAGGTTTAGGGTGTGGGGTAAAGAGGTTTGGGGTTTAGGGGTTATAGGGTTTAGAAGGAAGCCGGTCAGTGTAGTAGAGAGGCTTGAACAACTAAAGTAGCAAAATGGAACGATGACAATTATATCCCCGAACACCCAACCCTAAACCCCTAAACCCTAAACCCCACCCCACTGCCATTAACAAGGCCGCTACAGTAGTCATCTCCTGATGGAGGGCTCTTCATCCTCATAGGAGGCCAAAAGGGGTTTAGCCTATGGGGGTTTAGTGGGGATTAGGGTTCCCATAATAGGGTTCATATTAAGGAATCCCTACCCCAAGAATCTTAAACTCCCCTTTTGGCCTCCCATCACAGCCACATCACCCTTCTATGATCATGTATTTGGGTCATCTTGGGTTGTGCAGTTCTGTCAGTAGCGTCGCCAGCATTACCGTTGTTGCCACGTTCCCCGAATCACAGAATATCTTAACCCTTCTAAAAGAATCTGGTGTTGCCCTGCTGTTATTGTCTTCACTTCGGTGCTGCTGATACATATTCCTCCTGCTCCTCTTCCCCTAAACCCTAAACCCTAAACCGGTCTTCCTCTTCCTCATTATCTTCCTCTCAAGCTTGGCAAAAAACACCCTCGGCCCTAACCCTCCTGAACCCTAAACCCCTACTTGGAGCATCACGGGACTTAGTAGGTAAGGTTATAAGTACGCTGATCGGGGTTATAAGTAGTTCTTTTTGGGTTCTTGTAGTTTAGTAGGAATGGGAAAGTGCTTATTGGGATAGTAAGAAAGCGTAACATGTTACATGTCACGATTTAGGGTTAAGGGCTTATAAAAGCCCCTTAAAACTAGTGTATTCATAATATATAGGCTCTATAGCTGTCTATATTCACAATTTAGATGTTTTAGCCCCTGAATCGTTGCCCGATCACAGACCTGTTGCTGTATGGGTGCAGTACCCACGTACTTTATGCCGGTACTCGTACTTGGAGCTTCTTTTTATGTTGTCAGTCTACCCTAAGGGTCCTAACCAATTGGGGAACCTCAAAATTCAGGGATTCTGAGACCCCAAAAAGACCCAAGGACTCTCCCTAGGAGATTCCGGACCCTCCTAAGGAGATACCTGGACCCTTAGGGTACTTCGAAAAGCCGCAAACATCCTACACTGCATCCCCAAAGCCCATCGTGCAAACCCTAAACTTCAAAAGGATCAGAAGAGCCTCCAAGAAGCGCCCTAATCCCGTAACCAACAACCTTGGACCCTAAACCCTACAGCCTAAACCCTAAACCCTTATATAGATCCCTTTGAAGGAACCCCTAAAGGTCACAGAAAAGCTTTAAAGAGCCTAAACCCCAAACCCTAGAACCCAAAGCCAGCCTTGCAGAAGGCTCGTCCATGTCTTGAGCTTCAGCTCCGCCACGAAGACACCGGAAGCTACTTCTTTTCGGCTCCTTGGGCGAAGCCATGACACCCCCGTGAGTTTTAGGGTTTAGGGTTTTAGGGTTTAGAGTTTTGGGGGTTAGGGTTTTAGGGTTTAGGGTTTCAGGGGTTAGGGTTTTAAGGCTTTTAGGGTTTAGGCTTTTAGGGTTTTGGGCTTTTAGGGTTCAGTTCACGATCTAGGTAGGGCTTTGGGACATTTTATATTGTCCCTTATTGAGCTTAGGAGGACCTTATTTACCAATATTTCTCAAACGCTTTAGAAGCCCCACCCAGAATTGCTTCTTTGTGCAGGCACTTCGGCTATAAACCATACATCTCCATCTTCCAAATCCGTAAGCCTAAATCCCCAGAAAAGTGCATGTGTCACACTTCGACGGTTTGGTTAGAGCACCTCTCAACTTGTGGCTTCTAATTCCTTCTTCTTATCCTACCTCATAAACCACACCTATAGTCTCCATTGTAGTTCCTTTTTGGATAGCCAGTTTAATGGTTAGATTCCTGTAATAGTGGTTTTGGTCAACCAGATAAAGGAACTACAGTGGAGGCTACAGGCAAACTCTAAATCCCTGTCTTCGCAAGCCCCTAAACCCTAAACCCTAAACCCTAAACCCTAAACCCTTAAACCCTAAACCCTAAACCCTTAAACCCTAAACCCTAAACCCTCCATGCTTCTCAGCCGGGCTACGAGTTCAAGTTGACTAGGCTCCTGAGTAGTAGCCCTTTTGCCCTTTTGCCCTTTTTGTAGGATGCCCAGTAGTACCCTTATTCCCTTTTTGTAGTCCCAATACGAAAAGGGAGCCCTTTTTAGTCCTGGGTTACTGAGCATTCTAGTTTTAGTTTGGGGTCTCCTTATTAAAACTGAATATCAAGAAAAAGGGTACGGTACCCTTATTGATAGGGGGTTACTGAGGAACCGAGTTGAAGACAAGGGCCTTCATGATCGTTACGTCTCCTTCAGGTTCCCTGGCATAAACCTGGTACTATAGGGGCAACCAAAAAGGCCATCTCTACCTATTCAAGGCTCCAAATCTCGGGGCACTAGGGTTAAAGGTTTCGAGTTTAGGTTTTACCTTAACCCCAAATAACTGACTCTGTCACTCAAGGGCATATATAAGGGAATCATAGTGAGGAGCCTTAAACAAGAAGCCCACAAAGGGTACCTTCTTTGGGGTACCCTAAACCCTAAGGCTCCGAAAGGCCCTATAAACCCTAAACCCGAAGAGTTCAGACACCAGCCTCACCGAGCTGGAAGACCCGAGGTCAACAACGAGTGTGGTCTGGAGTTGGAGGACAGCCAGTTTTGTGCGTAGCCACGGCTGCGCTTCGCACGCATGCATGCATGCATGGGTGTGTGTGTGTATACATATCTGTATATGCGCCTTTGCTGTCGAATTTACAGGGTGTCGCCTGCAGTTGCATGCGGTTTTGGGTTTTTGCAAGATGTTCTGAGACAACATAGAATTCAACGAATGATCGGTGTGAGGGCAGGCACTATCGAAACCGAAGAAAGGCCATGAACCCTTAACCAACTCGGTTTCGGGGTTTGGGGTGTGCGGTTTGGGGGCCGGTGCATTTTCTCAATCCGAGATCATCTTGGGGGCCTTATATAGTTGCTAATAGTACTAGGACCCAGAGTAGGCCCTTATTCCCTTTTTTAGGGTTCAGGTTCCCTTATAAGCCCCTTTAAACCAAAAAGGGCATCCTTTTTATGCCTGGGTTACTCTTGGGTCTAGAGTATTATGTATTTTGCTCCCAAACCGTCTTTTGATTGTTTAAGGCCTGTATCTTACCCTCAGTCGCTCTCAAACCTTCCAGGACAAAGTGAAACGAGAAGATACCTCTGCTCTCTGTACCGCTATAGGATAAGCTGTGCGGTCCGTTCTTAGTTTAATGTACCCATATCTAATACACAGCCATATAGAAAGTCGTTGAAATCGACACCTGCTGCTACAAGTAGTCCAGAATCATCAAGGCCTCAACCCTAAAGCCCTTCAATACGTACACAAAAAGGGACACCAATAGAATCCTAATCATGAAGGAGGACTCCCCACACAAACACACACGCACACACACACACACACACAAGTAAAAAGCACCCACACACACACACAACTTACCTATGTATATCAGGACATCCGAGCGCTTTGCGACATCAACGCCAGCTCCAAGCGACTCGAGTGCAAAGGGTCCATTTTGCAGGGTTCGTTCGGGGTTTACTAACTACCCGAAACCACAGCCCTAAGCTGTGAATTTCTAAACCCTGAACCCAAACTCGCCCTGAAACATGCAAACTTCAAAGCCTGAAATCCTAGTTCCCTGGATCTCGGGCTTTTTTTGGCGATTGCCAGCAAGAGTTTTGAAGCCTTATCATGTATGTATGTACGAACGTATGTACGTATGTGTACGGGTTGAGGGCTTAGGGTTTTAGGATTTCGGGCGTATATACATGTGTGTATATATATATATATATATATATATATGAAGGCGTGCACGGCCTGAAACAAAGATGGAAGCGCGAGCTATGCAGTACAGTCTATACGAGGTCCGGGTAAACAGTGCTAGGTAGTACGAGTGTCCTGCCGTAGTCCATGTACTGTCATACCATACTACACCATACCTTAAACTACCAATCCTACTTTTCTGTAGGTTCTTATTATAAACCCTGATATGGAATTTATAGGGACCCTACAAAAAAGTACGTTTTGGTAGGTTACTAAATTATTACCAATATTATGGTGGGGGTTCCTCATTATGATTATATAGTATAATGGGGCCCAAAACCCTATTCTAGTTATTAAGGCCCCTATATTACGGTATAGTCCACCTTCAAGCCCATGAACCAGCGAATCTTGCCGAGCCTGCCAGGAAAGGCCGTCAGGGCGTCACAGGTCACAAAGGAATCGGCTGGAAAAGCTGCTTTCAGGTGCCTCTGGAATGTTGTTCCCCTACAAATCTAAGGACTCATGTATCAATGCTTTCGGGCATAACGACCATACTATATATATATATATATATATAAGGCTGTTGGGCCATTTTGATCCCCGGTGTTCTAGGTCCCCTCTAATCTCGGGTTCCTTTCAGGGCTTTTTCTAAGAGTTGGTGTAGGGCTTCATGCGTCAGGAGTTCCATGAGTTTATCAGGGGGGTTTCGGAGAGGTCGCCCAGCAGTACACGTTTACCCTTCTCGATTGGAACTGGGAACAGGGTAAGCTACGTTTAACCCTCCAAACCACAATATCTAAACCCTACCCTCTCCCCTAGCAACCTACCTGTTTAAGCGACTGTAGTATAAGAAATGAATCAAAAATCACTGAAGCTTCAGGCATCTTCTACCTTAAAGCTTTTCTAAAGCCCAGTCGCAATGTCTCTCCATGCAGTGTTCCTTCAATCCGTAAGCCATCGTAAGCCCAACAACAACTTGTGTCCAATATTCCGTTACTGTTTAGGGTTTAGAGTTTAGGGTCCAGGGGTTTATATAGAGCCCTAATAAATATAAACCATTTCGCGAACTGTTGAAATCGACATGGCAGGTCTCCGACTGCCCCTACATGCTTTCCGGCTCCTTTGCTCTGAAGTTCGATATCGCCGGGCCGCTTGGGCAGCTGGGCTATGTGACGCCAACTTGGGTGCGCCAGGAGGCCATGGAAGGGACGGAGTCTATACGAAGTTTCCATACCTATCCCAGAGGGTCCATATGCACTACCATTATGGAATTAGGCACTGAAAGACCATCCCTATTATGGCTTTGGGGTCCTCATTCCATAGTGGTAAGTGCATATGGACCCTCTGGGTATAGTCTCCATTGTAGTTCCTTTCTTTGGATACCCCATTTTTTTGTTCTGTGGTCCTAGTCTTAAGATAAGTCAACCCCTAAGGGTCCAAGTACCCAAATAGTAGGGTTCCAAGGTCCAAAAACCATTCAGAGTATGGATTTTGGGACCTAAAACCCTACTATTTGGGTACTTGGACCCTCTGGGAACCAGAGCAAGGAAATACAATGGAGTCTATAGGTAGGGGTCTCAAGGCTCGGCCCCAGGGTTGAAAGTGTACAAGTAGTTTTCAGAAATCCATTTTTGGGGGTCCAAACCCGGAACCCTAAACATTACTTTAAAGGCTCATGGGACTTAAGAAGTAAGGTTAGGGTTTAGGGTGTAATTAGGGTAAAATAGTGTCTAGTTTGGGCTAGCGGGCTAGATGGAGGCTTAGTGAAAACCGAAAACGTCACCGCATGACAGGAGCTGGCGTCACTTCCTGCAGAGGTCCGGCAAGGCCATCAGCGTGGCGCTACGGTGATCTACCTGCCCTTGAGGCCCTCAGATCACACATATTTAGGTATATATCCAGGAGCTACCATCATGATTTGTATATCATGTACTCACCTTGTAACTGTAGGCGCGCAGGATCCTTCCGACTGAGGTTGATACTTTTGAGGATTAGTTGTTTCCTCTCAAGATGTACCCTGACCCACCAAAGCGTTTTTACTTGTAGGGACAAGCTATCAACGTTTGTTGAGAACTCATCGCTGGAACATACATCAAGAGATGTTGGTAGGTTCATGGTTTACGGGCAGGGGTTCATAGTTCAAGGATCTGGGTGGTAGGATATGCCTGGGCCACAAATAACCTACCCTTTCAATTCAACGACCTATACAAGGAAGTCAGAATTGAACTACAACGGAAGGTGTTATGAAAGGGTTTAGGTCGGTTCGGTACTGCTGTTCCAGGGCAAGCACAGGAAAACTGGACATTGCTTCGACCCCAACCCCCATAAAGCCCAGAGTTTGAGGGGTTTAGCGTTTCGGGTAGACCCTGAACCCCAACCCTACATCTCTAGACACGAGACGGCTGCCGACACGGATTAGATAAGTAGTAGGTTAGAGCTCTCTATTTCGGTGCGTCATACACCCTGAACTATTGCTTACAGGATTCCTCCCTGGTTCAAACACTGTAGTATACGCCAAGACCCGTCTAGTCGTTAAAGCATGTATCGAACCCTTGGCCGAAGTCTGTAGCGGAACGATCCAGGCCCCTACATTGGATGCACCATGAACCCTAAACCCTAAATCCTAAACCCCTAAACCCTAAACCCCTAAACCCTAAATCAAGATCAAAAACATAGATGCCAGACCCGAGGGCCTAAACCCTACATGGGAGTTTCCGAAAATAGGCGATCCTGATATACTACCCCTAAATAGTAGGTAGTATCCTTATTATAAGGACCCCAAAATAAGATACCCCTAGTTTTCGCAAACTCCCAAACCCTCTACCCTAAACCCTATACCCTAGAGATCCCTTATAGGAACCCTGCAAAGGAACCCTTATAGATCCCTTTAAAGCTACCCCTAGTTTTCACAAACTCCCACATGAATCCTGAAATGCAAGGCCCGGCACGGCTTCCAGCGTTGGGCTGGCGTTGCAGCACCTGGAGGAGAGCGCCACGAGACTTCCAGGGACCATGTCGGGGTTAGACCCATAATAATATGGGAGTTTCCGAAAATTGGGGACCCTAATATAGTACCCTAAAAAGTAGGATCCTCATCATAAGGACCCCAAACCAAAATACCACTAATCGAAGAACCCGGTACATGTACTTATCTTACTGGCTGTAAACTCAACTTTTCAACTTTTGGGGCTCTGATAAGGTAGTCGATTCTGAAAGTTTCAACTTGTATTTTATTGTGTTTGGGGCCAGTGAGCTATAAAGATCCTTGGACTTAGCAAGTCGGTTATAATTGGGGTTAGGTCAGTTAGGTCCCATGATCCTCCAAGTGTAGGGGTTTGAACCCAAAGGGTCCCAAGTAACTGCATAGGGACATAGTGCGGGGTAAGGGTTCTATACAAGAAACTACCATTATGAAGTATGTTTTGTGTGAGTCCCCCCCAGCATAATCCAGCATATATGTAGGTACTTAGGACCCTTTAGGCCAAAGGTTCCGTTGCGAGAACGTCCCGGTCCCGGTACCCTAGTCTTGATTGCAGGGTACGGGGGTACTGGAGTTTATAGGTGTCATAGGTTTATCGGTTAGACATCTTGACAACTAGGGTGGCGGTTTGTTTCGTGAAACTTCCACCGAGGGTCGAATGGGCCCAATGGTTCAACTCGAACCCCAAACACTGACATAGATCCGCAACGATTAGGGTCCTGTTTAGCACGGTCCACAAAACTGACCGAACATTACCAACACCAACGCTCCCCCGCCACCACCACCGCCGCCGCGACCGCCGCGACCACCCCATCAACGCTACGACCGCCACCACACACCAACCAACGTCGGCAAATAGACTCCACGAAAGTAGCCCCTTCGCGGTGCGTGCTTGATGGTGTTTGATGTTGGCTTCGTCCCGTAAAGGCATCGATCTAAAATAAAAAGGACTTTAGGTCATCGCAAACACCAGACGGGTGCATGAACTTCAATCTTTGCTGTGCAGTCTTCCAGGTTACCTCAACTTGCCCCATAGACCAGACGATGCAAACAAGCAGTTTAGAATCGGATATACTCGGATGGAGTGTGCAAGGACCACCGGCTGTGCCTCCTCTTCCTGCGGCGTTTGCAGCAGATAACACTGGGCTACGCAGACGGCCGGGAGGTGGAGCTTGCGGCAGAGGCCATGAACAGGGAGTCGGTTTTAGTAGTTTCCATCGCTTTGGTGGTTTATGATTTTTCTTCAGTTGGGGCTGTAGTATGTAGGAGTATAGTTATATGGTGGCAGCCGCAAAGTTGGAAGATGCGCACCCAAAACTTCAGCACCCCACAATTGGAATAAAACACATCTTCCAAGTTTGGATTCTTCCAAGTTTGCAACCGCTCCAAATGCCGCGACCTAAAGTTGGAAGATGGGACCAAGCAAACCCAACATTGAATTGCAGTTTCTCCGTCTCTCTCTCTACAATACTGCAGTAGTTGAAGTTTGTCTCCCTCTGCAATACTGGAGCGGCCATGGTGTTTGCAGCTTCTCTCTTTCTGCAATATTGGAGCGGTCGTAGTAATTGTGCAACACTGGAGCGGTCCTAGGAATTGCAGTTCTCTCTCTCGGCAATATTGGAGTGGTCGTGGTATTTGCAATTTTGCTCTCTGTGCAATACTGGAGCGCTCGTAGTATTTGCAGCTTTTCTCTCTTTGCAATACTGCAGTGGTCGTAATACTTGCAGTTTTTTTCTCACTCTCTCTCTCTGCAATACTGGAGCGGTCGTAGTAATTGCAGGTTCTTTCTTTCTGCAATACTGGAGCGGTCGTAGTACTTGCAGTTTTTCTTTCGTTCTGCAATATTGGAGTGGTCGTAGTAATTGCCGTTTCCCTCTCTCAGCACTACTGGAGCGGTCGAAGCAGTTGTGGTTTCTCTCTCTGCATTACTGGAGCTGCTTCCCAAAAACCGAAAGTTGGAAGATACCGTTACCGCATCAACCGGTCCAAACGCCGGGACCTAAAGTTGGAAGATGGGACCAAGTCAAACCCAAAGTTGGAAGATGCCGTTGCCGCATCAACCGTTCCAATTGCCGCCTTCCAACTTTCCGGCGGCTACTGTAGCCTTATAGCAAGCATTTAGATTAGGTGTGGTTTGTCCAACTGTACTTACCGATTCTGGATATGCTTGCCTGTAGGTGGGGGGGGGGGCATGTCAATGTAGTGCTTTGAACCAAAGAATCTTTTGTAAGAGTTAGGTGGACCTCCAACGAAGGATGTTTGCATGCGCTTTCTTTTGCGTTGTTGGAGCCTTTCTTTGGGGCGACCAGGAATGAAACCCAAACCCTGGTTGAAGGCAGCACTTTGATGTTGGACAGGCGGTACTTAGTACCTATTCAATCATTTTAGATTTAGATCTTACCACAGGGTGCAAGGCAGCTTGAACGTGTGAATGTGTGATTTTTCTTGTTGAGTGTACCGTGCTTCTGCTGCAACGAACCATCGCAGCCTTTTTCGAAGTTGCGATTCGGGTTTGTGCACCCCTGCTGGCCTGTGGTACATCATGCAGGCAGACGACAACGACGCCAGCTTTCGGAGCATTGTCCGGAAGAATGGGTCAGGCGGGAGACGCGAAAGCATCAAATCAACGTTCAAACTCATCTGCTTTTTGTCAAAACTAGTGGTACTGGTACCTGCATACGGCGTCCTTATGATTACAATGGTTAAAAACAGGATCCGAGACAAGGAACGTACTATCTACAGTGTCCATGTGAGAGTGCCAAGGTTGCTGAACAAACAAAGTCATCCCTGAACTTGCCATTCAACCTGAAATCATACACAAACCCTCAACCCTAAGCCTAAACCCTAAACCCCCTAAACCCTCTAAACCCTGAACCCTAGATCCGAATCCCTGCGACCTACTGCCCTCAACACTAAACCCAACGAGTCCACAGCCCCTTAGGGTTTAGGGTTTAGGGTTTTGGGGTTTAGGGTTTAGGGTTTAGGGTGGAGAATCCCTGGCAGGGCGGAGCAGTCTCTGCTTCCTCCTACACAAGGAGAGGAGATCTTAAGCCCACACGTTTCCCGGACTCGACAGGAACATTTGAGTTCAGGGTTTAGGGTAGTTGCGGCGTCAATGGAATGGATGAATATGTTTGTTCATTGACTGACTGCTGTATATGTTGGATTCTCAAAAGAGGAGGGATTTTGAAAGGGTTGGAGGTTGTTCTTGTCCTCTGACGGGGGTTCCAACTACTAAGGTCTCGATGAGGATCCTTTAGTTTCTGAGCTGTTCCGCACAAACCACCAAAGTCACAAACCAGAAGCCCCCAAAACCCGAAAGCCCTGAAAAGCCGGCGGCGTGAGAACAACAGAGCCCTGGTGCAGCATGCCCCGACACCTACACGAAGCACCCCGTTCAGGAGAACGTGGAAGCGCCCGGCGACGCAGGGTCGGTGGCTAGACAGGGCTGTCTTACGCTGGCTTTCCCGGTGATGAACCAGGTGCGCTGTGCAGGAAGTTTAAGGTTTCATTTCGCCGAACGGTCCAGGGGACAGAGATTTGGGTTTGATTGATTAGGCTTCATAGGCCTAGGGGCTTGTGCTGGAGGTTTCGATTCTCCCTGAGTTGGCAGAGCTAAGTGGAACAAGGACACTTCCAAGGAATCCGGGTTTAGCTTTTTACAGGGGTCCTTAAGCAGTCCCTGAAAAGAAGGTGGTAGGATGTTTGGTTGAGGGATTACTGTATGTTTCTGGTTCAAAACTTCTGTCTGCAAGTTCTGGATGAGAGATTGTGGGGATCATATTGGAGGGATCCCAAAGTTGGCCCTTAAAACCTTAAGGGTCTATGTTACACGGGCTAGGATATACCCAGATGTCGCTCCGGCCCTGCCTTAGGCAGCTTTCCGGTCGTCGCTGAGCCCTTGAATCCAGAAGCCAGAGACTCTAATGCTAAGGGGGGCTAGGGGCGGTGGGAAGAGTGTGTTTAGATCTTTTGAGATTCATGTTTCGGTCATTTTCTAATTGCGGCAAATGCTCTCAAAGAAGCCACGTGACTCAGCAGAGGTTTTCTTGCAGCAGGTAACACCGAGAGCCCCGAGAGAATCCAAAGCACAGAGAACCCATCTGGATCTTCGTATGTAGATGGGAGCTATGTTATTCCTGAGGGTTCCTACTAGTATAGTTGTGCTTTATTGTAACCCCAAACCTTAGTCCAATTATTAGCAAATTCAAGGTCCCGGTGGCGCCCTCATAAGCGAAGACTCCAACCAGCCCAAACTTGGAGTCGGAGGGCATATGACATATCCAATAATACTTAGGGGTACTTAGAAATGATTTTTAATTTTTGGTTATTATAATCCCTAAGAGACAGCTAAACTTGTAATTGTTGCTAGGGTTCTAAGTTCAGTATAGCAATAATGGGATAAAGTACTACCAATATAGTATATCCAGAGCCAAGATATTCACTGATCGTTAATGCCCCCACATCGCTGGAACCCCTAAATTGTATTAGTTTCGGTTCCAAAATA
Organism: Symbiodinium sp. CCMP2592; assembly: GCA_905221615.1. Lineage (NCBI taxonomy): Eukaryota > Dinophyceae > Suessiales > Symbiodiniaceae > Symbiodinium > Symbiodinium sp. CCMP2592. The sequence goes on along the minus strand of CAJNDT010005847.1, from coordinate 275,710 downwards.
TGAACTAATCGTAAAGGCCCTTAAATTACTTAGACTTTCACAGGAGCTACTGTTCCTCAGGGCTCCTTATTCAATTTGTACTATATTGCTCCCCACAACACCTAATCATTGAGGCCCCCTAAGTTTCTGGGACCTGTCAGAGAAGCCTTCCATCGTTTCCGGGGACTCGTTTCAGACGGCACGCGCTTTGCGACGCCAGGGGCCGGAGGAGGATCCACCACTCCAGGTGGGTGCTTGTTGCCGAGATCCACCCATGGCTGTAAATATTTGTTTTAGCACATGTTTCGTCGCGGGTTGGGTTACACCACATTTTAAAAGGGCATGGTTTTGTGTAGAGGGCTTTCGTCGAGATCTTTGACTGTACAGGTTTTGCGAGGCATCTTTGAGGTTCCATGTGCCTGTATGAAAGGTTTCCTTTGCAGGTAATTCAGAGTCCAAGAAATGAAGCTGTACAAGGAGTCTAGGTTTTGGGTGTGTTTATGCTAAGAGGTAATCAATATTATGGTTCGTTCAAGTATCGGCCCCATACAGGTATTCAGAACCCTTTGAGTAAGACCAAGCAGCAAAAAGCTGTGAGTCGGAATCAGAATCCGCATGATCATCGCCTGCGTTGATGTTTCTCTTGCTTGTGAAGATGAAAGTCATGGCTCTCCCAGGTAATTTTTATAGAGGTTTGAGTACGATCCCTTGGGATCCCCCTTCTCCCCTGAAAAAGTATACAATAGTAATTGGACCCAAGAGGCCCACCTTCTCTTCCACGGGACCCTGGACCACCGTTTTAGGATTCAGGGTAGGGGTATAGATGGGATTCAGGATAGCTGGGAGTCAGGACTTTAGAACCCTGGAGGTTTCATGTATACTACCAGTTTGGAATTGGGTCCCCACTAGACCATCCTTATGCTTTCGGGGAACCAACAATAGCAGTATAAATGCACCTGGTATGCCTATGTATTTTGGGTCCAGGTGTTACGTGTCCTAATAAGTAGCTATATCGCAGAATGTAGGGTGTCTAGAGTAGGAATTATGATGATGATTTGGGTAGGTGTGCCCCCCTAAACCCCTAACCCCTAAACCCCTAAACCATCCTAAACTTTAAACCCCTAAACTCCTAAAACCCTAAAACCTGTTTGCAGGCCATCTTCTGTTGTCTACCCGTGCGTTCTGTGGGTTTCCGCTTTGCCGTGGATGTGCTTTGGCGAGGTCGTCTTTTAGGCCTTGAGTCAGCTCAGATTAGGGGTTTAGGGGTTTTTCGGGTTTAGGGATTTAGGGATTTAGGGCTTCGGGTTTAGAGTACATATGTAGGTTAAGGGGGAGCATGTTCAGTTGTTTTCCATTCGTGTGCCAGCGCGTCGCGCAAGCAACATCGCGAACAAAAAGTCAATCTCCCAAACCCAGATTCCGGAAGTACGATACGACTAGGACCCCAAAGCCCTAAACCCTACACTCGACCATTGACTGGTTAGGTTAAACTACTTTGACTATGCTTTTCGGGCTAGTTTGTGCCTTCAGGGTTCAGGGCTACAGTGCATCTTACAGCGGCATGATTCTATCTAGCCCTGTAGCCCTGAAGCTACGACAGGAGCCGAAATAAGTAAAGATACTACTTAGGTGGTTCCTCCGTATACTTAAAGGCTCATGGGACTTAGTAAGTAAGGTTATAAGTAGGTAATAATTAGACTAGCCCCACTTAGGGGACGTTAACCCCAATTTGTCCTACTTACTAAGTCCCATGATCCTTCAAGTAACTTAGATCCCCAATACCCAACCTTTAACCTTATTGTGTTCTTGTAGTTTAGTAGGAATCGGAAAGTTTAACCTTTCAATTCTGTGGCTTATTGGGGTAGTAAGGTAATCTTAGTATAGCTTAGGATGGACCCCAGGAGGTTTCCCTCGCAAAAAAGCCCGGATAAGGATTTAGGTGGCCTTTCAGGTTTCCTTTGAGGCTGCCTTTTGGGTATTTCGTCGAAAGTCCGAGCCCCCTAAAGTCTGAAACTTTAAACCCGCAATTCCAAGCTACGAAGCCTTGCAAGTCCAAACAGCCCAAACTGGGTACCATTGCTTTGTATACTTGGTGGAGTTCTTGTTTCAGGTATCATGGCACTTAGTAAGAAGTAGGTTATAATTGCGGTTATCAGTCCCCTAAGTGGGGATACCCTGATTACTATAACCTTACTAAGTCCCATGAGCCTTTAGGTGGGGTTCAAAACGTCCCTAAACCCTAAACCCTAAACGGTTCAAAAGCATCCGGGGGTAAGGCGCCTTTCGACCTCATTGCAAGCCGGGGGGACCTCCACGAGGGCAGCTCTTGGAACCAGGCGGCGGCGATTGTTTTGTTGAATTTTCCTTGGGCTGCGGAGATCATGTTGAGGTGTTAGGGTCCAAAATCCTTATATAGTTTTCACACCTAGTCTTGCAGCTATGTATGTGATGGGCCCCAAGTACTTTAAGGAAGGGCGTGCTTTTACAAGTCGATACTGAGTAGATAGTGAGGATCCCCTGGCCAAGTGAAGATGTTTGAGACTTCGGCTGGGGCCTTTAGGGTTTTTTGTTTCTCAGTTCTCCGGTACTCAAAACTTATTATTTGGCTCTTGTAGTTTAGTAGCCTGAAAGTTTAACCTTTTCTTCTTTCTGTTGCTCATTGGGTTTCGGGTTTAAGGTTCAGGGTTTGGAGGTTCGGGGTTGTTTGGGTTGTTTGGAGCGCCAGAGTCTATCCAATGGCAGCGGTCACGGGTTTGTCTGCCGATTATATTGGATTCGGGTTGCTGTTGGTATGTATTTCCCTACACCCTGGCCCTAACCCCTAAACCTTAGAAGCTGCCCCCACCCTGTAATAGTGGTATAATAGGAATATAATAGGGCCCTAATATAATAGTAATATAAGCCTTATGGTCACTATTACAGGGTGGGGGCAGCTCCTAACCTAAACCTCTAAACCCTAAACCTCGTAAACCCTAAACCAGAGGTGGTCCAGACCCTGGACTGCAAGCGCCTGGCATAGCCAACCTCTTATGCAGATGTAGAAACCTAACTACCTATAGTCTCCATTGTAGTTCCTTTTTGGGGTTACCTTATAGGATCCTAATTATATACTTGGTTAAAACAAAACAAGCAACTACAATGGAGACTATAGGTATAGTCGCCTTAAGAATGTTATTTTTGTTCAGATACAAACCCAAGAGGGACTGTATGATAACCCAGTGCAGTTAAGTTCAGTCTTGACATGCCCGTGTTCCGTTTTGATGGATTTCCATGGAACGCCGAAAAGAAGAATACAAAATGGTAACACAACGATAACGCATTTTTCTTCGCAAAACGATGAGAAGACAACAAAACGATGACAACATTCAGGGATAAGGATTTTGATACGGGGTTTCTATACAACCGCAGCGAATATTAAATATGTCATCATTATTATGGTTCAAGGGCGGTGGGTAAAGTAGAAAAAGACATCCAATGCCTCGATTCAGGTGCTTGTGTTGATAGCCGGTTCTATGGTTGGGAACTGGGAACCTATATGGGGGGGGATTCTGGTCTCTGGGTCCCTATTATAGTTCGGCACCGAATATTTAGGGTAGGGTTTAGGGTTTAGGGTTTAGGGTTTAGGGTTTACCCAAAAAGTGACCTGAATGTTGACAACCACCCATATTAATAGAGTTGAAATCAGAAAGAGTGTGACCAAGCAAAAGGTACTGCAATGCAAAGTCTGTCTATAGGTAAGCTGCTTAGCCGGGGACCGCCGGACGTGCCTAAGATGCCCGAGAGTGCCGAAGAGTGGTGATAGCAGCATTGTAGAAACCCATAAAGCTACCCACAACATGCAAGCCTGAATGATTGATGCCCTAAACCTTAAACCCTAAACCCTGAATTTATTGGAGCTTTTTTTTTAATTGTTGTGCTATATAACTTTACCCAAGCCCAAATCAATTTTTTAAGGCTCCTTTATCCAACCCTGCAAACCCCTTAAAAAAACCCGTGAGTACCTTATAGTAACCCGTTCAGTTAAGTCCGTGCTTGATTTAGAAACCTTCAAAGGCCCGGCAGACGCCGACAAAAAGGAAGTCAACATCCTAGAAGCTACGAATCTGTTGGAGGGGTTCGGGCTCAGGGGTTTGGGGGTGTAGGGTTCAGTATGCTTCTCATTTTCAGCCCCGACATCGTCGTAGAGTAGGTAACCTTGAACCTTTTGGGGGGAGATTGTAACCAGCCCCTATATGGGTGGTTCAAAATTATGATCCCTTTTTGGGTCCGTATTATGATTATGATTATTATTATTATACGGCACCTATAATATTTAGGGTACCCAAAACGGGACCACAAGTTTGACAACTACCCATATAATCCCAAAGGTTAGCCGTTCTGTTACCCTGGCCTAAGTTACCCACTTGTGCACAACCCACACAACCCTAAGCCCCAAGCACTGTTCTACTTCCTATCAGCCCTTGTAAACCCCCAACCCCTAAACCCTAAACCTCTACACCCTGAGGCACGTCACACTTCAAACCCAAATAAGCCCTGAACCCTAAAGCCGTATAGAACCCTTAGTAGTAACGATTATAGATCCTTTGAAGGATCCCTTGAAGGAACCCTCGTTGCTAAGTCCCATGATCCTTCAAGTATAATTATCACCCACACACCCTAAACCCTAGACCATTCTAAACCTCTCAACGCTAAACCCCTAAACCCTTACAAACCCTAAAGCCTACGAGGTGCTCTTGGAAGCGCTTCCGGGGGCTTTTGGCACTGCATTAGCTCAGTACCTCGGTACTTGACAGCAGCTGCTTGGGGGGGGTCCTTTAGGGATCCTTTAGGGTTCCTTCAAGGGATCCATAAGGGTTTTTTTTAGGGCTCCTTCAAGGGATCCATAAGGGTTCTTTAAGGAGTTCCTTAAAGGGATCTATACGGGTGTTTTAAGGGTTCCTTTCAGGGATCTACAAGGGTTCGTTAAGGGTTCCCTGAAAGGCTTTAAGGGGGCCCTAACAAGGGGTTTAGGGCGGTTCTCTTAAAGGCTTTAAGGGGGCCCTAACAAAGGGTTTCGGGATTTAGGGTTTGGGGGTCGAAGGGTTTAGGGGTTTGGAGTTTGGGGTTCAGGAGCCTATATCTGCTGAATGGTCTTGCAACCCTTATAGCCTTCGCCCCAAAGTCTGCAATACCCTCAGGCCACAGAATGCTCGGAGTACCCTAATTACCTTAAACCGAGGCCCTAAGCCCTCAAACCGCAAACCCCAGACCCTCAACCCCAAACCCTGAATCCCAAACCATAAATAGGCCCCAAACCCTAAATCCTAAACCCTACCTGGAATTGGGCTTCACTTTTGGCCAACTTTTTTGTGGTTTTCGTAAGCCTAACCCCAAATCCCTAAATCCTAAAGCCTAAACCCAAGGCATGGTGCAACCTTGGCACCGATTGCCCTGCGTCTTTTAGCTTCGGAGCCGAGTGGTGCCCTCTGGCGGCAGGCCTGCGACTCCGTCCTTGCTAGGGTTAGGGTTTAGGTTCAAAGAGGCTGTTTAGGGTACATGAGGCTACGAGGGTCTGGGTTTGTGTCTAACCTCTGGCGCTCAAGGTAGCCCGGATATGGGCATTGTTTATAGGCTTTTAGGCCCGAAAGTAGGTACTATTACAAGTTGAACTTGGAGCTCTAGGGAATGCGCAGGTGTTGTATAAAGCTGAAGGTCTCAGGATGTAGGGCTTACTTTAGGGCTTGGGGATAAGATTAGGGTAGAACCAATGAATTTACACACACACACACACACACGCATATATATATATATATATATACATACACATACAGTTGTATACACACCCTGAACCCTAGACCCAAGCCATCGCGCTAGCCATTTTGCTGGCAGCTAGGATTAGACCCTAAGGGTCCAAGTACCTAATAACCATATACTCCCCCAAATAGTAACCTACAGCAGTACCATCCGTAACCCAAGTGCCTTACTATTGGGTTCTTTGGACCCTTAGGGAGAGGGTTTGGTGAGGTGCTTTTGGGGTGTTCGTTTGTCGCGTCGGTTGGGCCGACACATGGCTCCTGTAGAAGCCCAACTACCTATACCTGTGCCATGACGGAATGTTGTGCTATGTAGACGTACTCGGAGAGACAGAAAGAGAGAGAGAGAGAGAGAGAGAGAGAGAGAGAGAGAGAGAGAGAGAGAGAGAGAGAGAGAGAGAGAGAGAGAGAGCCAGAGACAGAGCCAGAGACATAGAGACATAGAGACATAGAGACATAGAGACATAGAGACAGATAGGTCGGTCTACAGTCAGCTAGATGAAAGGACAGATCGGTAGGTAGGTAGATGAGGTTGTACATAGCTAGATGGATAGTCAATAGGATTGATCTAGGGTTCACAGCCCTAAGCCGCGGCTTGGCTTAGCCCTGAATCAAGATACTTCCATCCCGAAGCAACCCAATGCTTCATTCCTCCGTCCTGCAGCAGGTGCATGACCGCAACTGGCCCAGAGCATGTTTAGTTTTTTTTCTTTGGTTTGGGCTTCTGGATTCGTGCAGCCTAGTATTGCTTGTTAACCTCTGTTGTTGTGGTCTATGGCAAGGGTGTTTTTGTAATATGCCGCCTATGCGTAGTTCTAACCAACTTGTTGTTATTGTTGTTATTGTTTCCAATTAGGAAGACTATCGTACTTGATAACCATTGCTATTGTTGGTTTTTGTAACACTGACTTTGTGAGTGAGGTTGGTTTGGGGCTATCGATGCTGAGATGCGTCCAAAAAGGTACTCTAGACCTGAAGTCAAACATGAAAGCACCAACTCTATGTCTAACCCACTCCGGTGCAGGATTTAGGGCTCTTGTACGAAACCCAAAACGAACCGTCTGAGAACCCTACAAGTAGTGTAGGTGGATCAGGGTGAAGTGCTAAGCTTTGAAGTTGGCAGTCTTACAGTAAAGGGGTTCTCGGTTAATGCTCAGTAAACAGTGTAGGTAGTAGCTTAAGAGTGCTGTTAACGTCGTTAATACTTGACAAGAAAATGATGTCTTTATCCTTGTTTCATTAATGAGGCAGATGCTCGTGGGCTATGATTGCTGTGCTCCTGGTGGGGCCTTGTTACCTGATTATGATTAAGGACTCTTGTTCTTAGAGTCTGAGCCCTACAGTTTAACCATCAGCCCGGAACGCCAAATTAAGCCCCCTTTCCTCAGTATCCCTTCGTAGCCTTGAGTCGCAAGCCTTGGGTTGCCCCGCAAGGTGATACCCAAAGGGGCCATGTACTCATATTTATAGTCATATAGTATTTATTGTTGGCAGTTTTGTAGTCCTATGTTTTCGGTACTTTCTGGGCCAAAAGTATATACTGTTATAGCACATGACCTTTAGGGATAGAGAATCCAGACTTGTCACCGAAAGCCCGACAGCCAAACAATCGGAACCCAAACCCGAAAAACACTTCTCTACGCCATATTTCTCTAAACTTTAGTGACGTCGTGGTTCTAGGCCAAATACTCGTGGTTCTTGGCCAAACACTCTTGATTCTAGGTCAAAAATTCGTGGTTCTAGGTCGAACCCTAAAGCCATCGTCCGAAGCCGGATGGGCTGGAGAGGGCAAAGTGGAGGAACGTTGCACTCAGCCACAGTCAGGAGCCTGACTCCTGGTTCTGCTTTCTCCAGCATGGATGGTCCTTTCGGTGTAATGGGGCAGACCATTACTCAGCTGTTGGCGTCTGTCGATAAGGGCACGGACTCTGAAGCATTCGCGAGTTTGTTCTCCAGTCCTGATGTGGTAGACACTTTCTTGCAAGCATGTCTTGGCCCCAATCCAGCCATATGCTTTGTTGATGAAGCTGGGAAACCCCAAAGCGACGGTGAACAATCCGACAAAGCCTTCTCGAGACTTCCACCACCGAGACGCCAACCTCGAGGCCAAGAGCCGACAGGAGCACCTGCAAATGCATTCGATCCGATCGTGGACGGCCCAGGACACCGAAGAGGCGGAGGTGGTGAGGAGGAGGAGGAGGAGGAGGAGGAGGATATCTTAACACCAACCTTAAACTAACACACCCCACTTTTTTGTAGGCTCTCATTATAAACCCTAATATGTAATTTATAGGGGCCCTACAAAAAAGTAGGTTTTGGTAGGTTAAGGAAACAATTACAAGCCTCCCAGGTCTTCTCGGCTGTTTGCGGGGCACCGCCTGCGTGGCCGTGGAAGGCAGCATGGGCTTCCCGGAGTTTCTGGACCCCCCAAAAGAGGGTTTAGGGTTTATGGATTTAGGGATTTAGGGGTTTAGGGTTTATAGGGTTTATGGATTTAGGGATTTAGGGGTTTAGGGTTTAGGGTTTATGGATGTAGGGTTTAGGGTTTAGGGATATAGGGTTTAGGGGTTGTCGGGGTCTACTTACGGGGTTTATGCCTTAGGGCGTGTTGTTTGTTTCCGGGTTTAGGCTTAGGGTTTGCAGGTTTTCGGGCTTGAGGACTCCGGGTTCGAAGGTGGTGTCGTGGTGTGCTGTGTTCATGGTTTGGTTTCCGAGGTTGGCAGTTGAGACACCAGGATGGCTGAGGGGCTTAGGTGTTCGGCTTAAAGGATCATGGGACTTAGTAAGTGGGTGATAATTGGGGTCATAAGTCCCTTAAGTGGGACTATCCTAACTATAACCTACTTATACCTGAGCCTTTAAGTAAGCTTGTAGCATGCATCCGGGCGCCCTCTGGTCGGTGTTTGCGACGGTGAGCACTGCATTAGCACTCGCATCCGAAGCCTTAAGAGCCACGGTTTAGGGTTTAGGGTTTAGGGTACCGAAACCCTAAACCCTAGTCGAATTCAGTGCTCTTTTTGGGTTTTGTTTCGCATTCTGCAGGTCCGGCAGGTTTTAGGGCCCCATCAAAAAGCACATGAGCAACAATTAGGAAACGGATATACCCCGTGTAGATCCCCTTATAATGAGGCCCAATAGACTAAGGATATACTTGCAAGCTGCTTATGTTTATGTCCTGTTGGGTACCTAGTCTTACAGCTCTTTGTAAGGTTCAGAGTCGACGGCTCAGGGCACGAGAAAGACTACAGTTAGTAGACTTAGGTTTAGGGGTTTAGGGTTTAGGGTTTAGGGTTTAGGGTTCAGCGGCATGAGCTCTAGTTTGAGCCTGGGGATAGTGGTTTGGGCGCTGTGGGGTTGTTCATTTCGGCGGGATCTGGGGATGCTGTTGGGCTACAAGAGTTTCACAGGCTTTACTCTTTGACCTTAGGGTATTAGTTTAGGTATTCGGGGTTTGGTTGGCAAAGACGAGAGTACGGTCAAGGAGTTGGGGCAGGTGTTGTAGGATTGTGTGGAGGTGCCGGACAAGTAGCGTGTGGATTCCGTCTGGACGACATGAAGCCGGCTATGATGTATGTACGTATGCATGTAATTACAAAATGCATGCCTTGTCCTTGTATTATATATTTATACACAAATATATACAAACGTATGAGTATGTAATTCTGCACATGCAAACAGACATATGCACAAGCACATGCAGTCCCAGCGCGAGCATTATGTGAGTTCTAAGCAGCCTGAAGGTAGGCTGGAATCCCGAAACCCAGTTACTTATACCTTGGGCTACTGTACAGTGTGTGTGTGTGTGTGTATGTACATGTATATACACAAATACTAAGCTGCACTCCAAAATAGCTCTGCCCTTCAATTACATATCCCTATGGAACCCTAAGTACGCCTGTGGGCTGGTGAAGTACTCAGAGCCTCCAAAACACCTTAATTACGAATATACCTTAAATCATAATAGGATCCCGAATATAATTTAAGGTATACTCCTTAATTAAGGGGCTTTGGGGGCTCTGGGTAAGCCTTGTCGTGCACTGCCTGCTCCGAAAGGCGGTTCCCTCGACTTGCCGGAGAACTGTCTGCTTCGACCAGCGTCAGGAGACGCATAGCCCTGGGAGCCCATTGCAAGGAACCTAAGTCTCGGTCAGAGGGTATACCCCCCAGAGCCTCCAAAACCCCTTAATTAAGGAATATGCCTTAAGTTATATTTGGGATCCTATTCTGATTTAAGGCTTTCAGGTATATTCCTTAATTACGGGGTTTTGGAGGCTCTGAGTAGGGCTAGGGTTTATAAGTGTTCAAGGTAGCCCATGTCGAAGAGCCCGCCCCCAAAATCCGAATCGAGAGCTTCCTGGGCATCATGAGTTTCTTGGATCCCCAATACCCGACCTTTAAACTTTTTGGGTTCTTGTAGTTTAGTAGGAATCGGAAAGGTGAACCTTTGATTTCTGTAGCTTATTGGGGGAGTGAGTAAGGTTTTGTTGCTGTTTCTTAAACAACAACTAAAATTACATAGTACCCACATTTCAGTCACCCAGTATGCAGGCAAGCGGGCTCTTACAATCAGTTGACAAACCTTCAACCCTCAATCCTGCACTTGCGACCTGTAGCCTCCATTGTAGTTCTTTTTTTGAGTTACCTTTACAGCCTCTTAAATACAGAACTGGTTAAGCCAAAACAAGGAGCTAAAATGGAAAGTATAGGTAAAGCTAGAACTCCTATAGACCCTTGAGCCTTCAACCCAGGATGCCTTCTATGCCCGTAAACCCATGTGAGCCTTAAACCCTGACCGAGCCCCTTGCAAGGATGCCCTCGAAGGAATGATTGAAAGCGTTCCATAAGCCCTAAGAGGGGCCATTTAAAACAAGCCCTTGCAAGGTACCCTTACAGATAAGCATAAACCCTAAACTTTAAACCCTAAACTTCCCAAACCAAT